>OX463826.1:9798140-10134140 GCA_949825045.1 Argyresthia goedartella
TAAAACAATATATCTCTCTTTTTTTTGCTTGCTGCGGGCAGTAGCCACTCAAAGGGTTAATATTAAATTCATATTCATACATGTTTAAATTTATAAAACTTTGAAAGCTTAAATCTCAAAAAGTAAACATTTGCTCGGAAAAAAATAACACCACTGGAAAGCTGATAATTTGCTTAAGCTAACAGTATATCTCTTATTATCAAATTCGTGCCGTACTATTCTAAAGCATAGCCCTGAATTTTCCTCGTTTTTTAATGTCCGTTTCCAGGAAAGATATTTGTTGATGAACTGAGAAAATTATACTTGAATCTTGCAGGATGATGCATGATGATCAATTTGATATACAATTATCTTAGACTTAAGTAGTAAAACTCACTTCATTTCAAACACAACTTCATTCGCGAAAACTCGCTCAAAAACACTCACAGAAACAAATGACTAACTTTGACATTCATATTTTTTAAATAGTGTTGCCATGTATGGACAACAAAAACGTTCTTTGAGTATACGTAGCATATTGACAGTGAATGAAGTGACACGAAAATTTCGCTCCATTTTATTGTTTAAGATCGAAAATAGACCGCGCCTTCCCAAATAGGTTCGGCGGCGGGCATTCTGTCTGTTGAGGGAGGTTGGACGGCAACCTTTTTCCGTCCGTGGATAAAACTGACTTGACAATGAATGTGGCAAACTAAAATGTCAGTCAGTGCAGTTAAATATAAAAAATACAGATTGACAAACTTATCTGTAGAATGAAGGGATGACGCCACCATCGAAAAGGGTTGCCACATATTACATAAATTTCTGCAATCGGTGCAAATATTGGATGTAACAGACGTTTATTTTTAGCGATTTATTAATTTAGGAATGATACATAAATGTAGCCGTTTTGTTAGCCAAATAAGAAATATACACATGTACATAATATTTATTAATAACTAAAATCCACAATATAAAGCACTTGACACTTATCTCAATTTTTAACATCTAAATACGTATTTTACAAGAGGTCTACTCGACCAGACCGTACGATCGACAAATGATTAAGTATAAATATTGCTTATAAAAATATAATTGCTGACACATTGAATTTCAAATTTTCGTTTTATTGAAAACTTTTCACACAGTATTTATGATCTAATGAAGCCGAAGTATGTGCACTAATGCCATATGTATGGTCGAGTGGATAAATTCCACTAATTTCCTCGAAATCTGAGTCACTGTCACTATCGGTATCAGAGCCACTGTCTAAATTGACTATAAAGGGCTTATCTAAATATCCGTCGTTTTGTCGATAATCCTCTTCAATTTTATGCACGTTTGCACAATATTTTTGCCATTCTAAGGCATCAATAGAACTGAACGCTTCGGTTACTAGTTTCGGCATATTTTCATTTTTGTGCTCTATATTTACTTCTGCTACTCTCCTTTTCATTGAACTCCATACCATCTCAATAGGATTTCGGTCACAGTGATAGGGTGGCAGCCGTAAACATTTGTGACCATGTTGTGCTAATAAATTATCAACTTCATATACAGGGTCAGGTTTGTATCGTTTGACAATGTCCAGCAACTGTGGTTTAGTCATTTCTGATGAGAATTCGAAACGATTCTCATTTAACCACCTTTGAATTTCGGTATTGTTTGTGTTTGTACTTGGAGCCTTATTAACCCGAATGCTATGGTGTGGAGCGTTGTCCATTACTACCAAAGATGGTTCTTCAAGATTGGGTAGTAATTTTTAGGTTAACCACTTTTTGAAGTTTGTATTATTCATTTCGTCGCGGTAGTCCCCACTTTTGGTATTTGATTTAAATACAAGGTCTACGTTTTGGACAAACCCCGTTTCTCCTCCGGCATGAACAATAATAAAACGTTGACCTTTAGATACAGGTTCTAGAACTCCATCTGTTTCTTAACTTCGCCAGCATTTTTTAGTGGTATATGAGGAATGTATATAAGTCTCGTCTTAGTATACAACTGGTCGACGATTAGCTGATATAGCGTTTTTATTTAATTATTGCAAATATTTAGCTCTCCACGCAGAAACATCATTGCGCTCGGTTAAAACCTTGCGATTGATTTGTGTTTTTTGGAAACGAAAGCCAATTGTTCGTAACAATTTACGAAGTGTTTCTCTTCTATCTTGGAAATTTATGTCGTCTTTTAGAACAGTAAGCAGTTTATTAATCGTTGGTAATTCCCTTTTAATCGCACAAAATTCATGCACTTTTCTCTTAATCAAACCTGATCGAAACTGACAACTTGTATTTTGCCACGTGTCCTTTTTCTCGATTTTCCTGGTGTGGTTATTTTCATACCCATTTCTGCAGCGGTTTTACCTTCTGCAACAATTTTATAAATTGTTGATATACCAATACCTAAAAGAAAAATAAACTCATCGTTAGCGTAATAAAATTTGAGATAATGTAACCGAATTCTATGCGGCCGAAGTCACGGGCACCAGGTTATATATAATCTAAATTAAATTGGAACTAATAAATACCTACAGCTGTTTTATTTAATAACGTATTATCAAACGATGTCGAGAATAATCTGGCAACACTAGCCTGAAGCGGCTGCAATGCGTTTGTATTATTTTTCAAACGGTATATTGGAGCTTTTTGCAGCTTTTCTGCATCAAAGAATAATTTCATTTTGAGAATAATTTCTCGTACACCACCTTTGATTGCTTTCGGCATGATTATCAAACAAAATACTTGTAATATTGGAAAAACTAATGGACTCTCAACTCAACAACACAACACAACAACAACTGACATGACAGCGAAGTGACATTTTCAAAATGGCGTCCGTAGTTTCCCCTTTCTACAGATAAGTTTGTGGCTCTGTAATGCTTCGGCTTCATTAGCGGGCGAAGATTCGTATCGTGTTGGCGCGACAAAAACATCGTGTTCGGGCATAGACGATGTTCTTGTCTACATTAAGGCGGGCGAAGATTCGTGTCGAATTGACGCGATGCATCGTGCCGGATTGTGTTGCTCAGTTTGTTGTGCGGCCGAGACGAAGGCGGTAATTTAAAAATGGAGGAAATAATGGCTTTCCATTATATGTCAGTAAATTATTATTTATTACAATTGTACGAGTATCATTTACGACACGTATACGTGGGGCGCACTGTAAGTTTCCGGAATGAATATGAAAAAATACTATTAAAGGTACAAAATTAATTTATTGTTTTTCAAAATAATCTCCCTTGGCGTCTATGCACTTTTTCATTCGATGAAACCAGTTTTGAAAACTTTTGTGCCAATCCTCTGTGGTGACCTCTGAAACGTGTTTTTCATACTCCTCGACAGCCTCTTCTGGTGATGAAAATCGTTGACCGCGTAATTGGTTCTTAATTTTTGGGAACAAAAAAAAGTCACAAGGTGCCAGGTCGGGACTGTATGCAGGATGACTCATGAGTTCTACATTTTTCGCCTTCAAAAAGTCGTTTGTCTGTCTGGCCGTGTGAGAACTAGCATTGTCGTGGTGCAGGATGATACGGCGTTTACGGTTATTTTTACGGAGTTCGTCAATAACTTCCGGCAAACAAATGGTCGTGTACCAGTCACTATTCACTGTACGACGATTCTCTAAAGCAACAGTAGCCACGTGTCCAGTTTTATTAAAAAAAGAAGCAATCATCCGCTTAGATGCACTTTTCACGCGCGCCACTTTGGTTGGTTTCGGCTCATCTTGAAAGACCCATACGCTCGATTGCTGTTTTGTTTTGGGATCGTAGCAATAAATCCATGTTTCGTCACCTGTTACTATGTCCCACACCAAATTTGACGCACCTTCGTTGAATCTGGTAAGCATGGCACTGCACCAAGTGACGCGGTCCGTTTTTTGAGCCTCGGTCAAGTTGTGTGGGATCCACCGCGAGCACAGCTTTCTCACACCCAAATGTTTGTGTAGGATTAATTGTATTTGACTCATGCCTATTTCTAAGGATGCGCGAATTTCATGGTAGGTCACATGCCTGTCTGTTTCAATCATACGGCGCACAGCATCGATGTTTTTGTTGGTCACAGCGGTGGACGGCCGACCATCCCGAGATTCGTCACTGAGATTGATACGACCACGCTTGAATTCTGCAAACCAGCTATAAACAGTTGTCTTGCATGGTGCTTCATTGCCAAAAGCTGTTTCAAGCCGAGCGATGCTCTGTTGAGCTGTCAAATTACACTTAAAATCGTAGAAAATCATACTACGAAAATTTTCCCGAGTTAAATCCATGTTGATGCAGACACACAATTTTTTAAATGGCGCCACAAGGTAAAAACAAAAGGCAGTCAGATGAAACAAACTGCATTCTACAGCCAAAGAGTTCTATTTTCAAATGTTGCAATAAATTTTTAAATATTGTTTATGTAAGTGGCCAGTTCCGGAAACTTACAGTGCGCCCTATGTGTAGGCTGAAGAAAACTATTCATCGCCGAAAAGGAAAACTAATTTCCTGGTATGCGTCGTTGGCGCCAGCTACTGACTTAATCGATTTCTTAATTTTATTGAGATGGGCTCTGTAGTATGCCATCAATGAATCTTTTTTC
Source organism: Argyresthia goedartella (assembly GCA_949825045.1). Lineage (NCBI taxonomy): Eukaryota > Metazoa > Arthropoda > Insecta > Lepidoptera > Argyresthiidae > Argyresthia > Argyresthia goedartella. Next base: position 9,802,700 of record OX463826.1, read on the forward strand.
TTCTTTATTTCTTCTACTGTGGTAGGCCAACTGAGCTTATTTTTAATTCGAACCGCGCATCATGTACCAAGTGTTTCTTTTTCTGGTCGGGGTCACTAGGATTCCATATGATACTCTCCGTTTCATAAAATTGAATGAACTCTAACACTTTTTCGTTACTCCACTCCATAGTGTACAAAAAATACAGGCACGTCTTGCTTCAAAGTCTGGAAGACACTGAATTGATGTATGGGTAGCCACCCCCAAGCGAATACTGTCGCGACAAATCCCTTTGAGCCGCGCCAGGTTACCGACAGCTCCCCGATACTACATCGTCTTCGCCCGAATACTGTAATGGTACACGAGGTTCGGTACATTTGATACTTCATTCTGCGTGGTAGAGAGCTAGCCCAACGCCGCGCTGTTTTGAATACGAGAATCGGTTCAGATAACGTTTGGGGGTTTTGCGTTGCTTACTGGCAAAGTTCGCAAAAAAAAAAGACGCGTGGGTTCATTCGTGGAATTTCAGTTCAGGTCAAGCTTTTTTGTCGCATTCCTGCGAGATGTGTAGAGATCAGAGCCGATTTGGCTGCGCGTTGAATAAAATTATGAATAACTAAATAATGAAAGGTTATTACGGAACGGAGAAAGCTATTATGTTGATTGCAAATATACAATTGCGATTGAGGTATGATATGGAGAGTCTGACACCTCTATTCTGAATATCATACTAGTGGTCTTTTGCTACGCGCAGCTAGCGGTCGGGTAATGCTTAATTAATCGCAACAAGCTTTTATTGGTCAGCGATCAACAGATTCTGTGTATCGGCAGTACCAAATGATTTGAGTGATCACCTACGGTTGATCATAGTGAATATGCGTACACACAATTTGTAGAACGGCGGATCTGCATGGCATGGTAGAAAATAGACCCTGTGTAGTTGGTGATAAGAAGCTTCGCTTGGGCAGAGCGTTTTCGCAAAGGACGCATGTGGGGCGTATAAATACAATTGTGGGGGAAGGGAGAGCATTCAGTCTCAGCGTCTAGCTACTGTGACAGTCGTCTTCACGAGTTCTAAACAGTTTTTGTCTGCCGTGTTACGCGTCAGAACTATACGAATTTGTGATTGCGAAGTTTCAGTGGGTTTTCGTGAGTGTCTGAAGCGCCGAGATATACCTCGGTTCCTACCTTTATATCAACCTACCCCTAATTCCAAAACTATCCTTGGGTCGTTAGGAAAGAACTTTTAAGTCAATTTATCTGAGTCTGAGTCTGGGCTTGGAGCGACCCTAAATTCCCTTTTCCTTCACCATAGGGTTCCTGGATTGGCTCTTAGGATATTCGCGGGCTAATCCTCTCCTCATTTCCTTTCGAGTAACGAGTTTTGTAATTCCCACACACACAGTCGTTAAACATTCAAGCACATTCAAATCAAACTCAACCATTTTCGAGTGGTGTCGATAATGGACGTGGTATAACACTAGGGTTTTAGACTAGGCTAGACAGGAGTTTAGTTGCGGCTAAACCTAGGTTGTCAGGGCATAGGGAGACTGTTTGATCGATGAGGTTCCGCGGATGGAAATAACAAATTCAGAACAAAGTTAAACCGGTGTCAACACAGATAACATATCCTGTTGATATTTCGACATTTGAGTGTTGTCGGGGATGCGCGAAGAGATCAATTTACAGTCTAAAGTTCATTGTTTAGGTCCGGGTAGGTGTTTTGCATTGCCTTGGGTCAGATTGGATTCAAGTTGCATTTTTAAATTAAATGTAAATTTCGCTGGATGTCTAATGTGTAAGTTGAGTCGGTATATATGATTTGGCTCAGCCCAGGACGTGCTGCGGCTAGTGGAATTCATAGTTCGGTATTTATCGAACTATGCACTTCGCTATGGTGTGGGTTAGATATCCTAAAACAAAAATGCTTGCGTTTCGATAACATCCAGCTCAAATTGCGCAGAGTTGAAGGTTTCAAAACGTTACGGACCTTTTGAGGTAACCGCTAGTTCAGAACCCATTTCGGAACTCAAATCGCAATTGTGTAAACCGGTCTTTTCGGATCGTTATTGCCGTGAACCAAATATATAATTGGAACCACCACAAGCCGCTACGAGCGAGCACATGAAATATCATTGAGTACTCACGTCGTAAAACTACGACGGATATCTATACTATAACTGTGATCGATCACTAAAACTAAAACTAAAACTAAAACAAAAGATGTTCCAATGCGCTCATATATACAAAAACCAGATGGTGCCATCACATAAAATATAACAACGATCGTTTTGGCGCAATACACCGCTGACTGATGCGAATTACCGGCTCGCGGACATATATGCTTTCTCTGTCTAACTAGAAACTGTAACTTCTGAACCAAACTTCGTTCGACTATTGTACGCCTAACGGATTTCTCGACGAACGAGAAATTCAGACTTATCATTCTTAACTTACAAAACTTACAGCTGAATCGGGTCCTCTCATTTTGGGATAGATAGAATAGACGATCATAGCTACTGATAGCGGCGGCTACGACCTTGGCTTGGGGCCCTTACAGATTTTTGTTGCCGAGACGGAAGGATATCCTAGATAGTCTGATACCTAGATATTCCTAGATATTCTAAAAGAATCAAGGTCTAACGCGTTACTTTTAAAAATAACACAACGTAGAAACGATTTTAAACAGTTCAGTTTGTAAATAAGAAATAAGCAAAAAAAGGGCATTGTTTTCACAAATTCTTTGAACGAGCTACGGCGGTTTTTGTTTAGGAATAATGGCCGGCCGGCCTAGGAAAAACGGTAGTCGGGTAGCACAAAATTCACTTTCACACACAAGTGAAATGGCGTCAGGGCAGGTGACGCAATTGTTATCTGAAATAGTGAAAAGATTAGACAGTTTGGAAAGGGGTTCCAGCACGAGCAATGCTAGTAGGACTTCGGACAGACAGACTGACAGACAGGAACTAGAGACGTTTGAACAATCGGTAGAAAAACGTCAATCATGCATTGTGAAAATGACACAGAAGTTGCCGACATTCGATGGGCGGAATTCGGAAAATCCGATGATTTTCTTAAGAGATTTAAAGGCTTATATTAAAGTCTCGGGAGATAGTTCTAGGGCTTTGATATGGGCAACGGATAGTTTGGTAGGAATTGCAAAAGTTCGAATGAGCATATACAGAGACTCATGGCGAACCTATTCGGATTTTGAAAAAGATTTCAGAGAGGTATTCTGGGGTGATAATGAACAGGAATTAATTAAGCAAAGATTCCTAACTGCGAAGTTTGATTCTAAGAAAGGACAAAGTATGGAAGAATTCTTTGCCTCTCAATTGAATAGCATATATGAGCTTACGATACCGTTTACTGATACGGAGAAAATCAACACGATTTTCAGACAGTTGCCGCGTGATATTCAAGTAGCGTTTTTTGCTAGAAAGGAGACTATGACCATACGGGATGCGGTCGAATTCCTCCGGCATTTAGAACGGAATGTCGATGGAGGATTAAGTGCGATACATGGTTCGGAACCTATGAATACGAATAACGTAAGGCGGGATAGCTACATGCGTGGGCAATATCGAGCTATGCGGGTAAATACGTTACGTTATAACGCGATAAGTCGTAGTAATAATTATAACGCGGTAACGAAGGGGCGAAACGAATTTGGGACGCGCGGTCGCGGTTATTTTCGCGGTAGAGGCAGACAGCCTCAGCCTAGCTTCAAGGCAATAGGGTTTCAGAGGGGTTCAGGAGATACAGAGGCAGGGCAAAGTTCAAGTGACAGGAATAATGCGATAAGTCAGAATTCAAAAAACTAGTGGACTCGCGCGGGTCGTTCGCGCTCAGATATTTATTACGGTTCGGGTGGACAGCCGATCAAATTGGAAAAAAGCATAGATTGTATGATTTGTGTAATTTGGATTCGAACGTGGGTGTGAATGAATTTATTCAATTATTAGCGCATAAAGCGCACGGATATGCCGTGTGTTTAGAGGAAAAATCTAGATCGAATTGTAGAGATCGAAATGACAGACGTTTACATACGATATTCAGAGACGACGATTCGACTGAGTGTGGGCGCGAGTTATGTAGTACTTTGACATTACCTGAGATAGATGTGCGTATTGGGAATATTGTTGTAAGGAGTTTGATTGATTCGGGGAGCGAAATCAGCGTAATAAGTCGGAGAGTGTACGAAGAAGTGTGCAGTCAATTGGGAAAACCGACGGAAATACCGATTCCAAGTTTGAGAATCACAGGTGCATTTGGAGTCAGTAAGGAAAAGGTTGATAAATTAGTAACGTTACCATTAACGATAGGTGAATGCGTTATCGATACTCCAATGCTAGTATTAACAAGGGTGCCTAAAGATTTAATTTTGGGGTTTGATTTTATACAACAGACGCGAGCGAGTTTAATGTGTGAGGGTAATAAGAGGCTAATTATACGAAGCGCCGGGCGGATGTGTGAAATACCATTAGGTACTGGCCCTAATCAGGATTTTTGCTGTTGTACAATGGAAGTACAGAACCAAGATACCTGTAGAAATATGATAGAGGAATATGTGAATAATTCATCAATACCTGTTGAACACAAAACAAGGTTATTGCCGGTGTTAAATAAACATGCAGAGTTGTTTAGCGATAGGATAGGTCGGACAAATAAATATATACATGAGATAAAAATGAGAGATGAAACGCCATTCGTAAAACGAAGCTATCCCATACCGTTCGCATATCGCGATAAAGTAACAAAACGTTTGGAAGAGATGGAATTGATAGGTATTATTAGCAGGCAATCTACGGATTTCAGCAGTCCATTGACTTGTACATTAAAGAAATCAGGAGAGGTCCGTATTCTTCTAGATGCACGACAATTAAACACTGGAATGGTCGGGGAGGTTGAAACCACACCTTTAATGAGTGAGATATTGCAATCCGGGCGCCGGATAAATTACATAGGAGTTATTGATATCAAAGATGCGTATTTTTCTATACCATTATCAGACGAATCTAAAAGATACACGGGTTTTGTATATCAAGGCAGAAGTTATGTTTACAACGTTTTACCTCAGGGGTTGAAAACCAGTGTGGGTTCATTTTCGAGGGCGATGGATTTAATTCTAGGGCCAGAGGTTAGGTCATATTGTTTAAATTTTGTTGACGATTTGGCAATTTTAACTGAGGGTGACTTCGAACAGCATTTGTCTCAAGTGGACACGGTTCTGAGTAAATTGAAAGACGCGGGCTTCACATGCAAACTAAAAAAATGCGAGTTCGCACAAAAAAAGGTTAAGTTATTGGGGCACATTTTGTCTACACAAGGTTTGCAGATGGACCCGGACAAAATTGAAACACTTAAATTATATCCGTCACCCAGAACTGTCAGGCAATTGAGGGCGTTTTTGGGGTTCATAAATTACTTTAGGAGGTTTATAAAAAATTTTGGAACGTTGACACAGCCCTTGTACAATTTATTACGGTCTGGAGTCAAGTTCATCTGGAGTGCGCAGATGCAAAGTGCTTTTGACGAGATAAAAAATCAATTCTTAGAAAGTATAATTTTGAGTCAGCCATTGGCGGGAAAAACATATTATGTTCAATGTGACGCCAGCGCTATAGGAATTGGGGGCTATGTTTATCAATTAGATGATTCGGGCCAGGAACGAATTATAGGGTTCTGTTCGCAAGCATTTAAGGGTGCTCAGACGAGATGGGCTACCAGTGAACAGGAAATGTATGCAGTTATATACACTTTAAAGCGATTTGAGATATACTTGCGGGGAGAAAAGGTTATTATTAGAACTGATCATAAAAGTTTGACGTTCATTAAGTCGTGGACCTTATTAGGGGCACGCGTAACGAGGTGGATTATGTTTTTAGAGCAATTCGATTACGACATAGAATTTGTGCGAGGGACTGATAATCAAATTGCCGACACGCTAAGCAGGCAAATAGCGGGACCTGGAGGTATGAATGACAGTATAAATGTTCAGCCGGGGATATTCTGGTTTCAGGCATCGAATACCGCAAGTGTTATTTCGAGTTTACGGGACATTGCGAGATTACAAAGCGAAGATGAGCGGTTAAATCGAATTAGCGGTTGTATCAGACGTAATGTGGTAGATACGGGGACAAGAGGTTTTGAAAATTATAAGCTAGTAGGTGATACGTTATATTTTCACGTGCCGAAGCGGAACGTACAGTTGCTAGTAATTCCGAAATCACTACAGGAGGAACTAATTTTACACATACATGAAGAAATAGGTCACTACGGCAGATATAAAATATTAGCACTGATGAAGGACAGATATTATTTTCTTCATATGAGTAGGGTGATTAGCGCGGTGATAAGAAGTTGTGACATATGTCAAAAGGTCAAACCAAGTACTAACAATACCGTTGGTCCTTGTACACCGGTGTTGGCGGAAAGGTTGGGTGAGAAAGTTTTTTCGGACCTTTATGGGCCATTGCCCGTAGGTAAATTCGGATATCAATATATATATGTGATTCAAGACGTGTACAGTAAAGTAATAAAATTATATCCAATGCGAAAAGCGACAGGTAGGAGCGTGCTCGCTTGTACAAAGAGATTTCATAGGGAAATACCTATCGGAACTATAATTACGGACTCAGGACCACAGTTCATATCGAAAGTTTGGGAATTTGGACTCAAACAGCTGGGGATTCGGGTCACTCATACGTCGGTGTATTGTCCAAATTCTAATAGCGTAGAAAGAGTGAATCGCGAGCTAGGTCGGCTGATTAGAACTTATTGCGGCGGAAGTAATCGTAGTTGGGTAGATGTGTTACCGGACATTCAGAATTGCTATAATAATATCGAACACACAAGCACAGGCTTTGCGCCTAATGAGTTAGCGTTTGGTAGGCGGGAACCGTTAACTATTGACAAGGAATTAGGCGATGAATGGTTATTAGGCCATAGTGTGCGAGATTCGGAACAGGTGCGGAATGTAGCGATAGAAAACTCTAAAAGTTCTAGTGAACGACGTAAGCGACAGGCGGACAAACGGCGTAAGTTAGAGGTCTATCGTATAGGTGATTATGTGAAACTTAAGACTTTTGTGCGTTCAAATAAAGAACATAAAATCATGCGGAAATTTTCGTTGTTGTATAAAGGGCCTTATGTTATTTCGGCAGTGGTATATCCTAACTGTTATACGTTAGTAGATCCGGGTTCAAATGAGATATTGGGTAACTTCAATACTATAAATATAGCCAGGTATTATGTGAGGACGAATAAGGGCGTAGATAAATAAGATAGTGTATAAAAGTTATATAATTAAGCTGTAAGCTGTAAATTTGAGTAACTACTTTGTAGATTTAAGGATCTTGCATGGTTTGGAAACAAAACAAAAAAAAAAAACAAAAAAAAAAACAATTTGTATATAGGTATATATAGTAATACGAATTAGGATAAATTGCGGGTAAGCGAGGTTGTATAGTTAGATAGATAAATAAGATAAGACAGGAGAGAACTCAATCGAGTTGTGTAAATATTATATACATAATTGACAGATTCATCGGTCTGTGTACATGATTTGAGATGTCCGTACATATAGAGTAGATATGTACAAAGCATGGGTAGCATAGTGGTAATGAGATCCTTGCGCCATGTTAACTGAGATAAACAGTGTCTCAAGGTCTGGGAGGGGGCTGTAATGGTACACGAGGTTCGGTACATTTGATACTTCATTCTGCGTGGTAGAGAGCTAGCCCAACGCCGCGCTGTTTTGAATACGAGAATCGGTTCAGATAACGTTTGGGGGTTTTGCGTTGCTTACTGGCAAAGTTCGCAAAAAAAAAGACGCGTGGGTTCATTCGTGGAATTTCAGTTCAGGTCAAGTTTTTTTGTCGCATTCCTGCGAGATGTGTAGAGATCAGAGCCGATTTGGCTGCGCGTTGAATAAAATTATGAATAACTAAATAATGAAAGGTTATTACGGAACGGAGAAAGCTATTATGTTGATTGCAAATATACAATTGCGATTGAGGTATGATATGGAGAGTCTGACACCTCTATTCTGAATATCATACTAGTGGTCTTTTGCTACGCGCAGCTAGCGGTCGGGTAATGCTTAATTAATCGCAACAAGCTTTTATTGGTCAGCGATCAACAGATTCTGTGTATCGGCAGTACCAAATGATTTGAGTGATCACCTACGGTTGATCATAGTGAATATGCGTACACACAATTTGTAGAACGGCGGATCTGCATGGCATGGTAGAAAATAGACCCTGTGTAGTTGGTGATAAGAAGCTTCGCTTGGGCAGAGCGTTTTCGCAAAGGACGCATGTGGGGCGTATAAATACAATTGTGGGGGAAGGGAGAGCATTCAGTCTCAGCGTCTAGCTACTGTGACAGTCGTCTTCACGAGTTCTAAACAGTTTTTGTCTGCCGTGTTACGCGTCAGAACTATACGAATTTGTGATTGCGAAGTTTCAGTGGGTTTTCGTGAGTGTCTGAAGCGCCGAGATATACCTCGGTTCCTACCTTTATATCAACCTACCCCTAATTCCAAAACTATCCTTGGGTCGTTAGGAAAGAACTTTTAAGTCAATTTATCTGAGTCTGAGTCTGGGCTTGGAGCGACCCTAAATTCCCTTTTCCTTCACCATAGGGTTCCTGGATTGGCTCTTAGGATATTCGCGGGCTAATCCTCTCCTCATTTCCTTTCGAGTAACGAGTTTTGTAATTCCCACACACACAGTCGTTAAACATTCAAGCACATTCAAATCAAACTCAACCATTTTCGAGTGGTGTCGATAATGGACGTGGTATAACACTAGGGTTTTAGACTAGGCTAGACAGGAGTTTAGTTGCGGCTAAACCTAAGTTGTCAGGGCATAGGGAGACTGTTTGATCGATGAGGTTCCGCGGATGGAAATAACAAATTCAGAACAAAGTTAAACCGGTGTCAACACAGATAACATATCCTGTTGATATTTCGACATTTGAGTGTTGTCGGGGACGCGCGAAGAGATCAATTTACAGTCTAAAGTTCATTGTTTAGGTCCGGGTAGGTGTTTTGCATTGCCTTGGGTCAGATTGGATTCAAGTTGCATTTTTAAATTAAATGTAAATTTCGCTGGATGTCTAATGTGTAAGTTGAGTCGGTATATATGATTTGGCTCAGCCCAGGACGTGCTGCGGCTAGTGGAATTCATAGTTCGGTATTTATCGAACTATGCACTTCGCTATGGTGTGGGTTAGATATCCTAAAACAAAAATGCTTGCGTTTCGATAACATCCAGCTCAAATTGCGCAGAGTTGAAGGTTTCAAAACGTTACGGACCTTTTGAGGTAACCGCTAGTTCAGAACCCATTTCGGAACTCAAATCGCAATTGTGTAAACCGGTCTTTTCGGATCGTTATTGCCGTGAACCAAATATATAATTGGAACCACCACAAGCCGCTACGAGCGAGCACATGAAATATCATTGAGTACTCACGTCGTAAAACTACGACGGATATCTATACTATAACTGTGATCGATCACTAAAACTAAAACTAAAACTAAAACAAAAGATGTTCCAATGCGCTCATATATACAAAAACCAGATGGTGCCATCACATAAAATATAACAACGATCGTTTTGGCGCAATACACCGCTGACTGATGCGAATTACCGGCTCGCGGACATATATGCTTTCTCTGTCTAACTAGAAACTGTAACTTCTGAACCAAACTTCGTTCGACTATTGTACGCCTAACGGATTTCTCGACGAACGAGAAATTCAGACTTATCATTCTTAACTTACAAAACTTACAGCTGAATCGGGTCCTCTCATTTTGGGATAGATAGAATAGACGATCATAGCTACTGATAGCGGCGGCTACGACCTTAGCCTGGTGCCGGTACAATACTACGCGATGACACAATGTACCCAGCCACATTCATCGCGTTAACACGAATATTCGCCGTAGCCCGCTAAAGTAGCCCCAGCATAAGGAATATTCTGTGTTTTTAGTTTTTTTTTATCTTAAAATTGACGGGATTATTAAATCTCAAAGTTCGACTCTCTGCGAAACGATTTTGTCAACTTAGCGTGGCATGTAGGATCAGCAATAAAGTAACCACTTTATTAGTCAGGTGATCGATTCGGTCGGGCTCATTCGGCTCAAGCGCGCTATACTGAAAACAGCCTCACTATACACATGAATAAAAACTAAAATGACCTGCCCATGTGCAGTAACTTGAGTGTAAAACACCAAATAAGTATTTTTTTTTGTGTGCCATTAGGCCCTAAACTTTGGAAAAAGTGGAGAAACACCCTAAGGAGAGCAGATCCTATTGGAAATAAAAGTAGTGCTTACTGTTGTGAAGATCGTTTTGATTTGAGTTTTACCCCCTTTTTTAGATGTTTTACTTGTAATACATGTACTTACCCCCTCCTTTTAAAGTTTAAAGAAGATGAATTTGTATCAATAACCTCTGAAATAAGCATAGTTTGAGTGTGGGGCGTGTTTCTAAAGCGAGGCCGAGAGTGAATGGTGAACCAAGCCTTTGAACTTTAGTACCAGATACTAGAATGCAATTTAGGTGCAAAAACGATTGTAAGAACTGCGAGCGACAAATTTATAAAGCCTTTCGGAAATGGACGGTATGCTCCGGTTTATGTTCTTCAACGTTCTAACCTAACCTGCAACCTGATTGAAAAGTAGCCACAATAACCTACTCTAGCCAGTCACTATACTTTGCATATGCTTCGCTCCGCTCCGGTTTAGCTTCTTCAACGTTCTATCCTATTATTATATACTTTATTGCATATACACATTAATGGACAATTACAAACATAGTTAGTATACAAAGGCGTGCTTATCTCTATATAGAGATTTCTTCCAGCAAACCCAGGGCTGACAGGAAAAAATAGTTTCATGCGAAGGGATAGACCTATTATGCACAACATAACAAAAAACTAAACATCAGAGTGACTTTAATATATTTATAATAAATTACTTAGATATTTACACATATAAATAAATGAGAACCTACATAATAATATAATACCTATAAATACTATATATAAATATCAATAAATACCTATACAAGTGTATACAATATATAATTAAAATATAATCTACTACAGAAGAGAAAGGTAATGTTCCTTCAAACTACTTTTGAAGATGTTAAGAGATGGACTGTCCATGACGGTGCTGGGGAGTTTGTTCCAGAGCTTGATAGCCCGGAGTCGGAACCCATGTTCATATGCGACAGTTTTATGTTGCGGTGTTGTGAGCAGCGACCGAATGTGAGGTCTCCGAGGCCTATCTGAAGAAAGAAAAGTGAACGAATCACGTAAGAAGCCAGGGTAATGAGGATTATGTAAAATCTTAAAGAGAGTGAAGAGGATGTGGGAATCCCGGTGAAGACGGATTGGAAGCCACTTCAGATCCCTGCGATACTGAGAAACATGGTCAAATTATCCTATAACCTAGCCTATCCTATAACCCAAAAGAAAAGTAGCCACAATAACCTACTCTAGCCAGTCGTTTTTGCTTGCATACGCTTCGCACCGGTTTAGCTTCTTCAACGTTCTAACCTAACCTATAAACCCAAATGAAAAGTAGCCACAATTATCTACTCTAGCCAGTCGTTTTGGTTTGCATACGCTTCGTTCCGCTCCGGTTTAGCTTCTTCAACGTTCTAACCTAACCTAACGCCCGATTGAAAAGTAACCACAATAACCTACTCGTTCAATTTTTACGTTTCGTTCACAGAAATTGTCCAATTTTTACGTTTTATTTACATACATTTTCCAATTTTCATTTTTTTTTTTTTTTTTTAAACTACATATTTCCTCACTTAAAGAAACCACTTTGTTAAGAAAAGTGACTACCAGCTATCGATTGCACACCTCATTATAATTAAATTAAGGGGGAACGGTTCTAAAACCAAACCGCACTCTTTTATACTTCCATGTCGTGCAATTTCATACACTACGATACGTTTGGACTGAATACGAAGTAGGTACACATGTATAACTCAGTTGCACTTGCCCCTTTTACTAACAAAAGCCAATTGGAACCTTCCATGAAACATTTATGCCTGCTAAGCTTCGTCCGAATTGTCCGTTACTAAGTCGAACCCATAATCAACATAACCGTATTTTCTCTCACTATTATTTTAGACTTTATTTTCATTTCATCGAAAACCAAACTGCCGTAAATAATTTTATCTGGATTGTCATTATTTTTAAAGCTGCTAATTGGCTCCTTAGTAAAAGCCGGTCAACCATGAATAACACTGAACCATTTAGTCAAAGTACGCGGATGTGGCAAACATGTTCCAAAAGTTTTGCGGATGTATTTATAAACTTTTGGAGAGTAAAAATTACGGGTTAGAGCGAAACATCTCAGTTCTGGCGAATATTTTTCCCTTGACGGCTTACCACTTTTACTTTTCTTCTGCTGTCGCTGAATAAGGTCTTTCTCTTTAACGCCAATTGATTCCAGAATCATTTTTCTTCTTTATCGATTAATGATTTCTCATCAAGACTTTGTACAATTTCCTTCAAGCTGGTGATCTTTTTCTATAAAAAAGTGTCTCTGTAGTCGCCTCATATTTTTTTTTGTTTGTCTATTGGACCTATCAATTTTCTTTTTCTTGGAGTAATTTTGCTTTGCGATGTATACATCAGGGCACTTGTTTCAATAGTAATATGGAAACGATAGGTCAGTTAATTCTGTCCTGAAAGGGACCGGACACGGAACGTTTCTTCTTCGGTGTGGACATGTGGATACTCCGGCTCCGAGAGATGCGTTCCCGGAGACAACGATCTCGTTCTCTGTGCGCGGAGTCGGAGAGTCGGAGTATAGCTATACTCCGCGAAACGACCGAGTCCGAGAGTTATTGTCTATCGGGTCATTTCTGAACTTCGGATCGCGACACCGCTATTATAATCAATTGATATACCTTCATACTTCACAGGCTTAGGACTGTCAACCAATATGAACATAATTTCAACTTTCTAAACAAAACTAAACTCGAAAGAAATTACGAAACGAAAGAATAGCAGGCAGGTATTCAAAATTCAAAACGAAAACGCAATAGCTCATAATATAGACTCCAGTGCATTTTCACCCTAAACATCTTAGCAATATAAGATGTTTAGGGTGAAAATTCAAAAACGGAGAGCATCAAAATTTTCTTCTTTACAAACATTAAAGTTAAATTTGGTCAGTGTGTGAGTCCGCGTGCGTGCATGAAAGAGATTTTAGATAATAGACCGGGATCCCAAAGGAGTTTCGTATAAAACATGCAGACCGCATTCTGACTTCTGATATACGTTTGAGGGGTCCCAAAATATGATATTATAGATGTTTCCAGGTTATTGAAAATTATGGGAAGGAGCTAGGGCTCGAAAATTTATAGCACCACTGCACATCCTGACAAGGCAACATCTATAAATCATAATTTAGGCCCCCTAAAACGTATATCAAAAACCAGAATGTAGTTTGCAATTTTTTATACGGAGGGTTCTTGCGCCTGTTCTATAAAGAACTTCTGCATTCTGCATTCCATCCTTCAAGTAGTTCATCCTTTTTCATTTTAATTATTAGATTTTCTAAGCGAGACTGTCCTTTACCTGTACGTGTGTTTTTTTTTAAACCTATACATGTTGTCGTGTTTTTGGGATTCCCACGAACCGGGTTTCCTTCCGATCCGAAGCATCCCAAATTACTCGTTTTATTACCTTCACCCTTATGACGTGGATATAAGGTTTGAATTTATATAAAATGCTAGCCGTACACAATTACGCATACGCAGAAGGTAAGGGGGAACGAACTTCCGATAATATTTCCATTTCGTAAATGTTATCCCAAAATGTAATATATCGAATAACAAATGAAATATGTAGGTATTTGAACGTATGGCTAAAGCTAGGACAATTGAATGATACACAGTTTGAACGGCATTTAATGGCATTACACCTTTTGTGCGACATTTTCGTACACTGATTTCACGAATGAATATTAGGATAATATTCTATCTGGCAAATACAGGTATCGTATTTCAAATGTTTTTCAATATTCGACTTTCTTGCCCATAAGTCACAATTTAATCTCTATGTTTGATAAATATCACGGAATATTGGGACGGAAAGAGAGACGGAGAAGATGCGATGTCGGTCGGATGAGGCGCTCGGCTGAACTCGTTTCGGCTGGTTCCTCGCCTCGATCCTCGTCGCACCGACATCTGACTTCGCCTATCGCCTATCCTGACATCGCCGGACACTTGGAGTGGCTCTTTCTCTCGGTCTACGTTCCTCGTCGTCGTTCCGACTTCACCGGACAGGTGGAGTATACAAATTTAGACAGGTCGGATAGGAACGATGTCATTCCGGGATCGGACATGTATCCTGGAACTATTACGGTCCGGAACGACTTATCGAACAAATAAGTATAACCTTTAAAGTACAGATTACATTGAGTTATTAGGGAAAATCACGGGAAAATAATCGATTGTTGTTTACAGCTACTTAACTCTATAATACTCTAATTGGGATATGTTGTACGTAAATAAATATAAATATAATAGTTATTATTCATCAACAAGTCCAGGGGTTCCCAAAGTGTGCGCCGCAGCGCCCTGGGGCGCCGTAGATAGTGGACAGGGGCGCCGTGAGTCGATCCTCTATCATTATGCGAAACCACAAATATTCGCGGGTACCTAAAAGTATAAAGCAACAATACCTATATTGAGAGCTCGCGTCGGTAAAGAACATAGGTCACTCGCCAAAAAGTAGGTACCACGCGCTTGAGAACCGTTGATACCCTACCCAGCCACGTCCACTTTGCCGCAAGCCGCGCGAAGAGACGGACGTGTCATCGTGTTTTGTTTAGCTTTGCTTTTCGACAATGATCTCACGCTAAATGGACAGATTTTTATTGAATAAACAAGTCGGCAGTTCAAATGATAGTGATAAAGCATCTACTAGTGGCGGCAGGGAAGCAAAGAAGCGAAAATACCGTAAATACGATGATAGCTATTTGGACTTTGATTTTACTTCAATAGAAGTAAACAATGAAGAAAAACCGCAGTGTGTGCTTTGTTTGAAAATACTATCATCCGAAAGCATGCTTCCAAGTAAGTTAAAGAGACATCTCGAGACAATTCATCCAACTATGACTGAAAAATTGCGTGATTTTTTTCACCGGAAATTACAAAGTTAAAAGTGCAAAGGCCTAAGACTTGTTTGATATTCTTGACAAGTTTATTGCAGAAAATAATTTGGATTGGGGAAAGTGTATCGGCGTATGTAGTGATGGTGCTCGATCCATGTCTGGCAGGTATGGGGGTGTACAAGCGCTTATTCGTAAAAAAGCACCGAATGCTATATGGACCCATTGCATCATCCATAGGGAAGCTCTTGCATCAAAGTCAATGAGCTCTGAACTGAACCAAGTACTAGAATGTGTCATTGGTGCAGTAAACTACATTAAAACTAGGCCGCTAAAGGCCAGACTTTTTAAAAAACTATGCAAAGATATGAGAGCTGAACATACGGCCCTGCTGTATTGCTGCAATGCACGATGGCTTTCACGTGGAAATATCATATTTCGTGTGTTCGAATAACACGAAGAAATTCGCACATTTTTACAGCAAGAACGTCATGAAAACGCCAAATATTTTACTGAATCAGATTTTTTGCTAAAACTAGCATATTTGTGCGATATTCGAGAAATTAAATAATTTGAATCTGTCAAGGCAACAACATGCACATCCTGAAACTATCGGAGAGGATTGCGGCGTTTAGAAAGAAACTGCATTTGTGGATAAAAAAAAAAAATGAAGGCGGTGGTCAAGATTGCTAAGATTGCTTATATAATTATGTGGCATCTAATGAACTGGTTGTCTCGCAAGACCTGATGGCGCTTTTCACGGAACACCTATGGAAGCTCACCGAATGGTTTTCGAAGTACTTTGCAGATGATGGTGTCGCAAAATTTGCGTGGATCCAAGATCCTTCCCATTCACAAGCTCCGCCTGGATTCACATCACAAGAGGAAGAGAGTCTCATTGGACTCTCTTGCGATAGCAAAAAGTCAAAAAAAGTCAAAAGTCAAAGTACTTTATTACTGTAGATATTTACATATACTTAGCAAACGTCAATTTTGCCTCTTCTCTACATTGGACCACTGTGGGAGAAGTAGGGCGTAGAAACTCCCACAGATTGATTTTTAGATCTCTTTTAAAAATAGGTTGTGCTTAACTATTACAAATATGAAAAATTTAATTATTATGATTAATAAGCAGGAATAAATAATTACAAAACAACTATAATTCTGACCACGTTTATCACTGGGACACTATTAATTGACTTAACAAACACTAAAACTAACATTATATTCACAAATAGACGAATTTAAACAAAATTATTTAGTTAAAATACAGCATAGCTGTTTTTGACGTGTAGCCTCGGGTGCGGGGGCATTAACAGCATTAACGGCTTATTTTATTAACAGCAAGGCTTGTGTTGAGCTAGATTAACCCCATACAGTCCTGTCATTTAAGTAATCTTGAACATTGTAATATCCCTTTTTTGACAAAGTCGCTTTAACATGTTTTTTAAATTGCTCAAATGGCAATTTCAAAATCTCCAGGGGTATCTTATTATAGTAGAGAATACACTGACCCTTGAAAGAATTGCTAACCTTCGCGAGTCTAAATCGGGGCGCACACAGTCTGTGATTATTTCTTAGGTTAACATTACAGCTATCGCTAAGTTTGGAAAATGTTGTAAGGTTAAAGCAGCCTTAAAAGTAGATTCAACAGTTCCGATTTGGTAGAGTTTTGGTTATCAATTCAAAATGAATATCCAAATTTAACTTTAAAAGCTTTAAGAATATTCATTCCGTTTGCAACATCATATTTATGTGAAGCTGTATTTTCAGCTGTAGCTGTAATCAAGAACAAATATCGCTCAAGGATCAATGTGGAACAAGAAATGAGAGTAGCAGTGTCAAATCTTATTCCCCGCTTTGAAAAACTGTGTGGAGATAACCAAGCTCACCCGTCACATTGATTTGACTGAGTAACAATTATATTTTGTTTTTCTTATGTCGTTCTTCTGTTTAAATTCTGAATTCTTATAAATATAGTAATTAAACTCAATTTTAATTTGTGTATGTTTTAATTGTTTCACGTATCTACCTAACTACTATTATTGTAGGTACCTATTTCTATCGACTATATCTATTTCAAATAGGTCGCCGTCAAAAAATACTAAACTTGTAAGTGCGCCGCGGTCTGAAAAAGAATGGGAACCCCTGAACTAGTCAATACCTACTGAAAGTTAATATTCTAGAGGCGTACGTAGTGACCTACTTGCTATTGTTATTTTGTTGTTGTATGAAGGACCAACACCAAGATATAATGATTGATGGCTCTAGAAATAAATATAACAGTGAGATGCATTTAGATCAGTTCATTATTACATACACACATACATGCTCACGGCTGTATTCCCATAAAGGGGTAACCAGAGCTGCTGGACCACATAAGCGATCCTACAGCCACGTTCAGAAATTTTAGGGGCAAGTGTATAAATAGTATGTGTGGGCTCATTATTATATCGAAATTATTCAACAGACTTACGGCAAAAATGCAACCCTGTATTAATCTTGGTATTGCGTTCCCCACTAATCTTCTCCTGTTATTGTCAAGCACTTAAATTGAAAATCGGATGTCTGGAAATGAGTTGAACAGATCACACTCGACCTCTTGGGATCCCAGGTTCGCTGATTGTTGCAAAAAATTTTCCATGCATTTCGTAATTCGGGATCTTTAGAGAAGCTGTGAACACAAAAAGTGGGTTAAGAAATTAATAAAAATGCTTTATGAGATGCATATGTCCGCTTGGACTTGTACTTTGACAGAAAGGAAAGGAAAAATAATCTTAGGACTAGCCGGCTAAACTTAAGTTTAGCCGGCTAGTCCTAAGATTATTTTCCAGCCTCGGCTAATGTCCGAAGTCATGTTCGTTTGTGATAACGGATGTCATCTTTAATCGGCTAGACTGCATTAGCCGATGCGTTTCGGTTAATGTTGGACATTAGTTAGCTAATTTTGAAAACGAAGTATTCGTGCGACTGCGGGGAGCGGGGTAATTTTATTCAGATGAGAAAGCTATTTCTAATATCAGGGCAAAACACTGCGGTGAGCGAAGCGAAGCCTTTTTATCCTTCGTGTTCTTACAACAACAACAACAAAACTATAATAAGACGAGTATAAGTATTTTTTGTTGCTCTTACATGTTCAACCTAACACGAAGGATAAAGAGGGCTTCGCTTCGCTCACCCCCTTTATCCTTCACCTAAGCTACCGCAGTGTTTACGGCTACCGAATCATTATCATCACTTGACAACCCGAATGGCCGAGTCGGCAGTGACCCTGCCTACGAAGCCAAGGGTCCCGGGTTCGATTCCGGGGGGGGCAAATATTTGTTTAATGAGAACGGATGTTTGTACCCTAGTCATGGTTGTTTATATATCTAAGTATAATATTTATCTATATAAGTATGTATATCGTTGTCTAGTACCCAAGATACAGGGAATCCTAGTTTGGGGCTAGATCAATGTGTGTAAATAGTGTCCAAGATATTATTATTATTACTTATTCCAGATTAAGACGGTAATTTTTCAACATTAGCGTAGGTATACTGAAAAATAAACTTAGGTTTAGTCGGCTAATGTCAACCATATTTTCTCACCCATCTTTAGTCTCAACAGCGTCGAGGCCAAACTGCAGTTTAGCCGACTAATGTTGAAATCATTTATCGCTGTGCCCGTCGACTATGTTAGTCATATTTCCACGTAATGTTAAGATAAGTTGACGACCGTCACAGATAAGGTATATTTATATTCATCACGTAGTTTTGTAGTAAGTTGTATATAAGCTTAGTATTAACTATAATAAATTAGTCTAGTATTTGCGCGCATCTCAAGCCTTTTACTTTACTCCCGAAGATGTCGCTTTCCTTATAATTGCCTCTGGCAAAATCGCAATGTACATTATTTCGGACATTAGCCGAGCCTCGAAATTAATCTTAAGACTAAACTTAAGTTTAGTTTCACACCTAGCTTTAGCCGTAACATATACACTAGAGTAGACGCCTCGGCTTGATTTCTATTTACGAACAAACGCGCTCACATGTGACATCAGAAGGGGAGGTGCGCGAAGAAAATGCATATGACCTAACATTATGGCAAAAATAAATATTACACAAGACCGGACTAAAAACAAAGTAGTAAAAAGTATTTCGTTAAATATTTTTTAAGTCCCAGGAAGTATTTTTTTTCTCAATTTCAAAATTTTATTTTTTAATTTTTTGCCCCACCCTTTTCTACACCCTAACGGTAACGAAAGGCGGCCTCAAAAGGCATTTTTTTAAGTCTGGATTCGCCCCCTTATCGGCACTCTGGCCGTTAAGTCTAGTTTTAATCTAATAAATGTTATAGTCATGTAATTTTTAAAGATAAATAAATTGATATATACTACATTTTTATTTTATTTATAGTGAAATTTTGGGCTTCGGGCTACTTTAGGCTACTGCATCTGTTAATGGGCTGGGCTACAATAGGCAGTGCTGCAAACTCTAACCTGCAAGAAAAAAGGAGATGGTTAACAAAAAAACCAGGAGACAGAGAAAAAAAACAGAAGGATAATTAAGTACCTTTTTTTCCTATAATGTGCAATTAAAAGTAGCGTGTATGTGCTAGTGAAGCTTGAAAAAACCAAAAACCACCACAAATAACACATGCATTTTAATGTGCAAACATAAAACATGAAATTGCGTAATTTTGCAAACAAAAAAGGTTATGTAAGAGCTTGCATTTCCATTTCCCTATCATCATTATCATCTTTTTCATCTTCATACATATTCTTGTTGAAAAGGGACAGCATATTCCTATTTATTTCATGACTGAAACAGGCAGATTTGTTGTACAGTCTTTTGCTGTGCATTATGCCACACAATGTCTTGGTACTTAATGAATTTCTCTGTTTTGTTTTATTTAAATTTATAGCAGAGAAAACACGTTCTACTGCAGCACTAGTGTGTGGCAACACCATCAAGCAACTCATGAATTCAGTTAATGTGGCAAATGCATACTCATCGCCAATTTTCTCCTTACCAACTTCTCTCCAAAATTTTGGAATATCTGTCTCATCAAGATTAACCGGAGAGTTGCGCAGCAATCTCCACTGGTCATCCAATTCTTGCCACTTCTCTTCTTTTATTATGTTTGGGAAATGCATAACTAATGATGCAAGACTATTATATTTTTTTTCTTTTATAATTTTAGGATCCAGGACATCAATTTGTTTCAGCACAGGACTTGCAAAAGAAAATCTTTTATAAATCTGGCTCACACCTTCAATATAGAAATCTAATATCTTCAGTTTAAGTGCTTTTACATCATTTTGTGGATACTGGTTAATTAAAGCTCCTACTTTTGCTCCCATATGTCGCAGAAAGGTCAGGGGCGATAGACTGGGTTGTCCCCAGAATAGGTGAGATGGGTCGTTGTGGTGCGTCATCTCCAGTTCTATCAGTATGCATGATTGGTGGTGTATATGTGGGTATGGATACTCGAGCAATAGAAATTACAGCTTCCGGTGGATACAAATTTAATTAATAATCAGACAGAATTTATGTACTACACCCTGTACAATTGATTACACCCTGTAGGGTATACTAATCACAATATTTACGGGGACTGGTTAGTCCACTAGTGGCGGAGGAGGTGTGCTCCGTACGACTGCTCGACTCGGAATGACCGGCGTTCTATCGTGCGCCCCCTTTTATAGCAAACTGAGCACGCACACCTAACCTCCGCACTCGTGGCTTAACCTAAGCGATGAAACAAATCGCTTGTGTCGCCGTACTTATCGATGTAGCTTAATTACTACAGCATAAACTATCGTGATATCTTAATTAAGTCACTATTGCTATCATATTACGACACGGCCAACCTGACAACTCAGTCGTCCTCGGCTGTATTACCTGTGGAAGAACAAAGCCAAGTACATTTTGCTCGATCATCCTGACACTTAATTAAAACACTTTATGCACAGTTTTACCAAGCACTCACATTGTACTCACAGAGCAATCATATGATCAATTTTGTTTACTGACATGTCTGATATCATATCTTCTTG
This sequence comes from Argyresthia goedartella, assembly GCA_949825045.1. NCBI lineage: Eukaryota > Metazoa > Arthropoda > Insecta > Lepidoptera > Argyresthiidae > Argyresthia > Argyresthia goedartella. Next base: position 9,823,873 of record OX463826.1, read on the forward strand.
TATTTTCCTTTTAAGCCCAACCTAAGATGTCCGTGCCCACGGAATCTTTAACTTGCCAAAGCCCACCCTGACGTGTCCGTACCCACGGAATCTTTTGTCTCATGTCCGTGCCCACGGAATGTTTTGACTGTGTAGCCCTCCCTAAGGTGTCCGTGCCTACGGAATCTTAAATTGAAAAAGCCCACCCTGATGTGTCCGTACCCACGGAATCTTTTGTCTCATGTCCGTGCCCACGGAATCTTTTCTGTACCAACCCCAACAAATCCGTACCAACGGATGACAACCTCAGTACATCCGTCCCAACGGATACCAGTTCAAACATGTCCATCCGTACCAACGGATGCCGAACATCATCATCACCGAATATCATTACATGTGGAATTACAAACTATTATATTGAGGTATGTGTGTGCTTAGTCAGAACTCGACTCATCATCTTGCAACTCAGAGGGGACTTTATTATCAGGGATTTTTCTTATTCTATCATGCGGGTACTTATAGGTACGATTTGAATTCAAGCCCTTCAGGAGATATCTGTCTCCATCTAAAATTTCAATAACTCGTAAAGGGCCTTTATATTTAGGGTCTAGTTTTGTTTGATTTCGTTCCTCATTTTCTATGAGGACGAAATCTCCAACAACGACTTTCTTTACGGTTGCCTTGTTTTTATCAAACCTACTCTTATCATAGATAGCATTGTTATCCATATTCAGTATTGCCTGCTCCCTGAGTTGTGTCATATCTGCTGTCGGTTCTTCGTCATAAATGGCCATCAAAGACAATGGCCTAGCAACTTTCCCTATCATCAATTCGAGGGGACTTGCTTTTGTTACTCGATTAATGGTGGAGTTTATGGCAAGCTGAATTTTTCCTAAGGCATCCTGCCAGGAACAGTCCTTAGAACTTTCAACAGCAGTAAGCATTGCTTTGAGTGTGCTCATGACGCGCTCCACTTGTCCATTAGAGCGACTAGCACCTGTTGCAATCAAATGAAGATTGATGTTTTGGGATTTACAAAAATTTGCAAAATCTTTTGATGCAAAACAACGACCTTGATCAGCTATAATTCGTGTTGGTGCACCAAATATCGCAACACTGGACTCCACCGCAGCAATACTGCTCCTACTGTCAATATTGTGGGTGTGATACAACAAAACAAATTTCGTGAAGGCATCAATGAGTACAAAGACATATTCTTTGTTGTCATTTTTACCACTCAACTTTCCTGAAGCATCGATGTGAACAGTATGCCAAGGAATGGATACTTTTGGGATGGGATGCAGTTGTGCCTGAACACGACCGGAATGAGATTTGGAGACCTTGCAAGTGATACAGTTGTCTACAAACTTGCGAACATACTTAGCCATTCCAGGAAACCAATAGAAATCAAATGCCTTTTCCAATGTCTTTTCCCAACCAAGATGCATGATAGACTCATGAATATTGCTGATAACAGACCACCTATAACCACGTGGAACGATTGGAAGCACCCTTGAGCGACCGTTTCTCTGGACTTTGCGATGAAGGACATGCGATCGGATTTCATAAGTCTTTCGAACATCTTCGGGCAGCACTTCATTCTGATAGTCGGATATTATTTTTCGAATCTCATCGTCCTTTTCTTGCTCAACCTGTAGCCAGTTTGAAGACAACTCAGTCAATTCGATGCGCTTTTCAGCAATGCGAGATGAAGCAGGTAGTGACTCTGATGGAAGGGGATTCCTGGAGAAGAAATCAACATGTCTCATTCTATTACCTTCACGATAGATGATGTCGAAATCAAACGACTGGAGATATGCCCACCACCTGTGCACTCGGGGAGATAAATCAATTTTTTTTTGGGAAGCTTTCAGTGAGTTGCAGTCGGTGATAACTGTGAATTTGCGACCTTTGAGATAATGTTTGAAATGTTTCACTGCGTTGAAGACTGCAAGTGTCTCTAAATCGTATGAATGGTACTTAGATTCAGCTGGAGAAGTACGCCGGCTATAATAAGCAACAACATGTTGTATGCCATTCTGCTTCTGTACCAACATTGCACCATATCCTTCAGCACTGGCGTCAGTATGGATCTCTACTGGAAGTTCAGGATTGAAAATCAAAAGCACGGGCTCTTGTGTCATTTGAGAGATAAGACTTTGCCGAATTTCCTCGTGAAATGGCTGCCAGTCAACGTCACCTTTTCCCGAAGTCAATCCATAAAGAGGAGCAAGAATTTTTGAACATTGAGGAATAAACTGACGGAAGTAGGAGACAAGCCCAATGAACTGTCTAACCTGGGTTACTGTTTCAGGAGGAGGTAATTTCGTTAGAGCCTCTATTTTTTTTGGATTGGGCCTAATTTGGCCATCTTCAATGACATAGCCCAAAAACTCTATGCGCTTTTTCAGGAAGGAGCATTTTTTGATATTCATGGAAAACCCTGATTCAATTAGAACCTCTAAAACCGTCTGAAGTCGTTTTAGGGCTTCATCGACTGAATTAGCCACAATGACTATGTCGTCAACATAACATACCACATAAGTGTGTGCCAATTCTCCTAGTGCCTTGGTAACTGCTCGCTGGTAGACAGAAGTTGCATTTTTTAAGCCGAAAGGCATGGTGAGGTATTCCCATTGTCCTTCTGATGTGACGAACGCAGTCTTTTCTATGGAATCGGGATGCACAGGGATTTGATGATACCCAGAAAGCATGTCAAGACATGTGAACCAAGTGGCCCCACCTAATCTAGCAATCTGATCATCTATCAGTGGAATAGGAAATTTGTCTGAAACGGTGTTGTCATTCAATTCTCTATAGTCTATACACATGCGATCCTGGCCATCCTTCTTTTTCACTAATAATGCTGGACTGGAAAACGGAGAACAACTTGGTCTAATGATACCAGCTTTCAGGAGTTCATGTACCTTATCACGAACAATCAGCTTTTCTTCAGGACTAAGACGATAAGGACGACGCTGGACAAATTTGTTAGGATCAACCAGTCGAATCTGTAGTTCTCCTGTTGTAACATGATTTGTTGGAAGTCCTTCCGTAAGGGAAGTAGCATATCTTTGCAACAGTGATAATAATTCGCGTTTGCGATCTAAATTAATATCAGTTTCAATATTATCCAGATTAGTGATAGTTGAACTCTCAACATCGAGACATTTCACGACTTTGCTTCGGGAAAATTTTACTTCGTCTGATGACATGAAGACGTCCAGGCCGTGGCTTAGGACTTCTCTTCCAATCATTATTCCAGACTTCAGATACTTATCGGGAAGAACATGAAAGAGAACTTCTAGTTGTAAATCACCAATTATAATCTCGGAGAGAATTTGCATAGTGCTGTTGACACGAGATTGCCCTATGCCTATCATCGTAACAGTGTTGTGGATGTGTTTGCCAGAAAATTTAGAGGCCATAGTTTCAGAAATCAGGGAGCATTCAGCACCAGAGTCATAACAAAAAGAAAAGGTCTCACCATTGCTATTCAGTCTGCCGGAAGGGTTGGTGACCACGCAGAGATCCACACGTCGCTGGACATCACTGTTTGGGCTTGGATTGACCCCGCTGCTGCGATTTGCTGCTGCTGGCTGGCTGATCCGCTCGGATTCCTTCACTCTAGGACATCTGGACGCGTAGTGGCCGGCGTTACCACACTGGTAACAAGTGACAGCTATCGAATTCCGATTCCCAGTGGAGGTTGCTGCAGCAGGAAATTTGGTAGGGAAGGTCTTGTCTGCAGGCTTTATATTTGCTCGGCACTCGGCTGCTCGATGCCCAAATCTTCCACACGTGTAGCATCCGCTTGCGCCTCTGGATCGTTTTGCATCGCTTGCTCCACTTGCAGTTGAAGGCGCTTTTCTTTTCAACAGCGAAAATGCTTGCAATTTCCTCTGTAGCTTCTCTCGAGATGTAATAGAAGTCGTGAAGGCAATATCTTGCAGCTTATCATCAAAACGAGCAACATGGGCCAATACTGTAGTCACAATCATTTGTTCGGTGGTCAAGTTCTGCCATTTGGCCGACAAAGAAGTCATGAGTCGTGCAGTATATGCAGCTAGGTTTTCATTGTCTTTGGGTCGATCATTGTGGATGTTAATTAAAGTGGCTGCAGGGGTCTCCAGGGAGATAAATCTTGCAGCAAATAGATTCTTAAATTGAGGCCAAGTCATACCTGGAAATGCCACTTGTGACAGCCATCTTGAAGCATCCCCTTTCAAGGCTTTACTGAGTACAACCACCAGTTCTCCGCCTTGAAGATCATTTTCGGCAAGGCACATGTCGGCGGTTGCAGACCAAGCTTCTGGATCCATTTCTGGCTTTATGGGATCAAATTCGGGCAGTGATAATGGTTTCTGCTCTGCAGATGATTTCTTGATGGTTTTGATAAGGCGCATCATGCTCTGGTTTTGAGTTTCCAGTAAAATCCTCAACAGCTTTTCTGTAGCATTTTCCTGCTGTGCTCGAGCTGATCCCACTTCTGATGTCGCAGAAAGGTCAGGGGCGATAGACTGGGTTGTCCCCAGAATAGGTGAGATGGGTCGTTGTGGTGCGTCATCTCCAGTTCTATCAGTATGCATGATTGGTGGTGTATATGTGGGTATGGATACTCGAGCAATAGAAATTACAGCTTCCGGTGGATACAAATTTAATTAATAATCAGACAGAATTTATGTACTACACCCTGTACAATTGATTACACCCTGTAGGGTATACTAATCACAATATTTACGGGGACTGGTTAGTCCACTAGTGGCGGAGGAGGTGTGCTCCGTACGACTGCTCGACTCGGAATGACCGGCGTTCTATCGTGCGCCCCCTTTTATAGCAAACTGAGCACGCACACCTAACCTCCGCACTCGTGGCTTAACCTAAGCGATGAAACAAATCGCTTGTGTCGCCGTACTTATCGATGTAGCTTAATTACTACAGCATAAACTATCGTGATATCTTAATTAAGTCACTATTGCTATCATATTACGACACATATATATATTTTCGAGCTCCAGGAAATTGTTTGGATTTCTATAATTCACTGACTCAATCTCTGTTGCAGATAAATAACTGGGCTTCATATAAAATTCTAATATTGTTGTTAAAAGTACAATCAACTTTTTTCTCAGGTTGTGGATTTGCAAGTTTTCTGATTGATCAGCTTGTTGAGGTTGTTAAAATGGGGTAATATAAAATCTAGAAACAGCAAGTATATCTTAATGTACGGATTGTTCAGATTGGTGAGTATGTTTCTTGCACTTGCTGAAGATCCCTCATGTGACACTGCATCTATAAAAAAAAGCTTTAGGGCTTCATACTGTTCCAGTATCCTAGCAACGGCTGCATGCAGTGAGAGCCATCTTGTCTGGCTTGGGTGGAGAAGTTTATGAGGCTTTATTTGCAAGAAGGTTTGGAAACATTATAACTCCCCAATCCGCTTTGGACTGCAATGTACATAATTATATACTTCCCTCACTAAATCTTCTGCCATCTGTGGCAATTTAGCACAAGCATATGAGGCACAGAGGGCAAATGAGTGACAAATGCACTTCATTATAAATATGTTGGGTATCTCACCTTTAAGTAGAGTGCTCACTGAATGATTTGCGCCCATTAAATTGTTTGCACCATCTGACCCAAACCCGATCAAATTAGTCTTCCAAGGAATTCCTTCCTTATCAAATGAACTGGTTACGGCATTATAAATTTCAATTGCTGAAGCCCCTTCAATGGGTATCATATCATAGAAGTAGTCACATACTTCATGGTCTATCATAAGCCTGACTACTAGGCATAGATGTTTAATGACTCCCTTGTCTGTTGACTCGTCAATCATAATTGAAAATTTTTGCCGCTTCATATTGTCAACAAGCATTTCCTTACTATATTTTCCTAGAACATTTTTAGCTATGTAGGTTGCCTTTGTGCGGCTCAGGGAAATATTTTTAACTACCTCTGAATCTATATGGTAACTGGTACTAATATGGTGGCCATCAATTTAGGCAGATGTTCCACGCACGTGAATGGCAAATCACATATGAAACCATATGTATTTCCGCCTCTTTTACTTTGGTAGCTAAAGGCGTCGTTGAACTAGACGCGGCGAAAACTTCCTGTAAAGTCCTTTGGGAGGAAAAGGAATTTGTATTGTCTGTATGTTTCTTCGTGTTCTTATGGCGATCTAATTCTGGCTTGCCGGAGTTAGCGACCGATATATCGCACCTACACCATTTACAATACGCGAAGGTATTACCTTTGTTGCTTGTTGAAAGCCAAGGTTTAAAGCATTCCATTTGAAGCCATTCGTCTTTGAATTTCTGCATGTATTTCTTTTTTTTTTCAGTACCGGCCATTTTTTTGTTGAAGTACTAACAACCGCCCAAACAAAACCAACCACACCGTGCAAAAAGAGAAAAGGCCAAACAAAACAAAAGTTAGATTAGATTGTTAGTTCCGACACACACACCAAACCACCCCTAGCTATTATTTTGCTGATTTTAAGTTTCAACTCACAATTCTCATAAGTTATAACAAAACTCTTAACAATTCGCAACTGCTCAGTGCTCGCTCACTCGACTCGGCAACAACACAACACACAACTACAGACCACACCACAGAATAAGTAATACATAGTCACATAGATTAGATACAGCAGACTCTACTATCTATGGTGGCAGTTCACTTGGTTTAGCGTGTTTGCTTAGCGTATTCGCGTCCCTTTCGTTTGACATAGAAAACGAAAGGGACGGCAACACGAGTATTTGGCAAGTACGGCCAAGTGAAGAGCCGCCATCACACCTCACACCACAGATACGAAACTACGAACGTGAATGGTATAGGTAAATAAGTCAAACTCACCATTAATACAGTCACCTCGCCTGACAAATACGTTCCGTTCGATATGATGTGATGAAACCAATAGTAGCCAACATAAGCCAAACAAAAATTCCTAAATATCAGTAGATTTTCTAAATTTACAAAAAAAAAACAGAAGACAAGGAGATTAGGCCTAAAATCATGTAATCTCCTGGTAAATCAGGAGCTTTTGCAGCACTGACAATAGGCTACCTACCCTGAGAAAAATGGCGACACGAAGCCCTGCATTGCTGGCAACACTGTTTGCAAGGGCAACAAGGAAAAAACCCTTATTACTTCCGGTAGTCATATATCCTTTTTGGAAACACAATATGGGGCTAACATACAGAATATGTGTTAATAATAACATTTTAAATAATATATAAAAAATTATAAAATTTCGTTAATCTATTTTTTATTAATATTAATAAAATAAAATAAAAAAGCATTACATTTACTCTCAAACCGGAAGTTTGTATGACAGACATCGAACGGGCAACGCAACGAAAAATTATTGTTTGGCGCCTTTGCGGGGCCGGTTTTTTCCGATTGTTCTGTCGCTTATTTGCTACACAAGTGCTAAATCAGTTTTCTTAATAAAATGGGTGACAAAGGTGATGGAGGTAACTATCTTGATTACTTTGGGAGCGTTCTAGCATCCTAAGCGATAGGAAACGACTGTCGCGCTGCTGACTTTTTGGTTAGTGTGCATCTTTTGTTTCCGAGCTCACTCTTTGTCATTATCTGCAGAAACATTTGATGATGCGGTCGAGGAGAGGGTTATCAACGAGGAGTATAAGATTTGGAAGAAGAATACGCCGTTCCTGTACGACCTGGTCATGACACATGCACTGGAGTGGCCATCATTGACTGCTCAGTGGCTTCCTGACGTGACGCGGCCCGAGGGCAAGGACTACTCCGTGCACAGGTACTGAGGCACCCACATTTCAATTACCTTACAATCCCTCGTATTCATTCACCTGGTTAATGACCCATCATGAGACAAGTTTTCATTGGCCTTCCATTTGTCAGGGCAATCAGCACTAACTGGGTATTGCCTTTGTCCCTGCAGACTTATCCTGGGAACTCACACATCGGACGAGCAGAATCATTTGCTCATTGCCAGTGTTCAGCTTCCTAATGAGGATGCACAGTTTGATGCTAGTCATTATGATAATGACAAAAGTGGTACGTTACAACATACTTTTAAAAATACTAAAATTACATTTCATATCTTCCTGTTCAGCTAGAGGAGTGTTATCATGATTTTGTTTTACTTCCTTCAGAAGCAAGTACAACTCTTCATATATACAGCAGGACCTCTGTAATCCAAACTCCGAAAATTTACGTCCCATACGGATTCGTGGACCGGATTATTGTACAAAAAAATAATAGGATATTTTTTTTATGAAATAAAAACTATATACTAAATTGTATTCATCTATTTAATAAACATAGTTATTAAACTTTTTTAAAGAAGTCCAATATTTTAGTTTGTCAGGAGGTATTTACTGACAAGTAAAAGCATTTTGGCTTGATTACAGTGGTGTTTGGATTAGAAGGGGTTCGGTTTAAAGAGGTTGTGCTGTAGTTCGTTAATTCATTTCCAAATTAACAAAAGAGAACCCCATCATAGAGCAAGAAAACCTAAAAGTACAAAATCTCAAGAAATCACCTAATTTTCCAGAATTTGGTGGATTTGGTTCAGTGTCCGGTAAGATCGATATTGAGATCAAAATCAACCACGAGGGAGAGGTGAACAGAGCTCGCTACATGCCGCAGAATCCATGTGTAATCGCCACCAAGACTCCCTCATCAGATGTCCTGGTGTTCGACTACACTAAACATCCATCAAAGCCAGAGTCTTCTGGGGAGTGCCACCCTGATCTTAGGTGAGTGTGGTATATAAGCAGAGAATCTGATATATTCTGGTGAATAAAACTTATTCAATGAATATCTGTGCCTCTGCCTATATGGGAAAAGTCTGGACACTATATCTATGATACATTTCTCGGACATCATATAAAAACTGCCTGCTAATCACCTATTTCAATCATGTGCATTGAACTGCACTGTATAATTGAGTTCACCAATTTACAGATTGCGAGGTCATCAAAAAGAAGGCTATGGCCTTTCATGGAATCCAAATCTCAATGGATATCTTCTCTCAGCTAGGTAAGTTGCATTATTAACTGTAGTCATCTCACATTGACCATGAATTGAGAATTTGGTGGATTAGTCAGAATATAATAACAGAATATATCTATCTATGAAGCTATCAATCAGTCCACATTCTCTGAATACCCAACCCCTCTGGTCCTGAACCTCCCGCTTCCACTACCTACCTGCTATGGCTGTGAATAAAGAAGAATTAAATGAATGCCTATGTAAAGAAAAAAGCTATTTTAACTAAATGGTACATTACCCTGCCAGTGATGACCACACAATCTGCCTGTGGGACATCAATGCCACGCCGAAGGAAGGACGCGTCATCGAGGCCAAGTCGGTATTCACCGGGCACACGCAGGTAAATACTGTAAATATCATTTTATGTTCACAAATAACAACACACACATATGTCTCGGCAGAAGGGTGGCAGAGTTCATTCGCAGTTTCTATCCTTTATTGTGACTAACACGTTTCATCTCATTTGTCATCAATCATAATCAAGGGTGAGCTTAAAATATAGAATTTAGTACCAGCTAATTATTTATTGTTTGTGATGGTATCTAAAAAAATATAAGTCATGTGAGAACAATTTGCAAATTAAAACTGGCCTTTAGATAGCCCGCAGTGGGCCGGTAACTACTAATAACTAGATGTCATAATAGCCATTTAGATGAAAACTTATAGGCGAAAAGTCTACATAGCCTAATATAAACCTTTCAATATCAAATAATAGACCTAACCTAACAGGCGGCTAACAAGGCCTTGCTATCCCCTCCTGTCGCGACACACACACAGTAACACACAGTGTGGCGTAACTCACGCATCCAGCCGCATTCTGACGCGCGCGTGTCCCGCAGGTGGTGGAGGATGTGGCGTGGCATCTGCTGCACGAGTCGCTCTTCGGCTCCGTGGCCGACGACCAGAAGCTGATGATCTGGGATACCAGGTGAGATGTGCTTCGTAATATAAGTAGTAAATTAAGTGTAAGTGAGGCGTTTTTGACGTTTTTAGGGTTCCGTAGAGAATCAAGTCTGCCTGTCCGTCCGTCCGTATGTCACAGCAATTTATTCCGAAATCAGGACTACACAGTTGAAACGGTATGAAGAAGTATTCTGTGAACCGCTTTACGATTTTTATACAAAAAATTGAAAAATAGAAAATTAAGGGAGCCTACATGGAACTGAAAAAAAAAAAACATTTATATGTGTGGAATGTCTATATATAGGTCTTACAAAATGACGTTGAGGTTCCTGAAACCATTTTGCCTCAAAGTAAACTTTTAAAGAGGCAGACCCTTCCAAAAATCTTAAAAAATATATATGTTCTTAATCTCAATAAACAGTTTCAAGGAAAATTTGTTTGAACAAAATAAAATAAGCAGTTTTTAAGATAAAAAATAAATAAATTAAAAACCGCAAATATAACTTTGTCATTCATACAAACACTATGAAAAAGTAATTATTTGTTGGTGAAGAATGATAGTGATATTTTGGCTAGGTGTATCAGGGGTTGTGATGTGAGTACCTTCCTTTTTTTTAGCTTATATTCTACGTTTATTACGAACCCTAAATGTGCGAAGTCCGACACGCACTTGGCCGGTTTTTTATGGAAAAAATTACGATATTATTTATAATTATTATCATATTTTTCAAAGTAGTTACACTTACAACCTAAGCATTTACACTTTTCCATGTGTTTAAATTAAACCATTTAGAAAATACTTCAGACCACTCTTTTTCAGATAGATAGAAATTTCATAATTATAGGTAGCCAGGCCTTCCTTGCTCTCAAATCTCTTGCCTTTAAAATTTTCTTTAATTTTAATCGCTAGGTTCCATGTCAGGAACGGAACATGTAGGATGAGGTAGGATAGTCACATTTTTTTAATTAAAAAATCAGGTGTTCTGGCGGATGTGCGGCGCGGCGTAGTCGTGATGCCGAAGAAGGCGCCGTCTTCGGTCGCTTGTCACACCAAGCTGATAATACTGCTGGAGCACAAACTGTCACCTACCTACCACTCAGAATTCACTGTTCTTCGATCCTCTAGCACCAGAGTAGCAATATGACCGGTCTTACAAAAAAAAAACGTGGCGACCATTTGTTTCTGTGTGCTTCGCGCACGGCGACATTTTTTTCTGTGAGCGTCGCGCACGGCGACATTTGTTTCTGTGTGCTTCGCGCACGGCGACATTTGTTTCTGTGAGCGTCGCGCACGGCGACATTTGTTTCTGTGAGCGTCGCGCACGGCGACATTTGTTTTTGTGTGCTTCGCGACATTTGTTTCTGTGAGCGTCGCGCACGGCGACGTTTGTTTCTGTGAGCGTCGCGCACGGCGACATTTGTTTCTGTGAGCGTCGCGCACGGCGACATTTGTTTCTGTGTGCTTCGCGCACGGCGACATTTGTTTCTGTGAGCGTCGCGCACGGCGACATTTGTTTCTGTGTGCTTCGCGCACGGCGACATTTGTTTCTGTGAGCGTCGCGCACGGCGACATTTGTTTCTGTGAGCGTCGCGCACGGCGACATTTGTTTCTGTGTGCTTCGCGCACGGCGACATTTGTTTCTGTGAGCGTCGCGCACGGCGAAATTTGTTTCTGTGTGCTTCGCGCACGGCGACATTTGTTTCTGTGAGCGTCGCGCACGGCGACATTTGTTTCTGTGTGCTTCGCGCATGGCGACATTTGTTTCTGTGAGCGTCGCGCACGGCGACATTTGTTTCTGTGTGCTTCGCGCACGGCGACATTTGTTTCTGTGTGCTTCGCGCACGGCGACATTTGTTTCTGTGAGCGTCGCGCACGGCGACATTTGTTTCTGTGTGCTTCGCGCACGGCGACATTTTGTTGGTTGGTAGTTATACAGACATGTTTCATCACCGGTTAGTATATCGTATACGATTTTTCTCGCCTCCGTCGAATTTGTCTATCGTAAGTCGGCACCAATCTACCCGGCAGTCTCTGCTCATCGGTCAGTTTGTGCGGTACCCACCTTGAACAACGCTTACGGAGAGAGCATGGAGAGTACTAGGTAGGAAATCCCACCTTAATTTTTGACAGCTATCACAAATTTTGTCAGCAGTCACAAATTTGGACAGCTGCTACTTATTTTTTAAAGGTATCACTATTTTTCAGAGCTGTCACTATTTTCGTCAGTTCACACTTACGTACACATCACCAACAATATAAAACACAATAATAATATAATAATAAAATTAAATAATAATAAATAACAATAGTTATTTGTAACACCAGTAAAAAAATAAAAAAATAATTACATATTTATTTATTATCACACAAAACAGCAATGAAGATATTAACCTAAATATATCATGAACACGGCTAAAAGGCGGTCAAGTGCTTCAGCGCCAAAAATATGTATATACAGCATGTTATCAAAAAAGAGTATGTCTTTAATTAAAATTATAAACACAATAAATTAAAGAAAACTAAAGAAATTAACAATTTAAACTAATAAAATTAACAATTTCAACATAATTTAGAAAAGATTAAAATTAATTTAAAAATTTAACAAAAAATACTATTTGAGGACATTACACTGGATTGAATTAGATGACTGCGGTATTTGGGGCCCTTTGTTCAAATGGTGCAAAGACTACCTCAACAATCGTAGGTATTGTGAAGATAGGAGAGGCTCTTAGCGAGAAAGTCACTTTAACTGAGGGCACTGCCCAGGGCTCAGTGATTGGTCCTCTACACCAGGGTTTCTCAAACTTATGGCCCCACGTACCACTGTTAATGTTGCCAAATGACTGCAAACCCCTAACCCCGCTCCTGTCAAAATGAAAATAATAAATTCTAGTTAACACGGTTTTTTATTTTAATAAAAGGCATTACAGTGACAAAAATAAATATGTTTTTAATATTAATGTGATGGATGGGCTTGTTTCTTGTCGCAAATGGAGTTGATTTTAGGAGCAATTTTGGACAATTTTAATCTTAATTCTGGCTCAACATTAAGTCGATTTCTTTACTTGGTTTTCATCATTAATAGATGTGAAAACCCACTCTTACATAAGTATGTTGTTGCAAACGGTAGAAGAAAATTCATCGCTTTTCGTGAGAGTTCGGGATATTCTTCCTGTCTAACTGTCCAAAAATCAATCAAAGACATCCTTCTGAAATCAGCTTGAAGAGTTTCATCTGCGGACATTTCTAGTAATGACTCCTGTTGCTTAATACTCAAACCAGCATTTATGCTCTCAGTTGTCGCGCGCGCGCTGACATGCGTGCCATGCGTGTCGTAATTATTGCTTGCCAGCCATCCAGCCGCCATTACGTAAATATTTTCGCGTACCCCCTACCATCAAATGACGAACCCCTAAGGGTTCGCGTACCCCACTTTGAGTAGCACTGCTCTACACTATCTAACCTACGTGAAGCCTACGTGAGCCGATAGGGACCCACGCATAGCACTGCAGGGTGACTTTGACCTACTGAGTATGTGGTCACACGATGCAGGGCTCGTGTTCAACGCACGAAAAATCAAATTGGTCCACGCTCATTCGAGCCACAACATTACCAAAGAAGAGATCCACCTACTGGCACACACATAAATGCCTACACGCGTCACCTTCCCTCTGCACTGTATGTTCCAAAATAGATATTGAAAACAGTCAAACATACCTTGGTCTTGTCATTGTCAATCGCCTCAGCTGGTCAGCTGGACAGCTGGACAGCTGGACAGCTCATATCGACGTTGTCTGCAACAAGCTTCGTGCAGTTCTTTATTTATTTAAAGGAAAACCAACAGCACATTAATATTAGATAGGCACAATAATGTAACACAGAAGGCCAATTAAAGGTTTTCACGTATAGATACAGAGTATAGATACATAGAAAGTTTGAACTGGACAGAATACTTACAATATAACACAATAGATACAAAGACTAGGCAGCAATAAAAATAGATAAGGAAAGGTAAAAAAAATTGAATAAGTCAATTTTAAATAATTAACTAGCTACTTAGAATGTTGCCACGCAGAGAAGAAATCTCCGCTAAGCCGCCGCCTCACGGTTTCTACACTAGAGCAGCACAAATCAATATCGTTAAGTTTGTCTAATATCATATTGAAGTTATTGCCTACTCGCCAAAGAAACGAATTCTGCCTGTAGTTTGTTCCGACTACAGAAGTTCTGGCAAAGTTTTCGCTTAAGAACCGACGCATATCCACTGAAGTTAAAATAATGCTGTTTATCAAGCCCTTGCAGAATCAATTGTATCGTATGGACTGACCAGCTATGGCCGTACGTCCAAAACCAACCTTAATAGGATATTTTCGCCACATATTGAAAAAAATGTGCCGCGAAAAGTCAAAATTAAGCACCAAAATAGCCCTGAAGGCTTGTACACTGTGGGCTAACTCCGGTGCACAAAATATTAGAGTACCTTACACTTACGGAACATTACTTTCGCACATTCAGGTTGACATCCAGCTCAATATACAAAAAAAACAAGTAACTAATAAAAAACTACTTATACCTAAGATAACTATTTTCTACGGAAAACGAACATCAGCTTATCTAGTGCCGAAACTCAAAAATAACTTACCTCATAATCTAAAACAACAAATCACCCAGAAGAAAATTAAAAATAAACTTAAACAATACAGTATTTGACTGCTAGTCAAGATACTTTCTAGGAAAGAAAATACAACTGCTGCAAATATACAATTATGATATTGTCAATCATTTTTGTTGAAATAGGGTCAGCTTGAGACGTTTCTAGATTGGACTACCTCGTCAAATACCGTATTCTACACGCTAGGCTACAACTCCGGATCAACCTGCAGCTCTGCTACTGTACCTTACAGTACCTTACCTAAGATGATTCACATGTTTTTAGCATTAAGGTTTTATTATTGTCATGTTAAGAACTTACCTACATCTGTATCCATAACATGGCTGTTATCTAAATTCCTTGGTGCCTGGGAAACCCATGGGTTTATAGGCGCCCGATGTATTAAGTTGTTATATTTTCGTAATCAAATAAATACAATTCAAAATACACATTTTAAACTTTAAACAAGGCAAGAAATTGTGGTAGATATCATGGACGTCGTCTTCGCTGGCAGAAAGCTCGTTAAAGTAGCGACACATACGAAGGGTGGGTTGTTAGCGCTGATGTTGGATTTGCATGGCGCGATGGAGAAGGGACGTGGCTTTCTAACTGATCTGCTGGGTGCGCGGAAGTTAATGTCTGCGTGGACAGCACATATTTTGTGTAGGTGTATCAGGTCCTGAACGATGCGATGCGATTCAAGGGTTTCTGTCGAGAATCGTTCACACCTGCTGTCATTTATAAGACCTTAGCGAACGACGAAGCCCGGAATGCGCGCCATTAATGACACCTGTCAAAAATAGTGCCACCTGCCAAAAATAATGTCACCCTATTTATTTATAACTAAAGCAACAACAAATACAAGAGATAAGTAAAATATTAATTGTCGCCTTTTTAACGATTTTTTTTATTACTGTGTGCTGGGAACCAGAAACAGCGTCGTCACAAACATGTAAACATCCAAGACCTAGGGATTATTTTCCTCCCCAGCCGGGATCCGAACCCGGACCTCTCGCTTGAGAAGCACACCCTCGACCGTAACACCTCAGGGGTCGTCAATGTTGCAATTGAAAATAAACAAATATGAATTGAATTAAGAATATGAAATAGGAAAACTTTTGGGTGTAATTAAGCCTGATATATACGTTATTTGGTTGATTGTTTGTTTGCAGATGTAACAACACGTCGCGTCCGTCGCACACGGTGGACGCGCATACGGCTGAGGTGAACTGCCTCAGCTTCAACCCCTACTCCGAGTTCATACTCGCCACCGGCAGCGCCGACAAGACGGTATGTCCACCCACACGCTCCTCTATTCAACGAGCAGCCTCGCGATGCAGATGATCGGCCAGTTAAGACGGAGAGACCCCGCCTCTCACTCTCCCATGTATGCATCTCTCTTGTATCCATGCGCCGCTAACCCCTCCAAGCGGCATTCGGAGGCCAAGCAACCTGGCCTAGACTAGTGTGAATGAGTCAGTAGGAACGTCGTGTGTAGTGGTTGGTTGGCACAGGCCAACACTCTCTCTCTCTTCCTCGTGTATGAATCTCTCTTGTACCAGGCGGCATTCAGAGGCCAAGTTTCGGCCCCTATGGTAGGGCGCGACCCGTCTTGAATGGCGATCATCTGCCTCGCGAGGCTGCTCGTCGGCCAGTACGCGGCTAGCGCGGAGGGAAGTTTTGTGGAAATTAATGGATTGATAGAGCTTTAGATCGACTACAGTTTAAATGCAAGGTAAGTACAACACGGTCAAGTTACGTTGTCACGAACGGCAAGGTCACTTTGTGTTGTATTTAATTGTGTTTAAACTGTATTGAGTGGCTGTAAGTCTGGTGAAAGTCAGCCTTAGTGACACAGATACTGAAAGGTCAGCCTAGATTTTATAGGCACATAGAAAGGATGAATTAAAGGAGATTGACGAAACAGATTAATGCAGCGGGTGTGAATGGTGCCGTCGGACGGATTCGCCTATGGTCCTATAAATGGTTTACTTATCGTCATCAGTCATTTCGGGCAGGGAACATCCCGCCCTTCTACTCCAGCTGGTGCAGGTGTTAGGATGGCTGAATTAGAGAGTAGGTGGACATGCACACAGGCCTCGCTCATGTGGGCCAGGAGCAGGCAACCCAATCCCCTGGAGAAGAAGAAATAATTCCGCTCAGTCAGCTGAAGGTCATCAGTGCTTATAATAGTAATATTTACAGGTGGCGTTGTGGGACCTGCGAAATCTCAAGTTGAAGCTGCACTCGTTCGAGTCGCACAAGGACGAGATCTTCCAGGTGCAGTGGTCCCCGCACAACGAGACCATCCTCGCCAGCAGCGGCACAGACAGACGGTAAGTTGCCAAAGCAGCTGGTTCATTTATTTGTGATTCATCTCTATCAGACCTATAACATGCATCTTAAATTTGCGTGCGAGCTAGAGCAACATCATCATCTCGTGTCTATCAGCCCACATTCATCCTCTACTGCCTTTTCTTTACCACATCGTCTTCTCCGGTCCGGCTCCCGCATCCACTGCCTACCAGTTATGGTGACAATGTCATCCGTTTATCTGACAGATTTATATTGATAATTTGATTAGGCCATTTAACATCGATAATGTCTATTATCAATGTACTGTCCTGGTGCATGGCCCTGATCAGTGATCATGCCAATAGTGATGGATTTCCTTTTTCGTGTTACTCGTCACAAACCTTGTCTAACGAATGTTTTCCTGCAACGTGTTTGTTTGACACCGCAGTCTCCACGTGTGGGACCTTTCGAAGATCGGCGAGGAACAGACGGCCGAGGACGCCGAGGACGGTCCGCCCGAGCTGCTGTTCATCCACGGTGGACACACGGCCAAGATATCGGACTTCAGCTGGAACCCCAACGAGCCCTGGGTCATCTGCTCCGTGTCAGAAGACAACATCATGCAGGTAACTGTCACTGAACAGGCGGCGGAGGCTGGTCAGCCACGGCGGACACACGGCCAAGATATCGGACAACTGGAACACCAAGGGGTCCTGGGTCATCTGCTCCGTATTCGAAATACAACATCAAGGAGATTCAGCACGCAACAGGTTTCCTGGGTGCTGAGCTAGCTGTTAACGCTCTTTCCCGCCATTGCAGTCCTCTGCGCTGCTAGCCTCCAGGCAGCATTCAGAGGGCAACAAAATTGGCGTTACTCGTAACTGTCCCTACAGCAAACATCTTCCTTAGTTCGGCGCCTCCTTCACTGCAGCACCCGAACATAACATTCTACGTGCACAAGCCTTACTCGTGAACGGGTGCTGCTTGGGGGGACTGGTCCAGTCTGGTTTCTCATAAGTTATGTTCATTACAGCTTGTCTTTGTTCTTATTTATTTATTTTGAAACATCTTAGTGGCACTTACGGATAAGAGGTTATATATAATATTAATATTAAATTTAATAATATTGTCGTAAGATTAGATTATTTGTATAATAACAAAAAAAAAGATGATACTAAAAAAAATTACATCCCGTAGAGTTTCTTGGTGCTATCTTCTCTGACGGGCGTATTTTCGAAGCTCTGGTAAAGTTTATGGAGTCTCCTTCTCCTGTGCGAGATTCAGCCATGAATGACCACTTGAAAGGGAGATTTCCTTTTTAAAACTTAAACCTTAATCATTAGTTTAGTTGGTCATTTTTTTTTATTCTATGTATATGAGATCTCATATACGGGGTGGCAGAGGCACATTGTGCCCAAGGTGTGGAGTCTGAGGAAAGCTAATGTACAAACATTAGCTTTCCTCAGACTCCACACCAGGATACCCTGTGTGTGAAAAATATAAACCCCCCAAGAGCAGTGTATATTTACTTCGGCACGGTTTGAACCCTCTGCGAGGAGGCGAAACTTTTCTCTCTAGAAGCCACTCCATACCCAATATTATAGAGAAGCTTCACTGAAGATATTTATCACATTTAATAATATTTTAAGACCTAAAAACAATACAAGGTCGGGCGCCCCTCTTTTGCACAGTAATGTGAAACGAACGTGTTTTATGTGTACGTCACTTCCTCTGATGGCTGTTTTGGACCATCTGAACGTACTCTGCGTTGTCCGTTACTGTCCACGCAAATTACGTCACTTCCGCTGAGGTCCGTTTTCGCTTCAAACTGTCAACTGTGTATGAACACGCGATTTTTTGTTATTAAATTATAATAGATGTTTTTTTATTATGCTCGTGGTCTATGGGCACATATACGTGAACAATAAAGCAAAAATAACATGCAATTCATGTTTTCTATTGGAATCGCAAATCTGATGTGCATCCGTTGTCCGTCTCGTCAGGTATGGCAGATGGCGGAAAACATCTTCAACGACGAAGAACCAGAGACGCCGGCCGCCGACCTCGAGTCTGGCGTCAACGTGAACCACGGGTAGACCTAATGGTTACACCTCTGTAATTATTTTAGCTGTGAAATGTGCGAGTCCCTGTTCACTTTTCACGACAGAAAAGCAGAATAGGCTGTCAAATAGGTATTCCTATTTTAGCTGTAGTTGGCGCCACTGATGGCGTTGACACAACTGTCAAAAGTTGAGGTTATTTACAGATCTTCGGCTTTGACACACCACCGGCGCGTCGGTAGCGGGGGGGGGGGGGGTCAAATACAGGACACGGACGCTGTAGTATATGTCCATGCATTTGTCAACATTGACAACCACCCCGCCACCGCCTGCGGTGGGCCGAAGCCTTAAAACTTGTGTTACAATCAAAACCACTATTCACACCTACACAGGTACTTAGTTATGCGCCAGGAGTACTTGTTGATGAGTTATCAAATGTATTTTTCCTTATTCTAATGTGCCACCAGTACGACGGCGAGTCAACAGTATTCTGTTAATGACTGACTTGACTACTCCACATACAACTGTATGGAGTTGTCAAAGTTATTCAGAGAATATTGTTGACTCGCCTTCGTACTGGCGGCACTAAGATGGTCACTTCAAGTCGCGTTACAATGTTCACTATACAATT
This sequence comes from Argyresthia goedartella, assembly GCA_949825045.1. NCBI lineage: Eukaryota > Metazoa > Arthropoda > Insecta > Lepidoptera > Argyresthiidae > Argyresthia > Argyresthia goedartella. The sequence continues at coordinate 9,843,438 of OX463826.1, forward strand.
ACAATGAATCCTTAATTGACAATGAAACCACTAAACCAATCTAAAGAAGTGCGTTCCCATAATTTGACTCATTACTATTTCTATCCCGTTTACCCATTGCCTCTGCCACATAAAGGGTGAAGACCCGAAAGATAAAAGGAAAATAAGGAGTACCTTTTTGGTGAATTATCACATGTATCTTCTTCTAAAAGGGGGTCTAGCGCCTGCACCTGGCCCATTTGAGCGGGGCCTTTGTGCATGTCCCACATTATCACATGTAATTTCCACACTCTATGCGGTCAACGCACCACTCTCGTGTCTTTGACGACGCTCTATACTAAATGTCTAGATTGTAAATATGTAGACTAGCGAGAGTCGGTGACTAATTAGAATGGATCGTCGAGCGATCGTGTTTGCATTATTTGTTATGTTTCAATGTATGGTGCATCCCCATAGTCTATAGATGCAGCCGCGTAGGGACATTTCTATTAATACATTTTTCCAAATTCTGAGCTAAAAATAGCACCTTCGCCGCTTGATTTTGGGTTCTCAGGCGGAAAAATTTCATTCCTAACTCGTTCGAAAAGGCTTTTAACGAACTTCGCTATAATGCTCGCCTTCTCGGTTCGTAAATATAAGCCTTTGCGAACTCGTGGGAAGTGTACTGTTGTATAGAAGTCGCCAAGAGATTGCGTCGCTGCTAAAATGATGTGAACATTGAATGTGAAGATGACCTTAGTCGCCGTTTTTTCGAATTTCTATATTTACATTCGAGTACTCCAGCATGCCAAATGAACTCACTTATGAATTGATGTATCTAAATTGATAAAAATATCGCTCAATTATGAAGAAAAATTATTTCTACCAGCCAGTATGGTATTTTCAATGTTCCTATGTTACTGGCTGGCGGAAAACTCGAATACCTTTATACGTTTTATTTTATTCCGTGGTAGTGGTTTGTATGCACAAGTATTTTTTTTAAGATATAAAGATAAAGCATTTGAGGTGTCTGATCAATATTTTCTTTGATTATAACAAATCAGAAGTACCAAGACAATGAATCCACCACATCTCTTATACCTATTTATATCTGTATATTTGTATGTATGTGTATGTTAATGTTTGTTTATTCCTCGCCAAGCAAAGAAACCACTCAGTAAAACTCGATGCTATTAAAATAACAAATTTTTAGTTTTAAGTGTTTGAATGATGATTATTCAATGTTTTGGCAAAAGAACCCGCAATATGTTACATTTTAATTTATTGTATTTTTTGTCTGGTAGTTTTCATCGAATGTTTCTGTTTAGCATCATATTTGTATCTCATTACATAGACGCACGACTGAGAAGTTATTTTATAATGTGAACGCAGTAACGGTATCTAATTTTAAGCTCCGCTAATTATTACGATTAAACGTAATGTACGTACATACTTTATGTCTTTCTGTTTCTGTGATCGTAGCAGATTTTTTTCCTTACTCCGGTAAACTATAGACTTATTTTTGGTAAGTATTTAAATTGACGATACTTGTGTGGATGTATTTTTGTTTGTGAATTGTATTTTCTTTATCAGCGAATTACCTAATTTCAAACAAAAAACTATGGATTATTTTGAGTAGTTCTCAAAATAATCCATAATTGTCAGCATCAAATAGTTATAAAAATACGTAAAAATATGTCAGCCATCATGAAATTTATATTAACCTAACGAAACAAGTCTGTTACAAGGTAACGTCATTAAAATGAACACAAGCAAATATTGAATACAATAGTTGAAAATTGTGTCTTTAATAGATTTTAATTTACAAATTTCAGGCAGCTCCTGATATCTCGCTACGAAATGCTGGAACTATATCCCACCAAATTCGTGAAAAAAATACTCTTACCAGCTATATACACTCGCGAGCATTAAACTGGAATCACTTCATCGCGGGTTGCTCAAGACAAGTTTTTGCCTTTTTTATGCAATGTATTACAAATTATGGCATATCAATTGAAAGGTAATTTTATTAGCTTTCGACCTCTTTTAATATTTATTTATTTTATTTATTTATTTATTTATTTATCTAAAACTTACATCTACATTACAGGTTAGACCTAATACATAGTGCAGCTTATTCAATTAACCTAAAAATATGTACCAACTATACAACTAAGCATTATCCTTTATTATTTAATCAATCATCTCATAACTAATTGTCTGCAAAGCAGTCTTTGTGAAGCCACTCGAAGTGCAACAAAACAAATCCATCTGGTTGGCAATCAAGTTAAGGTATTTGAGCGCTCGCGACATCGGGGACTTGCTGAGCAGCGCGGTGCGCGCGCGCGTCACACAAAGTAGCTCAGGCCGGCGGCGCTGCCACACGTACCGGTCGGGGACACGTATGCGCAGCAACTCCAGCACCGTCCTATTCTCGATTTTACCTACCAGCACTTTAAATAAGTAAAGAACCAGTGCAAATTCTCGCCTCACTCTCAGCTCATTATACCCTACCATTCCTAAAACGAATAAGGAAGGATACATGAGAGGATAGTATGGATACACCCCATACAGTCTGTGGTAAATGTGTCTGGTGAACTTGTTTTGGATTCTCTCCAGCATAAGCTTATACTTAATTTCGTGGGGGGCCCAAATGAATGCATTCGACTCAAGGTGACTTCGTACCAAGGCGTTATACAGGACTACAACCGTTTTAATATCACTTAAATTCCTAGCCGTCCGGAGTATGAACCCCAAGTTTCTGTAAGCCTTCTTACACAAGCTATCTATTTGCTCCCGAAAACATAGATCACTTTTAAACTTTACTCCAAGGTCCTTTACTTCTGTGACTCGTTTTATAGAACAGCTGTTTAGTGTGTAGGTTTGTTCCAGAGGTCTGCGTTTCCGAGTAAACGATATCACCATACATTTCGACACATTAAATTCTAATTTGTTTAACCTGCTCCACTCTACGACCCTATCTATATCACCTTGTAATTTAAGACTGTCCTCATGCGTTTTAATACAATGAAATAATTTCAAATCATCTGCAAATAGCAGCTGATTTGCATGCCTGGTAACTTTTGGTAAATCATTGATCATTATCAAGAAGTTTAAGGGCCCTAAATTACTGCCTTGGCTAACTCCTGACCTCGTAGGATATGGCTCTGATAAGACTCCTCCGCAATCAACATATTGGAGTCGGTCTTTCATATAATCTGCAAAAAATTTTAGAAGATGGGGAGTACAGCCTACACCCGCTAACTTTCGAAGCAATACGTCGTTATCAACCAGATCAAAAGCTTTTTTGAAATCAAAATAGGCGGCGTCGACTTGTCCTCCCTCATCTACTATCGGAATTACACTGGACATGTAATTCAACAGATTACTTGTGGTACTCCGTGCCGGTCTAAAACCATGCTGAGCATCCGAGAGTTGCGGGCCTACTAGGTTGAGCAATTCTTTTTGTACGGCAGATTCTAGCACTTTGGCCGCTGTTGAAAGAATCGCTACTGGCCTGTAACCCTCCACCTGCGTGCCAACTTGCCCTTTAGGTACCGGAACTACTCTGGTCAATTTCCACCTACTCGGGAATTCCCCTAATTTTAAGCACCGGTTAAAGATGTGTTTTAACGGTTTTACCAACACATGCCGACAATCTTTGAGGATAAAAGGCGGAATGCCATCAGGGCCCGCTGACCTCTTTGGCTTAAGTCTACACAATGCCTTCTCCACGTCCTCAAACGAAAGAGCATCTATATGTATCCTAGCCCCTGTATTTGTGGTTCCTGCCTCCTCTACTGCCGACTTTATATTCAGAGTTTCCGATTCCTTGCTGTGAACAGAGTAAAAGTAGTCTGCAAATGCTTTCGAACATTCCTTCTGCGATAGAGCTTTATCACCCTGTACCAGCCTAATAGTGGAATCCTTTTCTCTTCTAGATTTTATGTAGTTCCAAAACGCTTTCGGGTCTTCTTTAAGATGGCTTTGGATCCGTTCCTTATACTGGACGAACGAAATTTCTATTAACCTCTTAACTCTAGCCCTACACACCGAGAATGCACTATAATCTATAGTTGATCCCGTCTCCTTGTACCGTTTATGAAGAGCACCTTTAAGCCTTATGTCCTTAACTATCTCCTGAGTATACCATTCAGGATATATACATCTACTACCGGTCTGTCTCTTTTTCCTCTTCGGAACACATTCATCAATAATTTCATTCATAATATTATAATAAAATTTTAAACATTCTTCTAAATTACTAATTTCATAAAGAGGTTCCCATTCCACCGACGCCACTAAGGAATACAATAACGGAAAATTTGCCTTCTTATAATTCCAACTCGGGTACATTGTCGTATCCATACCATCCTCGTCTTCACTGTTGGAATCGACGGGTGAGGGTAAGTCGAGGCCGAATGAGTCTAGCTGACGCGTCCCTCGCGCCCCGCGCCCTCTGCACACGCGCACCTCGAGCGGCGGGTGTTGCGCGTCCACCGCCACTAGCGGAGAGTCAGCCGCGCTCACGCTCAACCCCTCTCCGAAAGTGCTAAGTACCAAGTCCAGTTTCCGATTGTTACAATTGACTACATTATTACTCTGAGTGACTCGACAATAGTTTTTAAAGTAGGCCATATAACTATTAATGTTTTTACTACTTGAATATAAATTAAAATCACCTATTACTATTAAATCTACATATTGCTCACTTAACTTTTCGATCAGTCTAAACATTACTAAATATTCGCTATCACTACTACTCGGCGGTAAGTAAAGTACACATATTAAAAACAAAAACTTATGCTGTAGGTATACCGTGGCCGCGACGAGTTCAAATGTGTGGTTGTTCGCGTTGACTCCGCCCGGTAGCTTCACTCGCCTTATCTCGAAGCGTGGTGTGGCCACGAGACACGCGCCGCCCTGCTTCCGTCCGTCAGTGCGATCACATCTAATAATCTTATAACCATTTGGCACCAATTCCGCATCTAAAATACCCTCGTTGCACCCAGTTTCAGTCAAAGCTATAAGATCCGCCGAGGCCGTAATCATATTGTTTCGAATCTGTTCTGTTTTCGTGCGCAGTCCCCTGACATTCTGGTAATATATTTCAACCCCTTTATTCTGCCGTCGCCGGCTGTCTGGATGTACTGGGTGCTCTACGAAACCAAATCCATTCGCAGTATTCGACGTCTGTTGGCCAAATATTTATATCGCACAATGCTTCATATTTACATAATGTTACAGAAAAAGATTTTTTCCTTTATGTCATGGAACGTAAAAACAAAAAACATTTTTTTTTACAACAAAACACTGTTTTGTTTTGAAGTCCTGAGACCCTATAAAAAGTGAGCATTCGTAAAAATTTGTCATCAGTCTAATATTCCACGACACTGGAGCACTGAATCTGAAAGAAAATGGAAACCACACCTGCAGAAGCCGCTCAAATCGTCATCCTAATCCAGCAAGGGTTGTCTCAGTGTACCATCGCTTCATCTTAGTCAGTCTTGTGTCTCGAATGTGTATAAAAGGTTCTGGGAGACTGGAAACTTTGTCCGGAGACCAGGATCTGGACGACAGCGTTGCACTTCGGTGAGAGATGACCGATTTATTGTCACCACATCTCCGATATCGATACTTAACCGGCGTCGATGTTCAACGGCAGCTCAGAGATGTTCGAGAGAAGATTGTTAGAGAGTGGACGGTAAGGTGAAGACTCAAAGAAGCGAATATGACCCCAAGAAGGCCAGCCACGGGGCCCGAATTGTCTCCAGCGCACCGACAAGCCCGGCTTCAATTTTCTCGCGATCACTTAGATTGGGATATAGAGCAATGGAACCGAGTCTCTAGAGAGAATGTTCTCGGGCGAAACAAGGATGTGCCTGCGTGGTAGCGACCGTCGACAGAGAGTCTATAGGAGACCGCGGGGGAGCGATTTGCACAATGCTGTTTTTCGGAAACAGTTGCATACGGGGGCGGGTCCTTTATGATATGGGCGGGGATTTCTATAGAAGCAAAAACGGAGCTGATATTCGTACCTGGAGGAGGTCGGGGAGGGGGTCTGACCGCGGAAAGATACATCAACGACATTCTACAAGACAAAACAAAATAACTTTAATCGAAGAGTGGCAGGAAATTCCTCAAGATTCCGTCAGAAAACTCATTCGGTCTATGAGAAACCGTTTACAAGCAGTAATTAGGGCCAGGGGGGGTAATACAAAATATTGAGAGGGGATAAATTACACATTGTAAATAAATATAACATATCTTAACTTAACATAATCCTCGTATTCATTTTGACATCTACAACTTTAACCATTTGCAACAATTACCTTTATTTAGGTAAGAAATTTCATTAATTTAAAATCTTTTTGATATCATTTGAAAGCTAATAAAATTACCTTTCAATTGATATGCCATAATTTGTAACACATTGCATAAAAAAGGCAAAAACTTGTCTTGAGCAACCCGCGATGAAGTGATTCCAGTTTAATGCTCGCAAGTGTAGATCGTCAAACAAAGTTTTCTTACTAGCCCTTCAAAGGGCGGATGTCTCGACGATGATTTGACCCTTTCACCCTAATACCATTTCAGACCAGACATAATATAAAAACCGGCCATTATCTATTAAAACGGCAAAAAAACACGTTTGTTGTATGAGAGTCCCCCTTAAATATTTGTTTTATTTTAATTTAATTATTTATTTTCAAAGTGAACATATAACTAAATATTTCAAGTGTCTACCTGTTGCCGTTATCAATATCGAGCAAAAAATCACGTTTGTTGTATGGGAGCCCCAATACAATAAACGTGATTTTTTGCTCTTATTTAATATTTAAGGAAGGAAGGGAGCTGCTGATCATGCGCTAGAGTTAGGATAGTGTTATATCTTAGGTGGTCCCTAACGGTAACTATCGCACTCGACTCCATCAACGGTCCTGGGTGTAATAGGCAAACGTGACAGGAAGCCTCGCCAAGACGCATTAGCCCGCGTGGCGTTTTATGGCCACAACATTCTTTACTAAACATGAATTACGCCAATAGAGCCCAGCCCTCCGTCCCCGGCATCCCTGCTATTCCTGGCTCCGGCAGCGGCCATAACGGTGGGGTAGCGGGTGCGAAGAATCCCCGGCAGAGATCCGGCTGCCACATCACGACCTTAGCTACATTTAATGCACGGAAATTGAGGACTGACCAACGGTTTATTGAATTATTAGTAAAAACAAATAAAATAAACTAATGTCCTGGGACTGTCAGAAGTCAGACGAAAGGGAGAACCTTACCAAAATTCCATCCGGAGAGCAAATACCTCACCGAAATTCTACCACCGGTGGCTGTGATGATTCCACCTGTGGAGTTGTGGGCTTTCCGATTAATAGAAGGTTGACCTCTGCTGTACAAAACATAGCAAGTGTTTCGACAGGATTTTGGTATGTTGTCCTAAAAGTAAGCAGTAGGTGCAGCCTAAAGATAATCCAAGTGTATGCGCCGACCTCTGATCACTCGGAAGAGGAAATTGAGGTTTTCTACGAATATTTACAGAAAGCCCAAAGCGAAAACCCATGCAAATACATGCTCCAGGAGAGTTGAACCCGTCTGATTGTGAATCCAGGGAATGTCGGGCTCCTGAATTGTTGAGCATAATCTGTGGTGGGTCTTCCTTGGCTTGCTAGGGCCGATTCGACCAAACTAAGTTATACTTGGTATAAGTGTTATCCCTAGAATAAATCGAGAAATACTCTGGAGTAAACCTACATGACGTTCTACCAACTTCTAATCCCGGTTTAACTCGCACTATTCCGGATATAGCACTATTCTGCCGATACTTGCGGTATAACGACCCTTATCCTTGGGTTAAATTCAAAAATCAAAATGGCGACCGACATAGCTAGCAGCTGTCAATGAGGATTTGTCAGAGGGCGCGAAACGCGAGGTTAGTTTCGTGTGGTGGAAAGTAAATTACATATTGTTATTTTTATCAAAATGATGTCACGGCGATTGAGAGATATGATTGACGACTCCGATAGTGATGAGGACATTTTTAGACCTAGGCGTCCAAGAATGATCAAAGAAAGGAGCAATTATTTTGAAAGTTATAATGACCATGATTTTACAGTGAGGTTTCGATTATCCAAGGCATCAACGTTTTCTGCTTTCCAAAATCGAACATAGTTTAGAGTATATATCTAATCGGTAAGTATAATACATACATCTAAGTTATTAACCTGAGATTCGGACTGGCCCCACAGCCATGTAGTGTCTTCGGACCATGGCAGTTCCTCTCGAGCTCGTTGCTGACCTTTCGACTGAGGCCTTTGATGCTTACTTGGACTGATTTGTTTCCCGAAGGAGACTGCCAGCTTGTAGGTGCAGAACGATACTTACGAGAGTTAGCTAATTTTTTAATGTTCATATGGTGAATATTGGAACGGCCCTCTGCCGTCGAACTATACAGTCATATACAGTGGACCTTCAGTCCTTCTGGTCGCCGCCACTGGGGTGTATTTTTTTTAAAAATCGTGTCACTTGCGGTCGCAGAGAATCTCCTCACCGAAGAACGGGAACTTATACTGAGGCGCGCGCCCGGTATCTTGCCGGGAAGGAGGTCGTCACCACCGCAGTACACACACCCAGGTATTTTAGTTATTAAGACAAGAGCGCGATGCAACATTGTCGTTGAAGAACTCTCACGGCGTGGAATTAAATCTCCAAAGTCTCATGGGCACGCTAAGGAGACCCGCCCTAAGAGGTACTTTAACACTAAGTAGTTATATTTTCTCCATACATTTTAGGCCAATCGGTCAACCGATTAGTATGGAGAAATTAAAAAAGGGTGGTCTGATCAAATCAGTTTCATAGTGAAAAAATATTCAGAATGATCAGGTAAGTTAAGGGATAACCTGTCAGCTACTCTAAGCACAGCAAACGATCTATCTTCAAATTTGGTAAACTTCGCTGCTTCTGGCTAACGAAAGTAGACACTGGATTTATTTTCACTATGGACACAATAAACCCCAACAACGGGTCTCGTACGTAGTTTCGAACGACGCTGTAGCGACAAGCGTCGTGGCGAAAAACTATCAGCGTGGTACGCTGGAGCGAAATATTATTGCAGCGAAATCCACGAGGTCGAATGACACCGCAGCGAAAAACTTTTTGCGCGTAATACCCTGAGGCGAAAAATTATTGAAGCGAAGTCCACGAGGTCGAATGATTGAATTGAATGATGCAGCGACAAAAAATTATAACTTGACTAAAATGAAATTTTTGATTTATATTGTGATTTAATAAAAAAAACTAATTGTTTTTCATAATGTGAAGCAAATAGTGTTTTATCCCATCGTGAGTGCTGAGCTAGTGATTACAAATACTTTTCGACACAATGACGACCTCTGTGGCGCCGCGGTTGTGGCTCTGACTACATGCGAGAGGTCCCGCGGGTTCGATCCACGGCTACAGAAACGGGGATACAGAAAAAAAAACCCTAGGTCTTCGATGTCTATATGTGTGTGCCGTCGCTGTATCTGGTTCCCACGATAAAGGGTATCGTAGTGTGGGGCCAGGAGCAATGTTTGTGCCTGTATGTAAATGCTTATGTTTACAATGTTTAGTGGATTTCGCTTCAATAATTTTTCGCCCCAGGGTATTACGCGCTGAAAGTTTTTCGCTACAACGTTTTCGCTGCGGTGTATTTCGACCTCGTGGATTTCGCTGCAATAATATTTCGCTCCAGCGTACCACCCTGAAATTTTTTCGCCACAACGTTTGTCGCTACAACGTCGTTCTAAACTACGACCCAACAACAAATACTTATATTTAAAATTTTGGTTTTTAAATATAGCACCATATAAAAGAGAAAATAGTAAATTAATGTCCGCGCTATCATTGCCGAGTGATCCAGTACCCAGGAATTCCTTTCCCCGCTTACCCTGGTGAAATCTCCAAGTGCACCAATGACGACCCGAATGGCCGAGTCGGCAGTGACTCTGCCTACAAAGCCAAGGGTCCCGGGTTCGAGTCCCGGTGGGGGCAAATATTTGTTTGATGAGAACGGATGTTTGTACCCTAGTCATGGTTGTTTATCTATGTAAGTATAATATTTATCTATATGTATAAGTATGTGTATCGTTGTCTAGAACCCAAGATACAGGGAATACTAGTTTGGGGCTAGATCAATGTGTGTTAATAGTGTCCAAGGTATTATTAAAAAAAAATATAAATATTATTATCATTATTAATATACCCTCCATCGCCAAAGTCCCCCGAGACTATCAGGAGGCCAATTTAAGCCATCAGCGGGTTAATCGGCACCCTGCCGTCGACCAGCCCGTCCGATGCTACTTCGGGCGCCGAAGCCGCATGCCACTCGGTACGACAGGCCGTCTTGAACAATGACGGCCCAAGTTGGGAACAGTTGCTGACGTTTGCATACCGGACACTTCATGTTGATAGGGACAGAAGAAGAATAGCACCCTAACTCAGTGTACAAAAAATAACTGCAAAAACCACCTCAAAACATATCAGGCCAAATTTATAACTATAACAATACTTCTCGGACGAAATTCAACATCACGAAAAGAATAGAAACAAAAATCAGCGACGGAGACTTAAAAGGGGCTGCTCAACTTCTGTTCTCGAGTGACGCTGTCCTGACTACCCTGGAATCAAAGCACCCAGCACCTTCACTGCACCTCCCTGATCCCCCAACCCTTCTGAGCGTACCCCACAGGCTTAAACCGAGGATTTGGCTGCTGCGGTGATGTCCTTCAAGAGAGGCTCTGCGGGCGGCCTCAACGGGATGACACCTCAACATTACAAAGACCTCATCTGTGCAGCTGTCGGAGACGTCGGAAGGACTCTCCTGGCAGATATGACCGAGCTGGTGAACCCCTTGTGTCCGGGAAGGTTTACGAGGGCATAACAGAAGGACGGGGGCATCAGACCCATTGCTGTAGGCAACACCATCCGCCGCATAGTGTCAAAGATCTGCCGCAAGTTCATCCTGTCAGACCTTTGCGCAGATTTCCAACCGGTACAGCTGGGTTTCGGTAGGCTGGGGCTGGCGAGGCTGCGAGGCTGCCGTGCATGCTACTCGCACCTTTCTTGCTAACGAAGGAGGTGATGCTGATGAAGGTAGATGTGAAGGACGCCTTCAGTTCAATAGACAGAGGTGCCCTGCTATCCCAAATTAAAGAGCACACACCATCTATCTATTCACAATTACAATGGCAATGTTACAGTCAAAATTCTAAATTAATCTTCAGGGAAAACCTTCTACATTCGGCCGTTGGCTGTCAGCAGGGCGACCCACTCGGACCGGCAATATTTAGTTTGGCTATCCATCCGATCGTTACTAGCCTAAATTCCAAATTCAACGTTTGGTACCTAGACGACGGGACCATAGGAGGCAAAGCTGAAAACGTAATACTTGATTTGGAACACCTAACAACAGCATTAAGAAAAATAGGCCTAGACTTAAATTTCTCGTAATGCGATTTATTCATGTCCGATAACATCACGCCCGCCGAAAAGACTTAAATGATCACAAAATTTAACTCAGCTGCCCCCAACATAAAAGTTCGGACAAAAACTCGCTCCGCTTCCTAGGGGCCCCCGTACTAGAGAACGGCATAAGAAGCTTCGTGGATAAACAAATTTCTAAATTCAATAAAAATTCAAACAGACTCACCGATGTATTGCTTTATTTATTTATTGCTTGCATGATTGTGTATGTAGTAAGGATGCGTAATGCATGTGTGTAAGAGGGTGTATGTGTGTGTGCATGGGAGGATGTACCAATGTATATGAGGGTGTGTTTGTGTGTGTGTGTGTATGCATATTTATTTAATGATTCTAGATTTAATACCTTGTTCTGTGTTAAAATATGGATTTATATCTGAAATAAAAAAAACACAAATACCACCATCGCGACATATTTGACCATCGCCGTCTTTGTTGAACACGACAGACATTCCCGCCTGTTGTATTTTTGATTTATATATTTAAAACGAAACTTCTCTGTTCTATAAAATGGTATTCATGACATAGTGAATTATTTTATGAAATGGTCAGAAACGGTTGAATTTTACGAAGACATGTCTTTTTAAAAGCATTCCGTTCTACGTGGTGTATTTTGTGTCATACATGTCGAAATACATGAAGAATAATCGGGGGCTTCGCTGCGCTCGCCCCCTTTAGTCTTCATCTAAGCTACCGCAGTATTTTGCCCTAAAATATGTTTTGTTCAATGAAAGATCTACTTTAACATGGTTGGCTATTTCATGATATATAGTCAATTCTACGATATGGTTACGACATAGCAACAAAATGTCATGCATCAAAACTGTCGATATCAAATTAAATTCTCTACTTTCGATAGCCAGACTTCAGCACCCAAAAAAGCTATATCCATTAGGGCATGCACCCGGTTCTACCCGGTTCTGAGAAAACCGGGTGTATACCCGGGTATCCGGGTATACGGAAAAATTCAGCTTGTGGCAACACTGAGGTCAATAACCGACTGAGATTTATCCTATGTAAAATTAAAATATAAATTGTTTTCTTGTGTAATTAAACTACAATTCTTGTTGTATTTAATAGGATAATCATAAATATACGTGTGACTATAAATATTTTATGTGAGTGACTTGTATTTGATTCAAACTGGCCAATTGTTTTTCGGTTACAGAAATTTGTCTTTGTCATTGTTATTCTCGGTTCGGAGTGATTTCGTTCTACTTTCTGTGTATTCTAAGCGAAAACATAACATCTGGAATCTAATTTCAACCAAATAAATCACGTAAGTGGCAATCATTTCGAACTCGGCTCAGCTGACATAACCTCAATTGGCTAACAATTATTCTGGTAGTTTGTTGACACTGATACATACTATTTTCCTTTCATATCTATAATGGACAGTCGCATGCAGACCCGTAAAGCACGCCAAGTAGAATCCCAGCTTAACCTGGCTTTAGAAGAATTAAAACTATCTAGGGAATTGTGTAGCCAGTTGACTTGTGAACAGGAGGACAATGAAAAGATATTGCTAGAAGCATTAGGTAATAATAATAAACTAAAAACCGAGCTGTCTACTTTACACTCACAATATGAAAATGTACTTGAAGAACAAAATAGGTCAAAAATGATAATTCATGGTTTTGATCAGTGCGCTGCTGAATATGAGTTTGCTTTGAAGAGAATTTCTACCCTGGAAAAGGACCTGTCTGATGCCCACAACCAAATCACACAATTAGAAGAGGAGTCTCATGGTTCAGCAGCACAAAAATCCCAAAATTTATTTGAGGAATTGATATTAGCGGATAAGTCGACCGGCCAAGTTTCTGTTGCATGTAGTGATGTGTCCAGTGCAGTGATTGATTTGACTCATGAAGACTCAGTGGTGGGCACTGGTTCAACATGCAGCAAAAACGCATCAACAAGATATGTTAAAATTAAAAAACACATAACTCAAACTATGGAGGAAGAAAATGGAAAAAAAGAAAATTATGGAGGAAGCCCTCATTAAACTTTGTAATAGCAGAAAAAAGTTATTTATTTGTGGCGATCTTAATGTAGATCTGCTTGTAGATACAACACTGAAGCGACGATTAATAACTCTGTTCAAATCATTTAATTTATGTCATGTATTTCTAGAGCCGACTAGAATTACACTTACCAGCCAAACTTGCTTAGATAACGTTTTTTGTGACTGTGCATTCACAAGTAAAAATGTAATTAACTGTTTACCATCCCATCACAGTGGTCAAACAGTTTCATTCCAAATTACTAGTGAAAATAAGACTGATCCATCATTTTATAGGCCTATTACATCCCATAGACTAGAGATGTATATGAAAAACTTAGATATGGGTTTGCCAGTACCGGATTTTGATGAACAGAACCCGAACAAAATCTATTCTGACTTCTTCAACATTATTCTGACTTCTTCAGAATTCAATACAGTTTTTAAATTAAAGAAAGTCAGTGCCAACAACGGTAAATCTAAATTTAAGGACTGGGCAACATTTGGAATTCGTAAAAGTAGAGCTATCTTGTGTGATCTTTATGAACAAAAAACCTATAACTTTGATATAAAATTTCATGACTATGTTAAAAAATATTCCAAAACTTTCAAGTTGGTTTGTAGAACTGCAAAAACTTTACATATAAATAGAAAAATACAAAATTCAAATAATAGAATGAAAACGGTTTGGCAAATCATAAACCGTGAAACTGGCAAAGTTATACCAAGGGATAATGATTTCTGCTTAAAGATAGGTGATGATGTTGTTAAATCCAACGCTGAGGTAGCTCGAGCTTTTGAAACATTCTTCACCAATGCACCCTTACTCACAAAAGAGCGTCTAAATTCATCTCCATATGAAGCAGAGACTTTGTTAAAAAACAGCACTAGCATCAGTAATGTAGATTTTAAATTTTATCATGTATGTCCCCAGGATATTGTCAAAACGTATAGATTACTTAACTTAAAAAATACTGAAGACCTGTGGGGTATGTCAGTCAAAGTCATTGGTTCAATAATACTTGTTATAGCACCCTAGCTTATATATTTAATAAATGTGTTGATGATGGAGCTTTTCCAGACCTCATGAAACTCAGTAAACTTATACCTCTGTTCAAGTCGGGAGACAAGGGTGATCCGTCAAATTTTAGACCAATATCGGTTCTTTCAGCCCTAAGAAAAAATTTTGAAAATATTATACTCAATCAAATGCTCTCACACTTCAACAGTACAAAACAGCTCCACGCCAAGCAATACGGTTTCACTAGGAGTAAATCGACTACGGATGCAGGTATTACCCTTATATCTCATATTTATTCTGCATGGGAAGCCGCACAGGATGCTATCGGTGTTTTTTGCGATCTGTCGAAGGCATTTGATTGTGTTGATCATAACACGTTACTAATGAAATTAAATCATTACGGAGTTAGAAATAAAGCATTGGATCTACTAAGATAATACCTAAGCAATAGAATTCAAAAGGCAGAAGTCAACGGCGTTAAATCTGATGGATCGGGGGTAAAAATTGGCGTTCCACAAGGTTCCATATTAGGCCCTTTCTTATTCCTGGTATATATTAACGATCTGCCTTTTATGGTGGAGAAATTGACTAACATAGTGTTGTTTGCTGATGACACTTCACTGGTCTCCAAAATTGAAAGACAAAAAGAAGATTTTGATTATGTCAATAGAGTATTATCTTTAACCTTGAATTGGTTCACAGTTAACAATTCATTGTTAAATGCTGGTAAAACCAAATGTGTCAAATTCTCACTTCCAAATGTCAGGCAAGTTGGAACCAGTTTAGTGTTGGACAGCAATACGTTAGAATTAGTAAATGACACGAAGTTTCTTGGAATAACCATTGATTGCCCCACTGCAATTTGTTAATTGCAGTGGGGACCCCACATAGAAAAATTGGCTGGTAAATTAAGTTCTGCGGCTTACGCTGTTAGGAACATCAGACAAAACACGGATGTGGCTACATCTAGGCTAGTATATTTTAGTTACTTTCATAGTGTCATGTCCTATGGTATCTTGTTGTGGGGAAAAGCAGCGGATATTCAAACTATTTTTATTTTACAGAAAAGAGCTATTCGAGCAATTTATAATTTAAAACGCACAGACTCCTTAAGACAGCTTTTTAAAGAAATTGACATACTAACTGTAGCTAGTCAATTTATTTTCGAAAATATAATGTACGTACGCAAGAACCTTACAAAATTTCCCAAACTTTGCGATAGCTGTAATGTTAACCTAAGGAATAATCACAGACTACTTGCGCCCCGGTTTAGACTCGCGAAGGTTAGCAATTCTTTCAAGGGTCAATGCATTCTCTACTACAACAAGATACCTCTGGAGATCTTGACATTGCCATTTGAGCAATTTAAAATCCATGTTAAAGCGACTTTGTCGAAAAAGGGATATTACAATGTTCAAGATTACTTAAATGATGGGTCTGTATGGGGTTAATCTGGCTCAACACAGACCTTGCTGTTAATAATTTTGTAATTATTTATTCCTGCTTATTAACTATTATAATGACTAAATATTATATTTTGTATTAGTTAAGCTTAAGCAATTTTTAAAAAGAGATCTAAAAATCAATCTGTGGGAGTTTCTACGCCCTTCTTCTCCCACAGTGGTCCAATGTAGAGAAGTGGCAAAAAATTACGATTGCTAAGTATATGTTAATATCTACAGTAATAAAGACATTTGGTATTTGGTATTTGGTACCCGGTTCTAAGCAATTTTCATAGACCCGGTTCTGAAGTTTCAAGAATCGGGTTTTCGGTTCTTTACGGTTCCGAAAAAAACATAGCGTGAAGCCACATGGAGCGAACCCAAGCGTAATCGAACCACCCTGGACTTTTTTAGTCCAGGGTGGTTCGATTTTTTAGTCCTTCCTTTCGCGAGCCGGCCAGTGATTTATATTTCACGACTAATTAATCCATATGCGAGACGGCCGGTTCTCAAAAAATAACATCATTTCATTACCCTCTCGCTCCCACATCTATTGTTCGCTATTGTTAGTTTCGCCCGCATGTGTCCTTCCTAATGCGAGCGAACCTCATTTCATAGATTATATACGGGTGAAATACTGGTTAAAATCAAATGGAAAATTTAACTCATATTTAACCGCATATGAACCCTAAAATCCTAGTTGGAGAGCGGTTGAATACTGATAAAATCAGTCAATGTATCAGTATTTATGTGGCGAATATTAAATTAAAAATAGCGGATTTTTGCAAAGACAACTGATTTTGCAACTTTCCAGAAAAAAACAATTAAGATGATTATTAATATTTCGTCACAAAGATTTCATTTTATGTTATATGAGTTGTGCAATATTTAAAAAAAAAGCCTTCTGTTTGGCTCAGAACCGAAAAACCCGGTTCTGGACAAAAGCCGGTTCCTGCATCCCCTAATATCCATAGGTATATAAAAAAACATGCGCGATTAAATCAAATCTTGAAATGCAAAACTGACCCTACCCTACATTCGTCAATACACTACAGTACAGATGTAGTGAATAATCCTTTCCTTTCGTATTTTCTCGGAAATGTTCGTATTTGTCTTACTACTTCACCGCATTCAGTACCCTTCGAGACAACGTAGGGAACGGTCGCATTGCAAGAGGAAGTATCTACACTGGTCAGCAAATAAACCGAGCCACCCGCTACCTAGGAACTCTGATTCGATTTTCTCAAAAAGTATAAAACTTACAACTATCAAAGTTATACCTACAAAAAGTGCGTTTCATGGTGATTAAAATGACTACAAATTAATTCGAAAGTACCGTCAACTCACATTGTAATCAAGCAACAAACACAATGCTAACGATTTGCTCTGTTTTCACCAGAGTTTGAAATTAGCGTTCTTTTTCTCTACAATGAGGGTAGTCGGATATTTCTTATCATTTCTTTAGTTTTTGCCCATCGTTTGCTCAGACGCGTGTGTTTTTGCTACTTTTTTCGATTAATAATGGATACAACACCTCAGGAAGCAGCTCAAGCTGTAGCATTACTTCAAGCAGGCATTGCGCAACGTGAAGTCGCTCGAAGGCTTCGAATCAGCAGATCTTCGGTGCAACGAGTTTACAGACGATACCTAGAGACTGGAGCATTCGATCGCCGTCCTGGTACGGGCAGACCTAGGGCTACATCAGCAGCAGATGATCGTTATATCCACCTTACTGTTCTGCGAAATCGCCACCTCAACGCAATTCAAGTCCAACAAAGTCTGCGTGACGAACGCCAAGTGGTCATAAGTTCAGATACCGTCAGAAGGAGACTTGCTGAACGGAACCTGACCCCAAAAAGAGCTGCAACAGGCCCAGCATTAACGGTAGCACACCGTCGAGCACGACTTGAATTTGCTCGAGAGCATAGGGATTGGACATTAGAGCAGTGGAGTAATGTACTCTTCACTGATGAGACCAGGGTGAGTCTACATGGAAGTGATCGACGTCAGAGAGTATATCGTCGCCCTGGAGAACGTTATTCTCAGTGTTGCATCGAGGAAACTGTTGCTTATGGAGGAGGATCTGTAATGGTCTGGGGCGGCATCTCGTTAACAGCACATACGGCGTTAGTTTTCATCGAACCGACGGGCCGTACACGTGGACTGACTTCTCATCGCTACATTACTGAAATCCTCGCAGACCATGTGGTACCTTACGCAGGATATATCGGACAGGATATGCAATTGATGCATGATAATGCACGGCCTCATGTTGCTCATGTGGTGACCCAGTATCTACGCGACGTCAGCATTCGTACGATGGACTGGCCAGCTCGAAGCCCGGACTTGAATCCGATAGAACACTTATGGGATGAGCTGAAACGTCGGGTTCGAGCCCGGGTACCTGCTCCAACAAGGCTTCCAGAGCTGCGAATCGCAATTGAAGAGGAGTGGAATACAATTCCTCAAGATTTTATCGTCAGGCTCGTAAGGTCGATGAATACAAGGATGCTGGCAGTTATCCGAGCAAGGGGAGGGAATACGGAATATTGATCAAAAACTTTTTTTTGATTTTATCTTTGTTTTTGGCTTTAATTTTTTTTTCACTTTATCATTACTAACGATTGTCACGACTGGAAAACGACTCTTCTTTGTAAAATCCTTAATAAACACTGAAATATTGATTAAACCCAATGAGTTTCCTTTCATTTTAATCACCATGAAACGCACTTTCTGTAGGTACAACTTTGATAATTGTAGGTTTTTTAGTTTTTGAGAAAATCGAATTAGAGTGCCTAGGTAGCGGGTGGCTCGGTTTATTTGCTGTCCAGTGTATATAGAGTTGTTAATACCACAGAAATATTTTGTTGATATTTATGTTAGATTTTGTGATAAACTTCATGGACTCGTGTATTAATGCAGGCCACCTATATATTTTTTTTTTACTTTACATTTCACTCTTGTCTGTCATTTTTGTAAATAATAAACATTGATTTTATTCGATCCACATTAACAATTTATAACAGACTTGCCGAAAGTACTAAGAAAAGGGAAACGTTTAGATCGGCAAGCCTGCGAAGTTATTTTCAATATTTATTTATATTTCTTAACTGAAAATGTTAATTCAAACTTACCAACTATACTGCTTACTTTTGTAAAGTCCAAAAACGAGTTTCGGAGGCCAGTGGAATTTCTTAATGAACAGTAAATAAAATATTGCAAAAAGAATACATAAATCAATCCACCTCCAATAGTCCGAAGTCGGCAAAGTTGGGTAGACCAAATAAATTATTTTGTCTATGTCTTGACGATTTTGACTACAACGTTATACGCCGATTAGTGTATAATTTCCATTTGATATACAAACAAGTACCTACAATTAAAGCCCTGAAGTCCAAGTTATCCGAAGCCATAAATTTTAAGGGATGTGACTTTACGCTAAGAAAAATTCTTAGAAAAATGGGATTTCGGTATAAAAAAGTTGAAAACAACAGAAAATTACTTATCGAGAAAGATGATGTTCGTTTAAAAAGAGTAAAGTTTTTAGCCGCGATAAAAAAGTACAGATTGCAAGGGAGAGAGATTGTTTATATGGATGAAGCATACATCCATACCTCACATTTGGCAGGTAAAAGCTGGGCTGACTCGTCAGAAAACGGAGTGAAACAGTTAATTTCTAAAGGACAACGTCTTATAATAGTGCACGCTGGTAGTAGAAAGGGGTTTATACCTGGGGCATTGTTAATGTATCAGTCTACTGATAAAACAGGTGACTACCACAACGCGATGAACACTGAAATGAAAAATGGCTTCGTAATCAACTCATTCCAAACTTAGCTCCACATTCGGTACTAGTAGTAGATAATGCTGCATATCATAATAAGTACGTAGAAAAACCTCCTCATTCAAATACCAGGAAGCAAGACATGATTGATTGGCTATCCAAACATAACGTTCCGATTGATCCGTCATTAACAAAACTTGAAATATATGAAATTATTTGCAAGTACAAACAAGACTTTGTAGAATACTCTATAGATAAACTTATGAACGAATATGGACACAGCGTACTAAGATTGCCACCATATCATCCTGATTTCAATCCGATTGAAAACATATGGTCTCAAATAAAGGGATACGTATCCAAAAGAAACATCAGTATGAATATGACTACTGTGAAACAATTAATACAGGAAAAGGTTAATATGATTGGTTCCGATGTTTGGGCCAAAGTATGTGACCACGCCATCAAATGCGAAAACGAATACCGAAAACACGAACCTGAGTTGGAAAATTATATGGCTAGTTTTGTAATCACCGTTCATAAAACTCTGACGATGATACACCAGAAAATAGTTCTGATTCTGACTGTGATATGGAAGTTGGAAGTATTGTTTCGCATCACACTATCCACCCCGCTCCTCCTCCTCTTATCCCGCTGTCATAATCGAAGTCGTTCATCCAATCAGAAAATCATATTTATTTATATTAATTTCTCTGCTGGTTTGTTTTGTTTTATGTTGAGGTGTCTTTTTTGATATGTCATAGTATTTTTAATTAATTACAAAAATTTATTGTTATAAAAATGGTCTGCAAAATCCTACTGTAGTTTTGACTTATAGTTAGACTTTGGGGTTCCAATCCTTATAAAATCATTAGATCATCCCAACCGGAATTTGGTTTTTATCAGTGCGTTTTATTGAAATAAAACGTCCTCAGTAACTAATTATATTTTTGTTTACCTAACGAATTCTTTATATGATAGAATCGTGGTGGTTTTAACATCTCAGTGTAATATACGTCAAACGGGCAATTTGACATTTGACATTGATAAATAAAGTATGCGATTTATTTGATACCTACACGTAATTTAATAATACAGTAATTCATAGGCACATCGGCACCATTCGGGTGTTATCGTTGTTCCGAGTTTTGCCGATAGGAAAGGATTATTCACTAGGTACATCTGTACACGTTAGTACACTACAGTACCATAAGAAACCTTGAAAAGCACACGAATATTGCATTTTTTTTTATTTGAAGCGGCCGCCATCTTGTAATGCTAAATGAAACCAATATCGTAAGTATCTCATCTAAGTCTGACCCTAAATTCGTTACTACCATCCTAAAAACCTTAAAAACCATAGCTCCAACCTACGTTTTCCATAATCAGGTGATAATGATGAGAGTATCCCAGGGTTCAGTTTGCTACCTTCCAGGTCCACCTGATGATGATGATGATGATAACATCATCAGGTGAAATGGACAGGTTTTCTAACGACGTATCGAATGAGTCCAACCTCGATGGATTTACAACTATGCAGGTCAGAGTTCCGTCTCCCACCTTCCAGCGCCATCATTTTCCGTAATCAGGTGATGATGATGAGCAAGTCGTCTGGTTAAATGAAAAGTTTTTGTGTCGACGAATCTACCGAGCCCAAACTCAATGACATTATCAGGCTTTCCTCTCCCACCTTCGAGCCCCATCATCAGACCAGCTCGATGGTACCATACAATTGTATTGTCTTCTAAACCGAATTGAGGACCCCTCCTTTTATGAAGTCGGTTAAAAACATGAGACTCACTAAAGCAAAAAGTTTATAGCTCGATCGAAAAACGGCTATTTATCCATGCTTGAGTAAATACGAGCGTTTCAATCTACATTTTGTTTGTTTAATTATGTGGACGCCTAGCTTCTCTCTCTTGATAACATTTTCATTTACTATTGGGGCGAATGTGATAAGTAGGCGGAGGGAACATTTATTTTTGTAGTAAACCGGTAATTTGAGCAGAAACAGTTATTTTTCGCTCTTTGATCAAGCCCGAAATAATATGGATTCTGACGGAGCGGAATTGAAATGAAAATGCGCCTTCTATTTTTGTATGGCTTTCGAGCTGATATTTTTTTTACCAGGTTTCCGATCCCTGTTCCGCAGTCGTGACTCCATGAAGGAACAGTTCAAAGAAATTAGCACTATGAGTGCCAATATATTTATGAAAATATCATGACGTTGGTAAGAACATAAATATAACTAAAAATGTTGACAGGCACAAGCGAAATAATATAAGAAGTGGAAATAAAATTGACCAATATATTCTATAGACTAGGTAGCTAAAGTTATAACTTCATTTATGGGTCTAAGTAGGAAGTAGGTATACCATACTAAAACAAAATACGGGAAGAGATATAAAAATTTTCAGAGAAGAAATTTAAAGGCATTGGTAGTAGTAGTTTATGTGACTGCTACATAATGGGGGGCATTAACACTCGAGAGTTTTAATGCCTAATTATGTACAGTTACATACACTAGTTTATCTACACACATATCTTAGGCTCTCTTTGATGTGTTCAGGAACCGCATGTTTCACCGGCATTGTGGCTCTGCTTGTTTAGCTTGTTTTGTAGTACCAACTTCACGCAGGCGGGCGTCGGCGTTCGAAATTTGAATGTCAGTACCAACTTCACAGGCAAACTAGGGGCGGCACGCAGGCGGGTGTCGGCGTTCGAAATTTGAATATCATAATATGTAGAAAAATTACACATTATGGTCATAATGTGCCATTTTTCAGATAAGAAATGAGTTTTTACCAAGTAGTTTAACATTATGCTGATCGTAACGTGCGGTTATGTACGCAGTAAAGAGGGTTTATGATACGTGTGTAGATAAAACATATTGTAGGTTAGATGAATACATTAATGACAAATAGGTATGAAGCTCTGATTTTCAAGTGCAGCTCAAGAACCACGCACAAGATTGTAACACAAGACCTATTTTTGAATAAAAAAAGAAAAATAAAAGGAAAATAGGCCGTGTGCGAGTTTCTTGCACCGCTTCTTCTCCGCTGCCATAACACTTTCCGAAGCGGTAGTAGTTTTTTTTGCATTAAATAGATTCAAATGACTTTCAAAGTGTTTGTAAGAATCTATTTTGAAATAAAAAAAATGAAGTTTGAAGTTTGAGGAGACCTTGAGATTGTAGGCTACCTATATAACTTTGATGAAAATTCAGTCGGTTGGAACAAAATGTAGTTTTAAAAGTTATTGGTGCGGCCGCTACTTTCATACTCCATTGAGGTAACTAGAATTTAAAATTGAGCATTCCGCCAATAAATTTGCGAGGTCTACAGCTCACAGAGCCACTAGTTTATTATTAGAGATAACAAAAATATTTCTTGAACGAACTAAGGATTGTGTCGGATGTTTTACTATCATATGCACTTAATTTCTTTGTTTCCATTACTTAGCTAATAAGATTAGCAATTCATCAACCTTTGAACAATGAACATGGCTACTTTTATTATAATGGTTGACTAGCCATCCCCTTGTCGCATGTCCACACTGACATCACGATTTATGTGCCGATAAAACAGGCATTGTAACTACTAAACCATACGGAAAACTGAAGGGTTAATGGTCATTGTACTACAATGGTATTGTGTTTCTATGTATATGCCCCTGAAAATACGAGTATCATTGTCATGTTACATGCATGACACATGTTTGGAATTTGCGTTTGATATGCGTAAACAAACAACGACTTTCGAGTTTCAACCGGCGTCTAATACATTTTGTATACCGACAGACAGGCAATCTTGGGTTGAACTAGCCCAACTAACAAAACAAAAAAAGTAAAACACAACAAGATATAATATGATATTATACGTCGTTCGCTTTCGAACGCAGGACGCCTGTGTGTATTCTGTGACACGCAACGCAACCCGCAAATCGTCCCGACACTCCCATAATTGAAATGAACAGTAAGTCAGTGCTCCGCGCGACTTCGTGGCATGTGGACGCGGGTGCTGTATGCTTGGTGCGCGCTGCTGCTGTTGTCCCCCGCGCTGGGGGGGCGCGGCGGCGGCGGCGGGCGGAGCGGCGGCGGCGGATCGCGGGGTGGTTGGGGCGGCGGCGGTCACACAGGCGGCTACGGTGGAGGCGCACACACCTACCCGTCACACAACGGACTGTCCGGATCCGGAGGAGGCTATTCCAACACTGCAACCAACAGCAGGCACAACCAGAACCCTTCGTATCCATCCTCCCCGGGCCTATCGGGCAATAGCGTACCGAAGGGAACGAACATACAAAACAATCATGTCTCCCATAACCAACAACACCACACCACTAACACGCATAACCAGAAGACTGAGATCCACAATCACTACTACAGCCCGCCTCAGCAGATGCATTACCCGTCCTACGGGTCCCTTCCGGTCTACCATGGCGCACCTCCGACCTACATCTACCACTACCAGGACTCCGGCAGTCGGTACAACAACCTCCTGACCGGCCTCGCCCTGTACAACCTCGGCAGAATGTCCTCGCACCATCATAGCTACGGCAACTCTTACAACTCCTACAACTCCTACAACACGCCCTACACATCGACTTCGGGCGAAGTCTGCAAGCTAGGCGTGAGGAAAGAAAACGGCGACTACGAAGAGAGCAGAGTGGACTGTCAGATCATGAGCAGTTTCATCTACGAAGCACAAAGCGTGCAGCAGGGGCAACTGCCGTCTCAATCTCAAGCTGTGACTACGATTATTACTAATACGACTACTGTGAATGTGAATAACTCTGTGAACGGTAGCGCAAATGCTAATTCGTCAGTGAGTGTGCAAACTACTGTGGTCGAGGCGATAAAACAGAAAGGGCCGCCTATTACTGTGACACCAAAAATGCAATGTTATATGATTCGTACCGTGCCGTACTCGTCAACTATGCGTAAAGAGGTGCCGTGTGGCTTGCTCCAAACGTACGCTGATAGTTCAATGAGACGGACAACTTACGGAAGCGGCTATGTTGCGAAAGTTGATTCTGTGATGTGTATATTACTTTCGCTTTCTATATTAGTCTGGCATTTTCTATAGCATATTTTTTTATTTCTTGATCAATAATAATTATTTAAGAGCAAGCATATATAGATAGATAAATGTATGGTCCACTAATTACAAGCTTCAGAAGTCTCTACTTTTTTTTAAATAAAATGTATATTTATCTTTTTACCAATTCTTTATTTAAAATACGGCGTTGTTTACATAAATGTCGTAGTAAGCCATAATTTCTACCATACTTATATACATGAATTTGTCCTCTAAATATCAATTTTAGCAGAGAACAGTTTCGGCAGTGATTGCCAGCACTCGTAATACTTTTCGTCCAACTTCTGACAGGTCTTCGCCCCCCACTTTGTGATGGCCATGCTGAGCGAAGACTCGAACATAAATGCCTGAAACAAACCATTTAGATATCATTAACATACATACCATATCTTGTAGGTAGCATCTTGTGATCTTCCACTGTCAAAGATACGGATACGGACCATAACTTCATCAAGTGCGTTAGCAACACGAGAAGGGAAAAAAATAAATTATGATCGTAGTTTTAGATGATAATAGTAGTTTATGTGACTGTTACATAATGGAGGGCATTAATACTCGAGAGTGGGTTTATGAAGCGAGCCGAAGGCGAGTTTCATAATAATATCACTCGAGAGTTTTAATGCCTAATTATGTACAGTTACATACACTAGTTTATCTACAAACATATCATAAGCTCTCTTTGATGCGTTCAGGAACCGCATGTTTGACCGGCATTGTGGCTCTGCAGTTGTTTAGCTTGTTCTGTAGTACCAAATTCACAGACAAACTAGGGGCGGCACGCAGGCGGGCGTCGGCGTTCGAAATTTGAATGTCATAATATGTAGAAATATTACAAATTATGGTCATAATATTTAATTTTTCAGATAAGAAATGAGTTTTTACCAAGTAGTTTAACATTATGCCGATCGTAACGTGCGGTTTTTGTACGCAGTAAAGAGGGTTTATGATAGTGTGTAGATAAAGATGTTAAACAACTCGGTATTCAGGGAACATCACTGATATTAAGTAGCCCTAATTCATATAAACACCAACATTATTTACAGGCACATAAATGTAAGCAATGGCTTCTGGACCCACACTAGGATACCCCGTGTCGTGGGAACCAGACACAGCG
This sequence comes from Argyresthia goedartella, assembly GCA_949825045.1. Lineage (NCBI taxonomy): Eukaryota > Metazoa > Arthropoda > Insecta > Lepidoptera > Argyresthiidae > Argyresthia > Argyresthia goedartella. Next base: position 9,869,378 of record OX463826.1, read on the forward strand.
ACATCATACACAATGTGCCACTCTGTTTTGAGTTTAAAATAGGACAGTTCTAAATATCTACAAAACAAGAAAGTCTAGACTACTAAATAAAAAATGGCGTCGCTTGACACTATGCACAGATATTTCTGACTCTAGCAAAAACGTTTCTACTATTATTAAGTACACTTGAAATTAAAAAGGTCGAAAGATCAACAACCTATCAGACAACACTATACTTAATTTATTACAGCGCAGAAAAAACATGGTGTATATATTTGCGTCTGATTGTTTGTTCATAGGTCATCTAAAAGTTGTATTTTGTGTTGTTTCTGGGCAATTGCCAGCAAAAAAATATGTACGCAAAATATGTATGCAGCAGTGGACTTATCGCTCCCTAGCCTTTTAGAACACTTAGTAAATTTCAGCATGTTTCACATAGACATGTGTCACAGAACGGTTTAGTCATATTTTACAGGATTGTTATGGGCGTAATTATAGCGTAATAAAAACTTTTACTATGAATCCGATTTGATCAGAGTAACCTTACTTTTAACTTCTCCATATAATTTCTTCATAAAACTGTTTTTTATTTTACTGAATATTATTTTGATATTGTACTAGAAATTCAGCAGATTGATATTTACTGGCTAAGCAAGGAGGCTGAGGCCAATACCTTAACGTGTCATGCAAAACGCGGAGGCGGCCGAAATAACAAGCCACGTAAAATGACACCATCCAGCACCCAATTCAGTCAGATGTTGCTTTACCCGCACGGATTGCCAATATATGACAATTTGCCTTAAATAGTAATATTAGCGGAAAGTTCAGCGGTTCCCTAGTAATTCCGTGTTCGACTAACTAGCTTTTGACAGTTTAAACAACTCTTATTTTTGTTGTTTAAATCATCCCGTGTATATCGGAGAAATAAGTACTTATCATTTGTTTAATCCTTATTATAAAAAACTGATTTTTACGAACCCTGAATTTCAGAAATACTTCCAGAAGTATTTTCGGCAAAACTCCCACGGGGTGGCTAAGTTACTGCTGTTTTTAGCTATCTAATTCGCCCAAGAGACATCAATCAAGGGTCACCATGTACGAAAGCTATCTCAAAGCCGGGGTACAATTGTCATTGTTAGTTTCCCTCCCATTGTCCACCCACCTGAGTTCCAACAGCAATCTTCTGTGGCACCAGTTCAGCATTCGAGGCGGCATTAAAGCATTTGGCATCAGGTCCGTGCGGCGTCATCATGGAGTGTAATGTGGCCCCGCCGGGGAGGAATCCGCCCTCCTTCGCCTCGTAGGAACCCAGGATCAGGCCCATGAACTCGCTCATGCAGTTTCCTGGTGGATAAAAATTGGGAGACGCCACCGTAAGATTGTGAAAACCGAAATTGTTAACTGTAACATGCTGCTTACAATTTATTATCGAACCGTTGAATTGTGCACTGGTTTAAACTTGAATTTCAAACGAAGTACCAGGTCGAAGTGGTTGATAGGTGAAGGGGGTGAGCGATACAAATCTCCCTTTATCCTTCACGTTAGGTTGACATTAGAGGAATTAAATAAACATAAATTTTACACCCTGTCGTATCTCGTTTACAATTATCGATAGTTTACAAACTCACGCTTTAGTTTTAAATAGATAAAAGCCTGGGTGTGCTTTGACTTCAAATCCGTACCTGTGCTATCCGAATAGAAAACGATGTGACGCAGTGAACCAAATGGAAACTATAATGGCCTAAAACGGTGAAAATCAACCCTCATCCGATATTCTAACCAAGACTGACTATATGTTCGCTGATGTAAATATTGTTATATTGCACCTGGATTGCCTATCGAAATCTGCTGTTGATGCTGCCAATAACAGACATTATATGTATTTATTTTATTTCGCCCACTTATAGATATCCATCATAACCAAACTTGGTACCGGTAAAAGGGGGCTAATTGGAATTGAGGGGCTAATTGGAACATTAGTTAGTATTAACAAAGTGCAGAGATTTAGCTGCATTTTCTGTTAGTTCCAATTAGCCCCCTTTTACGGTATATATAATGTAGTATAGATAATATAAAAAAGATAATATAATACACCAACATGGTACCATCTACCTGGTCTGATGATAGAGTTCGAAGGTGGGAGACGGAGCACGGGGACACTTACTATTACTAGTAAATCCATTGAGTTTGTGCTCATGGTTGCAACATGACATGTTCATTTCATCATTGCTTCATGAGCATTTGATTATTTGACTTAAACCAGTATTTTGTTAATGTATGGCGCTTACACATTTCATCATGTTTAACAGTATCGGCAGCGGATTTGTTTAGGCAACCCAGGTGTGATCCATCAATACAATACATTAACTAAAAGAAAGAAAGTAGTTTTTCACCTATACCGTATCTTAGATTACTGGTATAAAGAATAACAATGTGGCTACTTCTTCGCCTGTCACATCTACTCATTCTGACAAAAGCCCCCTTAAGTTTAAGAGAACAATTTAAATAACCACCAAAATAATTTCTTCCTACCCAAAATGGGTAAATGATCACCAAAAGTTGCAGAAAAACTCAGGGCAAAATACTGCGGCAGATTAGGTGAAGGGGGTGAGCGAAGCGAAGTCCCCTTTATTATTATTATCCTTATTATATTATATTATATTTATTATTATCATTCGTGTTAGGTTGAACATGTAAGAACAACAAAAAATACTTAAAACATAAACTTAAGTACACAAAACATAAAAAGAAGTTTGGTGATCATTTATCTAAACACAATTTGGTGATCGTTTACTAATTCTGGCGGTCGTTTCGAATTTATTGGTAGTAAAATAGGTGCGTTTTTGGTGATAGTTTACAAACAAGCCTAACTTTAATGGTTTTCTTCGTTCCTGTTTTCAAAATAATTTGTTTTTTAACTGGCACTAATTAATTACATAGTCAGGTCATAAGTTCTGTCACATGTGCAATGTGAAATAATTTAGACATGTTTATTATTTATGTAAACATTTATATAGCAAAATGAACTTAATAAAACATAGATTCTTATGGTAATAAAGTTTATTCAAAATGACCCCCGCGATTTTGAATACAGGCCTTTATTCTGCGCGGCCAGTCGTCTATCGCAGCACGAACGAGGTCCATGTCAATATCGGCGGCTGCCTTAATCAAGGATGCCTTGAGTGACTCCAAATCAGGATGAGGCTTTGAGCAGGCCTTTTCCTCCCAGTGTTGCCATATCTTGTAATCTAACGGACTCAAATCTGGACTGGAGGAGGGCCAGTCTTCGTGCCGGATGAAGTCGATTTCACGCGCCGCCAGCCAGTCTTGTGTGCTTTTCGATCTATGAGCTGGCGCAGAATCTTGTTGGAATACCCAGTGCTTGTTATTAAACATGGTATGAGAAACAGGTTCCACAAGGTTCTTGAGGACTGTATTTTGATACACAACTGCAATCGTTTTTACGCCTTTCTCACAAAAATGTAACTCAGTTAAGCCCCAATAAGAGACTCCCAACCAAACCATGAGCGAGGATGGAAAATGACCTCGTTGGACACGCGGAACGCTGTGTGCGTACACCTTATCATTTTGTTTGTTGTAGCTCTCTTCCACGGTGAAAATTTTTTCATCCTAAAAAATAATTTCCCGATGCTTTTTTCCCGCGTACCGCTTCAACAAAGCGCGGCATCTCTTCAGTCTCAGGTCCATTAAACGAGCGTCCAAATGATGTCCTGTTTTTCTTCGATATGCCCTAAGCCCTAAATCTTCATTTAACACCCTTTGCACCGTGGTCCTGCTTAACCCCATCTGAAGGGCCAACAGTTTCTGCTTACGTATGGGATTTCTTTGAATTCGCGCCTTCACACCTCGTCCTAACAGAGCGAGGGCGACCACTTCTTGACCTGTCATCTACACTAGAGTCTTCATTGTATCGTTTTATGGTACGATAAACGAATCTTTTGGTTATATTCAAATTTTTCAGTAAGTCGGAAATCTGAATTGGCGCGTAACCGCAACGATGCAACGCAATAACTGCGACACGGTCTTCTTTAAGTGTCCACTCCATATTTAAAAATGAGGAAAATTCTAAAAAGTACACATTTTTAATTTAATGAAAAATTCGAAATTCGAATTCTATAAAAAAAATTGTGGCCAGCGTTCTAAATTCAAGTTTTTATTGTGTGACAGAACTTATGACCTGACTGTGTATATTACAGGTGTCCTGTAACTCAACGTCAAGCAGGTCCAGGTGAAAGGCCTGCGTATACAGGATCTGGTAAAAATATACAAAAAACTATGTTACCATTCATCAATAATTTGTTGTCAATATCACTGGAACTAACGGTAACGGACAGGTTGCGGATTTAAAAAAAATGTATCATAATTTTTGTTTTTTTTCCCCAGATCCTGTGTAAGAAGTTCTATGTTTTGGTGCGCGCTTAAGATTGAGATACGGGATTATTAATTCGATGTAAAGTAAAACAAACCAGTGTGAATAATATCGCTCTTACTGTGATAATATGGTGGTCTGAAGGTGTTCTCCTGGACGGACCACCTTGGTGGGAAGATCACGAAGTCAGCGATGGCAGTCCCGGGCTTCGTGGACTGGCAGGTCAGCACCGTGAATATGGAAGGGTCCTGCAACCGTGAATACTTGTAGAATAAGTACCTATTGGACCAAATACATACCACGTCTCAAAGTCTCTCCCTCTATTATAATAATACCTTGGGCACTATTTACACTATTGATCTAGCCCCAAACTAGGATTCCCTGTATCTTAGGTACTAGACAACAATACATATACTTTTATAGATAGATAAACAACCATGACTAGGGTACAAACATCCGTTCTCATCAAACAAATATTTTCCCCCACAGGGAGTCGAACCCGAGACCCTTGGCTTCGTAGGCCGATCGATGTTTGTCGAATTTGTCCGCATTTATAAGGATTTTTATGAAGCGGTTTTCACACAAAAACGGATTCTCACGGATTTAGATTTATAAGGAGTATGGATTTATTTTAAAATGTTGGCGTACAAAAAGCACATTTGTACAGATGTCGGAACCCCTAATGCGGATTTGATTCAATTACATCTGGCAACACTGGTGTCGTCAGATCGAAGTGCTAAGTTGTACATATTCTTTCGCATTTCTTCCAAAAAGGGGCAGGGAGGGACTGAGAACCATATCACACACTCTGGCTACATCACATGTGTGGACAGTGATGTAGCCAGGGGTAACTTGATAAGACAAGACCGTAGCACGGGGAACTTCTCAGTTTCTCCCTACCCCTTTTTTGGAAGAAATGCGAAAGGATTTGTACAACTTGGCTATCCACATAGCAGTGATATGGCAACTCATCGTCATCACTGCTATGTGGATAGCCAAGTTGTACAAATCCTTTCGCATTTCTTTCTACAGGTGTAACAGAAATGTGTAGTCATATTTTAAGGGGTTGTTAGGGACATCATTCTGAACAACTTTTACTATGACACCGATTTGATCAGAGCAGCTTTATTTTTCATCCCTCCTTACGTTTTAGTCCGGGCTGTTAGCTGATTTGGATGGAGAAGTCAAAAATAAAGTTGATCTGATCAAATTGTTTTATAGAGAAAGTCGTTCAGAATGATGTCACCTAACAACCCCTTAAAATATGACTACACTTTTCTCTTACACCCTGAATGAACAATTTCGATTCTTTCTGATTGTTTTGGTAACAGCCTAGTGTTTAAAAACCGTCAAGTGCGAGTCGAACTTGCGCACGAAGGGTTCCGTACCACCGTACAATGGTAGGGATGGTGTGGAGTGAAAGTTTAGATATTTTGAGTGAATAGTTGAAATTTTGTTTACAAAGTTATTGGTGCGGCTAATTTCACACTCCATGTATGTGGTTTACAGTTCATGAGATACAGCCTGGTGATTGACGGACGGACAGGGGAGTCTTAGTATTAGGGTCCCGTTTCAGCCTTTGGTTATGGAACCCTAAAAAGTGGATCTTATGAAGTTTTAGGTTATCTGTGATATCACTCCTAAGGTTTTATGAACTAAAGTTGCCACTTACAACTAAGGACTGGATTATTTTATGACGTATTGTGGATTTGACCTCTATACCAGTTAGTATATTTACTTTTGTCATGAATCAAATAAGAACAGGAAAGTAATGGAAAATGTCATTTAATTACCGATTTTTACAGTATATTTTATCTGGCCCAACGGAAATGAAAAATTGTATAGAAAGAGATTTGATTTGATATAGAGGTGGTGTTCATATGCGCTTTGGATAGGTATTGAGATAAAAAATTGCCGATGTTCTCTGACTTGCATATGAAAACCACCAAACACCACTTGAAAGTTTATTAAATTGACTATAAAGTTGAATCCAAAAAAATAATTTTCATCCCAAATTGACTAAATGTTCATCAACATTGTAAACCCTAGTTTATACTTACAGGGATCGCCTCGCTCTGCTCCGCTTTGCTTCGTCTCCAGATTGTGTGTATAGTTGTGAAAGTGTGAGTTATTAGTATTCTTTAATCTTAATTCTTATTATTTACTCATCTCTCTAAAACAAATATATTTAGTGAAATAAACTTTTCTCTGAAGTGCCCCTTTTCGACTAATATATACCCTTATTATTAAATGTAGTTTTTATTTGCATACGCTGCGCTCCACTACGCTCCGATCTTGCTTCTTCTAAGTTGGAACCTAATTTATGACCCAAACACGAACGTGCTACGTAATTTTGAAAAATCATTTCAAATGAATGGCTTGTTGCCAGAATCTCAATTTATTTTTTCATAAACCTGAAATACCTACTTATTTAAAAAATAGGCAAAATGGACCATCCCCCCTCCCGGTTATATCCGAAACTAAGGACCCAAAAAAAAACATAATATAGGTCTATAGTCTATAGTATAGACTTATATTATGTTTTTATTAGACTCTATAAAAAGTCTACTTTACTTAAACTTCGCAAGAAAAATGTGGAGGAACGTAACCACCAATAACTTTGTAAACAACATTTTGCTATCTTAACACACAGGAAAATTAAAGATACCTAATCCCCATGCAAGAAACTTGAATACGTATCATTGTGCCGAACCCTTCGTGTGTGAATCCGGTACTTGAACGATTATTTTGATGTGTTAAAAATAGCGCCCCATCGTCCTATGGCACCATTTCATTTTGTTTTATCTGTCTGCCTGGGTCAATGTCGAAGGGCAATTAGGTCAATCCACATTAATTAGCGTCCTTGTTTGCATGATCTAAATCGCAGGCTTGGCTTGTTTGGGCAGACAGACAGCCATCAATTTGGTATTTCACTACATAGACTGCAATTAGCAATAGTTTTGTTGTTTAGTTTTTATCAGACCACAAAATAACCTACGTTATTGTTTTTGTAAGAGTAGGTCAGAAAATCATTCATTATCAACTAGAGAACTCTACAATGTTCACTAGAGCCCCGGACTCTGCATTAGCGAGAGGAAAACACGAGGAAAACGTCCTGCCTGCCGCCGCGCCGCCGCGGTGTCTAGACGGAAGAGTGCGATGAAATGTCGATAGAAGTTACAGCGATGCTAAGGGGTCTCTGCAGTTACCGGGCAGACGAACTTACGGAAATTACTTTGTGACTGCGGCGAAAGATGTCGATAACACGTTGCAATGTTTTGCACCCTAATCGTGTTAACATAGTTATGTGGCTTCTTTCTTTGACCTCTCTGTCCCTCTGGGATATGACGCGTGTAAGCGAAAGATCGACAAAATATTAACAATATTGTGCTGCATGGAAAACGACAGCGCGAACGGGATACACAAATTACTTCTATCTAAGAGCACTTAACTTGGCAGCAGTTTTTACCAATACTCACACAATGATCGTAAGACACAGAGTTGATCACCATGAACTTGCTTAGATCATACTTGTAGGGCACATAGTTGCCGTGCCACGCCACCACGTCAAACGGGGAGCTGTTCTGTTCCGCCACGAACAACGCCCCTTGGTACTTGCTGATGATCTTGAAGCCTGTCGGTCAAGCGTCGTCATCATTCATCGTTATTAATCATCAACCTTGCCATCTCAAACTTGCTCCCCGCGTTTGATCAAGTGACATGAGGGAATGAGGTTGGGTGGAGGTGGGATTATGGGACTTCCCCGTGTTGCCTCGTAGCGACATAATGAATGATGGAATGAGTTTGGGTGAAGGTGGGATATGTCCGCTCCTGGCACTACAGTCTTTTCAGATGTAGAAATTCAGCTGATGTGTCAGTGTATTCTGAGAGCCACAGTAAAGAAACATTGTCTATGAGGCTATACAGCGCATACGAAATCGATAGGCGAGAAAAGGCTATAAGGGGAAATAAGAAGCTGCGGCACCAACAAGGGGATACTAGAACTGGAAGATCACAACTAGGTTCCGAAAAATATGACTATCCAGTTGTAGAAGAACCGACAGCGCCGCAAACATAAACAGACATGGGTAAACATTTATACTACAGGTATAGACATTAATTCTGGCCTCATACTAGGATACGACGCGACGTCACTCATTACATTAAAAACCCAAGACTGCTGCTGCTGCAACATGTGAAGAGGTTTTTTGTTGCTAGATCATCGCTTGATGAAACAGAAGCTAACTACACTGACGATCAATGAAAAAGTTCCAGTGACATAGCACCAAATTACTCCTAAACGGGAAAGGCTAGCTTAATGACGCCGTCTGCAATATTGAAGTACATTTAACAGCGCATCAGAATATTAAAAACGTAAATATTGTGTTTAAATCAAAAGGTTCTATGTCTTAGGAGATATTATGGTGTTTGTCGGCATTTTGTGGGTGGAACTTTTTCATTGCTCGTCAGTGTATATACCTATATATTACACTTGGAAATACCGTTTCATAAGTTTAAAACTATATTATTATGCGTACCTACATATGCAAATATTAAGTAATCACTAATCGGCATGAATGCGGGTGTTTACTATTTAAATATGTCAACATGAACTTACCTGGTATTTCTTCGTCCCTGTAATGGGCGACTGGGGTGAGGAAATCCCTGGGATTGGCCAAACCGTTCGCTCCAATAGGCCCAAGGTCCGGCAGCTTGAAATGGCCATCGAATACTTCCAGAATGTAGCCCCTGCCAGGAAAATAGATGAACTGTAAATGTTTATTTCATAAAGATAGTGGTGGGTGGTGTAATCCTATTCTGGTAGTACGCTGGTAGTATCCTATCCACCTGGTAATATCATTCGAGCCACAGCAAAGGTTCACGTTGTGTGCGACAAAGACAACGCGATATACAAGATACACCTTTTTTTCGTAGCGGGACAAATGACATATGACAAAAAATATGCACGGGACGTGTAATAACTTGAAAATAACGCTGCTGTAGATACTACTACCCACCACCTAGTATCCGAAAGGTTTTCATGTGAACCTAACACTATGGATCATGCTAAAAAAACGAACTACTTTTTGCTTTAATTTTGTGACATTTTAGGCTATTTTATGAAACTAATTTGAATATTTCGGGTACATAATATAGATGTCTAATATTTTTTAAATATATTTTGAAATATTATCCCTCGTGACGTCACTTGCTCACATTTTTGGAACGGTTGTACTTGCGGCTGGTTGTTTGCGATTATAAAACAAAAAAACTATATAAAAATTATTTTTTATTGGCTAGATTATCTTTAGCTAAGAACAAGAAAGGAGAGAATACAGGGAAAGGTATTTGTTATTCAGGTGGCAGTTCAATAAAATATGATCAAGCCTAATAAAATGAGACCCTTCCTCCTAACGGCAGTCGCTTAAGGGAGTCTCAGATTTTGAATTTATATAATTGGACCGGGAACAACAATGAACAAGTCTAAGGTGGGATATGTGACACTCGTGACACGTCTATCAAAATTCCTAATTTTAAAAAACCACGTTTGAGATGGAATGGATGGTTCGAGAACGGAATAACGGTATAAAAAGCATTCCCACTCAGCTGCCCAATCAGCAGACGAGGCTGTCCTCGCTTTCATTTCTGTCAAAGGAGTCATCGCCGTCGATGACAGCCTCCTTGGCAACCTGATCAACATCCTCATTCAAGTCAAATTCCAGAGTGACTCGGTATCCAAACTAAAATTACCTCGAGTCCCTTATTTTTACATGTGACTAGAAGTTCTTTGATTTTACAAATGAGAGGGTTTCTAATACAATTTCTGAATGGGTTCCCGCTTATGGACTGTAAGGCGCTCAGAGAGTCATAAAATATAATAGATCGGTCGTAACCCTTATGAACTATATGAACGAGTTATTTTTAGTTATTAATAGGGTCGTATATTCCACCGCAAATACAGAGGAGAACGGTGGGAGTTTATATTTTTGTACCAATTTAGAGTGGGAATGGACAAAGGTCTAGTCAACTGTCAACCAGGCCATCTCGAAGCAACTTCAGCGGGAAAGACCGAGTCGGGACTCGAGGAGCATTTGCTGATACCCAAGTTTACAATTGAGGGAGAGTGGTAGATAACTCCGTAAGGAGTGTTATAGATGGGTGTATGTCTTGAAGTCTGGAGAGGCTGACCAAAAGGCAAGGGATGTCTTTTTTGTCCATTAAGGTTTATAATGACCAGTTTAGCCATGTTGTTTAATTTAATCAGAAGCGGATGAGACCTTATTTGAGCGCCGCGAGTAAAAGCAGAAAGGTATTGTCCCCTGAGGTGAAGGGGAGGATCCAGGCACTCCACTGGAGTGCTCGGGTGGGGGACGACTTTATGGCACCCAGGACAAAACGGAGAGCCTTTGATTGCACTTTATCGAGTTTGAGGAGAGAGGTCTTATTGGAAGGAGAGAAAATGAATGTAGCGAAGTCCAAATGACTCATGATAAGCGCATTATAAAGAAGTTTTTGAGAATATGGGTGTGCTCCCCACCAGACGCCCCTTAATTTTGATGTTTTTATTAACGTTGTTTGAGTAACGATATTATCTATGTCATATTTGCTAGATAGTTTTTAATCTAACGTTAGACCTAAAAATTTTACTTTGTCGCGAACAGGAATCGATTGATCATTATAACTAATATAAATCGGCTTATGTTTAAACGATCACCAAAAACGCACCTATTTTACTACCAATAAATTCGAAACGACCGCCAGAATTAGTAAAAGACCACCAAATTGTGTTTGGATATATGATCACCAAACTTCTTTTTATGTTTTGTGTACTTAAGTTTATGTTTCAAGTATTTTTTGTTGTTCTTACATGGTCAACCTAACACAAAGGATAAATGGGGCTTCGCTTCGCTCACCCCCTTTACCCTTCACCAAAGCTACCGCAGTATTTTGCCCTGATATTCTCTGCAACTTTGTTGATCATTATATTTGTTGCCATATATATATATATATATATATATATATATATATATATATGTATATATAGTAGGAGCCAAGCCATGTTGATTCAATCAATTACCGAGAGACTTTAAATACGAGTTTACATTAGTCTTGGCCTCCTCTATGCCACAATTAGAGTTATAGTTACATATATCATCCGCACACTGCAACATCTGACAATCTTCCTGTATTGTTGAATTAACGTCGTGAGTATATATATTAAAAATAATGGGGCTTAAGACTGATCCCTGAGGCAGCCCTCTGTGGACGTCCCTGGAGGTGACAGGCTGGTTGTCGAGCCTGAGGTTAATTTAACGACCGACGTTAGTTAAAGTTGCATATGAAAAAGCTTAACTTAGGCAAAATACTCAGCCGCAGCAATTTGCCTCTGAGCATCGAAATCAAGACTGAGTCATATGCTTGGATGTGACTACGCTGGTTTAAAAGAACCATTTGTATAGCTAACCTTGTTAAAATCACAGTTAGAGAACAATAATTAAAACTTTAATCACACATTAGAATTCAAACTTTTCTCTAAAAAATCACAGTTAAAATATAGAATAGAAAAAGATCAAGACTGCCTTAGTAAAATTAATAGATGTTAATGACAAAAAGTTTTTTTTTTCTAAATTCTAGCCCTTTACCGACAAACGGGCGAGTTTGGATTGAAGGATGAGAGTGAAGGAAGCCCAAAAATAAAAAATGGCTTGCTCTTTCGGGTTATGTGTCGTCACTGCTTACCCAGGGGACCCAGAGGCAAATAAGGTTATCATAATATTACCAAGCAGTTGTTCAAGGGGCGATATCGATTTCTTTCTATTATAAATGGACATACACACACACACAGCGTGACGCCTTATCCCGTACGGGTTGGCAGAGGCACAGTCGATCACACGTTTAGCCAGTTATTTAATACTCGATATGAATGTCCGCTGTCCAAGTGTCCACGGAATATCTGTGTGTTTAACCTTCACATGCGATGACGTCAGCAGGGTCTATTCCTATTTGTGGCGGGGTAGCCTGTACTCAGGGAATTCGATCCCGGGATCCCGGTATTCGGGACAAAGACTTCATAAAGACGGTTTTTTTTATTAAATAAGCTTATTTTAGTTGTAAAATTTTATTAAAAAAAGGAAATAATGTCCTTTTATAATTCGTAACCAAACGATCATGGATTATGCTCTTTGGTTTATATTATGCCTATCTTCTCTGACGGGCGTATTTTCGAAGCACTAGTAGAGTTAATAGAGTTATTTTTTTTCTGTGCGAGATTCAGCCATGAATCACCACTAGAAGGAGAAATTTCCTTTTTCAAAATCAAACCATAATCAGTTATGTACTCATTAGTTTATTTGATCATATATAATCAGTTATGTACTCATTAGTTTAGTTGATCATATATAATTTGTTTTCCATGTTCATGAGACTTAAGTAGGTGTTAAAAGTGCATTATTTTGCCTACTGGCAATAAATGATTTGAGTGTTGAGCTTTTTTTTATATATATATATATATATATATATATATATATATATAATTACTAAAGATTTACAAGCCTTGACACTTCATACCATAAATTTGTGTTATTATTATAGATAGAACGAGTTTTTATTATCACAAAAAAGAATAAAAAGTACACAAAAATAATCAAAATCATCCCATATTGTAATTGTACCATAAATTTTCAAGCCTTTGGTACCATAATAATCAATCTTTAGGTACATTATCACAGTCACATTTATAAACAAAAGCGCGTTACAGAAAGAGAGCGTAACAAGCTTTATTTAAAAATATGAGCCAGCTTTCTTTTCGTCAATCCCGAAATTATGGGATCGGAAAAAAGACCCGGGATCAAATTCCCTACCTGAACTCTTCACAAAATATTCTTTGTATGTTACTGTCGGAACAAAAGCGATATTACGTGCAATAAGCGGGCCTACTATACTACACGTATACATAGGTAGATACTAGCTGATTTCAAATGATAATTCTTGGTTTTGATGATTAAAACATCCCCAGCCTTGGATGTTTACATCGTGTGGAGTCGCTAATTTTGGTTCCCACGACACAGGGTATCCTAGTGTGGGACCCGAAACAATGTGTATACTTATGCTCCTGTATATAAATGTAAATTTAGACATACTCACCCACGCTGGCTCAGTGCGGGTTGATGGAGGGGTTTTACGACCACTACCACGTAGCGATAGTAGCCGGTTCCTACAACTTAACGTGTCATCCGAAACACTGAACGTCCGATAATGTACTTAAGATAAATAAATTATCTCATTGGTACATGGTTAGGAATCGAACCTGCATCTCCTCTTTGAGAAGCAAGCTTGAAACTCATTAAACCTAAGAGCTCCGTGGTGGAGAGACACAAGATGTGTTTTTTAATTTCTAACTCATTAGAAATTAATAAAACACATCTTGTGTCTGTATGCCAGTGTAAAGGTGATACGAAAAAAATGGGGTTTTTTTTAGAATACCTTTAGTCCACCATAAAGTCATCTACAGATTTTATTTTTGGGTTAACGTTTATTGAGATTTGATTAAGATTCTCACTAAAGGAAACCGCGATTGGAGGAAATTTCCTCGATATAATTCATAGATAGATAGAAAGAACTCGAAATTGTTTAATTTTTTCCTGTAATTCTGAAATCCTAACTAATTTCATTGCGGAACTGCATTCAAAATGTGGATATTATGTATTCGTAAACTCTCCTTGAAAACCTTTTAAACAAAATAGCGTAGTTTATTTTTAAACAATTTTTCTGTGGTTTGGCGCTACTTTATGTCATTTTCCCCCGATTCCGTCCCTCTCACACTGCGGGTCTTTCCGCCCGGAGTAACGGGGACCTTTGCACGGACGAGGTATCCCCTTAATGGCTGCTTGAGATCAATTACTGCCCGCTATGAAAAATCTCAAGGGGCCATTAGGGAGTACTCTCTGGCCATGGATGAGCTGCTTAAACTGTCTGTAATTAGGAACTCTATGGTGGCCAATCATTTCTATGACTGTCAACGTTCCGTGTAAAAGCCAGTTGAGCCAGCTGAAAAATAAATAAATCTATTGTCAAGACCCAAAACCGGCTACAGAAGACTTAAAAGTTGCCAGACACCGGGAAATAACAAATTTGATAATTTAGGAACTTCAAGATTGCTGAAAATAACGCAACTTGAGATGGAACTTCAAAATATGGCTACTGAATACTCACTATCAGAAGCAAAATAAATAATGGAACTAGATAAAATAATAGCAGACAGCAAAACAAATTTACAGAGAGTACTCGAGCTTTTGCAACAAACACAACAATGCCTTCACAAGAACTGCCAGATATCTGAGGTCGAGTCTAAAACCGCTCCCTTCGAGATTACCACCGGAGACGTCACCATCGTCACATCTGACACCGGTGTCACGCCACTGGCGGAGTTGGAGGCTGAAAATGTAGGTTTACAGTCAGACCTCCAAGATGCCCGAGTAGAAATCCAGCATCTACGTGACCTTCTGGCACTCCAATGTTATGCCAAAGAATAGAGTGAGTTAGTCGAACTCAGAGCCGCGACGTCTGTGTTAGTACAGCTAAAAAGCCAGAACGCGGAATTGGTGGGCTTTCTAATTGAGGATGAGGAGTATGAGACCAACGAGGAGGACGAGCCCACATCACAAACTCTGGTCTTAACCCCCCTCAACGTTAGTGTTGCAGCGTCCATCGCTGTCCCAACCAAGAAACAGCATCGCCGTCGTCGTCGAGGAGGCATATCGCAGCTCATCAGCGCGAGCGCCGCGCCACTCGATGTCGCGCGTGTCGCGCTGCCTGCTGAGGCGTGTCATGGCGAGGGCCGCCCCGCTCGGTGTTACGCGCGTTGTGCCACTCGCTGCCGCGAATATCGCACCACCCGTCGGCACGTGCATAGCACCGCACTCCAACACGAGTGTCGCACCACTCACCTCCACTCATGTACCGCCAACTACCGAAA
The DNA here is from genome assembly GCA_949825045.1 of Argyresthia goedartella. Classification (NCBI taxonomy): domain Eukaryota; kingdom Metazoa; phylum Arthropoda; class Insecta; order Lepidoptera; family Argyresthiidae; genus Argyresthia; species Argyresthia goedartella. The sequence goes on from OX463826.1 coordinate 9,884,722, forward strand.
TAAGTGCTCCGAGAAAACAAACGATAGCAAACAAAAGAACTGTAGTTTATTCAGATAAATTAGGTGTAGATTTTGGTACGCTTTTGCACTATAGCCTTGAGCAACAAGTGACATATATTTTTTTGTCTTAATAGGTCCTTTAAGAAATTTATAAAAAACATCGCCGTAGGGAATTTTGATGAACATACCACCATTGTTATTATGGTAGGAAACCACTCGAATATTAGTCGGAGTGCATTAGATACCGGTATAGACGTGCTGCTCAATTTATATAATAAGACGAAGTGCAAGTTTATTCTATGTAATTTTGCTTACTTATTACATTCTAATTTATCGGAGAAACAAAATAAAAGTGAATAAAAAATACATAGAATAAAAAACACCTATACAATATAACGTGTCATCATAGTGATGCTATATTATATTTCGACATGAATAATTTTATTCATAACTTTAATTTGACTCAGGATACTATGTACCTGTCTCATAAAACAAAAAACGAGTAGCTACATTGTTAGCGTATAACAGTATACGCTAACAATGTAGCTACTCGTTTTTTGTACTGTGTCGCATCTTTGTAAAATCTGTTGATTTAAACTGATTGCGAAGACAATGAAAAGGCCTAGTAACCTTAATATTTTCCATCAGCACTAATTGTTTTTAGAGTTTAGTAAAGTCGATATTATGTGTATAACTGAACAATGGGTCAGAAAAAATACTTTGTTACCATCTGTTAGGAATTACCACATTGCTAATTATTTTAAGACAAGACATTGTATCTTTGTCTATTGAACGGCCTATAGAGTTATCATGTGTAGAGCTGGAGCAACATATAGTTGATTGTGTAAACAGACCCCATCAGCTGATTTTAAAGTGTTGAGTCTATTATGGAAGAAGTTCTCAGAAAATCTTTCAATGCCTCAAAATACCTAGTTGTTTGTGGCGATTTCAATGTTAATATACTGGATAAGTGTCCGCTATGTGATAATTCACTAAATTTTTTTTTGTGCTTTGATCTAAAAAACATTTTCAATCAGCCAACAAGAATCACAACCTCATCTGCCACTTAAGCAAGTCTAAGCAGACAATGGTTTTTGTAACTGTGAACCTCAAAGCATGGCTATATGTGACAAACTTAGCTTGGATCATTGTGGACAAAGCGTTGTGTTCCCATGTAAATTGAATAAAAACTCTCAGGAATTTACTTACAGACCCATTACTACCAACCTCATGGGAAAGTTTTTGGAAAGCATTGATAAGCAACTTACTTACCGTTTGTTGAGAGTCCAGATGACCTTTGCAATTCCTTGTTCAAAGTGATTGAGAAAAAGTTTAATGATATATTTAAATTTAAAACATGTAGAGCTAGCATCAAGACGAGTTTTGATGACTGGGCTACAACTGGTATTTATAAAAGCAGGAACAAATTGTATTAATTATAATAACAAAGATATAAATCCCCATGATACTAAATTTTTAGGTACATAAAACGATATTCAAAGACATTCAAATCTGTGTGCCATACAGCAAAGTCTCTTTACCTGAATAGGAAAATTAAGAAAGCTGAAGACAAAATTAAAACAACATGTAAAATAATCGATACCGAAACTGGCAAAACTAAACCTCGGGACCGGAAATTTGTTCTAAATATAGACGATACATTAATTTCTAAAGATCGCGAAGTAGCCAATGCATTTGAAGATTTCTTAAACCAAATACCAATCATTACTACCCAGTCCTTAGGTGCTACGCAGACAGAGGACGGCGTAAATCATAAGGCGTAAGGTACGTTTGATCTTCGCCGCGTTCGCAAACGGAACGAAACATTTTCTATGGCAAAGCCAAAGCCAAAATATCCACTGTCGAAGCTAAACTACAACGACTCTGGAGTCGAGGCTGGCTTACAAGGCAGCAACAGGATGCATGAGGACCACACCCACTGCGGCATTGGAAGTCATACGGGACCTGCCTCTGCTTCACCTCTTCATCAAGCAGGAGGCGGCTGAAACAGCGGTGCGTCTTAAAAAACTCAACCAATGGAGACATGCTAGGGTACCCCACACCGAAATACTCGATGAGTACATAGGTAAGGAGCCGCTTTTAGAAGCGGCGACTGCAAGGATACCCAAGCAATATGTCTTCGACAAAAGGTATAAAATACAACTGCATGAAGACCCTTGGGAGGGCCTCAACCAAAGAGAACTAAGGAGTTTCACAAACATTCTCAGAAGATCTAGTAAGTAGGTAAGTAAGTATTTATTGGTAAATATAAATTTACATGTAATTTTATCATTGAATGCCATTAATTAATATAATTGGTTACATTTTAATATTAATAAAATTAATGTCATGTTTAGGTACATACAGGTATTTTGGATTTAAAAATAAAATAGTTTAATGATACGAAAATATGGCATCACTACCTACTTGTTTAATTTCAGATGGTAACGAATTATATATTTTAGGACATTTAGGCATCTGTCAGATCTCGCCAGTCTTCTTTTTGGTAAATACATAGTCAGGTCATAAGTTCTGTCACATGTACAATATGAAATAATTTAGACATGTTTATTATTTATGTAAACATTTATATAGCAAAATGAACTTAATAAAACATAGATTCTTATGGTAATAAAGTTTATTCAAAATGACCCCCGCGATTTTGAATACAGGCCTTTATTCTGCGCGGCCAGTCGTCTATCGCAGCACGAACGAGGTCCATGTCAATATCGGCGGCTGCCTTAATCAAGGATGCGTTGAGTGACTCCAAATCAGGATGAGGCTTTGAGCAGGCCTTTTCCTCCAAGTGTTGCCATATCTTGTAATCTAACGGACTCAAATCTGGACTGGAGGAGGGCCAGTCTTCGTGCCGGATGAAGTCGATTTCACGCGCCGCCAGCCAGTCTTGTGTGCTTTTCGCTCTATGAGCTGGCGCAGAATCTTGTTGGAATACCCTGTGCCTGTTATTAAACATGGTATGAGAAACAGGTTCCACAAGGTTCTTGAGGACTGTATTTTGATACACAACTGCATTCGTTTTTACGCCTTTCTCACAAAAATGTACCTCAGTTAAGCCCCAATAAGAGACTCCCAACCAAACCATGAGCGAGGATGGAAAATGACCTCGTTGGAAACACGGAATACGGTTGCTCGCTTCTTCACTGCTGTGTGCGTACACCTTATCATTTTGTTTGTTGTAGCTCTCTTCCACGGTGAAATTTTTTTCATCCGAAAAAAGAATTTCCCGATGCTTTTTTCCCGCGTACCGCTTCAACAAAGCGCGGCATCTCTTCAGTCTCAGGTGCATTAAACGAGCGTCCAAACGATGTCCTGTTTTTCTTCGATATGCCCTAAGCCCTAAGTCTTCATTTAACACCCTTTTCACCGTGGTCCTGCTTAACCCCATCTGAAGGGCCAACAGTTTCTGCTTACGTATGGGATTTCTTTGAATTTGCGCCTTCACAGCTTTTATCACTGCTGGAGTCCTAACAGAGCGAGGGCGACCACTTCTTGACCTGTCATCTACACTAGAGTCTTCATTGTATCGTTTTATGGTACGATAAACGAATCTTTTGTTTATATTAAAATTTTTCAGTAAGTCGAAAATCTGAATTGGCGCGTAACCGCAACGATGCAACGCAATAACTGCGACACGGTCTTCTTTAAGTGTCCACTCCATATTTAAAAATGAGGAAAATTCTAAAAAGTACACATTTTTATTTTCATGAAAAATTCGAAATTCGAATTCAATAAACTTTTTGGTGGCCAGCGTTCTAAATTCAAAAGTTTTTATTGTGTGACAGAACTTATGACCTGACTGTGTAGAGTTTGTCTCTCTGTCGGTGTTCTTCACATTATGACGGTCATGGTTTGTGGGGGACATGCTCAACTTGCTTCCAACGTACCCTGGCTACCTCCAGTATGTACATGCTCGGCAGTGTGAGGATCTTATACTTCCTGAAGAGTTCTTGTGCAGGCCAATCTCGCGGTTTACCTGCAATGATTCTGATTGCTCGCTTTTGCATAATACACGCCTCGTCGCTGCTTGCAGCTGTTGCCCAGAGGTCAATCCCGTAGTTTAGTATGGAGTTGAAGTATCCGTAATAGGCCAGTTTTATGCTATCTGTAGTAAGACTGGGACCCAGTTGTAGTAGTGCATGATGCGCTGAAGAGAGCCGGGCGCACAAAGCATCGATATGAGGGGACCAGGTTAGTGCAGAGTCGATAATGAAGCCCAAGTACTTTACCTTCTCAACCTGTGGAACGGGAACGACATTACACATGACATCTAGGAGTGGTCCGGCCTTTCGCAGTTGAAAATGCATCAGATTTATTTTATCAACATTTAGTTGCATTCCATTCGCAGTGAACCAGTTTCAAATTTGAGACATTACTTGGTTCAGTTTGTTTTTGAGCATGCAGTAGTTGTCAGCTGCGACAATGACACAGATATCATCTGCAAACATCACATACTTCACTGGAGGCAGACGTGATGTCGTTGACCAGGACTAGAAATAAATAGTTGCCCATAACGGATCCCTGCGGCACCGCGCTGTCACCAATCAGCTCCAGCTCCGACCTTTCGTCGTGAACGAAGGTGCTCTGCTTACGGCCGTTCAGAAATGATTCTATTATTGGTAGAAGCATCCTCCGATTCCATAATGCTGTAGTTTTTTTAGTAGAAGAGAGTGATTTACCAGCTCAAAAGCTCGCGACAGGCCACAGAATATAGCTGCAACTTGTCGCCGATCTTCCAGGTGGGTCATGACCAACCAGCTTACTACGTCACGGGTCGCGTCAGTGGTGGACTTCGCAGGCTGGTATGCGTATTGTTGAGTATGTTGTTTTTTCTGAAATATTGCATCATTCTATCACCTAGCAAGCGTTCGAATGCCTCGGAGACAACTGATATTAATGACATCGGCCGATAGCATTTTAGTAAGTGCATTTCACCTTTTCCTTTATATATTGGTTGTACTTTGATTATCTTGAGAACATCATCTAAACATGAGGAAATCAACATCATTAGTTGCCCACAACACCGTCTTCCAAGCCGAGTGTATGGGCATCATAATGGCTACTACAGCTATCGCAGAAACAGAGGTAAATAATTTCCCTATCCACATACTATCCGACACCAAAACAGTTCTGCAAGCCCTAAAAGCAACACCACCAGCTCTGGGCATATATACGAGTGTCATCAAGCCCTGTCAGAGGTATTTAACCACAATATCTACTATTACCCTGCAGTCGCACGCTCGTGGAATCCGTCGTTCTCATGCGGATCTGCACCGGTGACTACAACTGCCCAGAACTTGTCTCCCATATCAGATAGGGCTCCTCGCCACAAGCGTCTCTTCCACGTAAAAGCAAATCGCACCAATTCTGGCAAAAAGGCGCCAATACATCGCCTTTGATGATCACGACAAAAAGTTTGCAGAAGCTGATCTGTCAATCGGTTCGAACACACCATACGTAAGCTGTTGTCTGTTAGTTAGCTATGCCGCTCCATTAAGTAAGAGACGATAAAGTAGGCTTGCTTGACCTAGGTAGGTTGACTATTTCAGATGCAACGTGGGGAAGGTAGGGACATAGGTAAGGTAAGTATTGTACCTATTTATAACGTGCGTCGTAAACTCATTTCGGCATCATTTGTTCATGTCTTAGGTTACCTAGTGGATCCGCTGACGGCCACAGCAAAACGCATGCCCTGCTGTATGACGGCAATCTCGTTGGGAGCCACTTCCATCTCGCCGAACTCTGTTGTGATCTTCAGGACTCCTTGCTGAGGCACTGGGAATCAAATACAAAATATACCAATAAATAATTAATTGTTATATCACGGCGCCGGTCGCATCTGTATGACTTACGGGCGACTTTAATTCGACGACCTCGCGGTGCTTAGTAAGAGAGGCTGGGGAGGAAGAAAAAAAACAAGGTCTTGGATGTCTACCAGCTTTTGGCGTCGCTGATTCTGGTTCCCACGATTCAGGGCATCCTAGTGTGGGGCCAGTAGTAACGCATGTGCCTGTATGTAAATGTTAATTCTCGTTTTGGCCACCGGGTCCGCTAAGTTTGTGGTTCTGTATGTGGAACTTTTCATGATGTAGAAATAAACACCTACAGTTACCGCAAGGTTTCTTGGTGTCAAAATCAAAATCAAAATCAAAATCAAAAATCATTTATTTCCATAGGATGTTGTTACATCACTTAGATCCGTCATTACATTTTTTTGGGTGAGTTCACTAACCCAATGGCGGAATCTGTGGAGAAGTGCTCACCGAAGAAACTCCACAGTCGTCGCATCTTTTGCGTTTCCTTTTTTAAATAAAATATTGTCAAATTACAAAATGAATGCTAATTATATATCGAAACAGCCTGTTACTCAAACAATCTATTCCCATGGACATCTGTCCTCTAAGTAATCAGATATCCTATAGTAACCTTTTTTATACAATTTCTGTTTTATTATTATTTTAAACTTGTCTAAAGGTAAGTTTTTAATATCAGTAGGGACCTTATTGTAATAGGTGTGTGAGCGAAATGTCACCTCTTTCGCCCACGTATGCGTCTCTCATGTACCCATGCGCCGCTACCCTTCAGGAGGCATTCAGACGCCAAAAAAATTGACGTAAGTTGTACTTAGGTACAACTGAGCCAAGAGCTTAGGCTCTGTTGGCCGAAACAAGTAAATAGCGCGATCTCTGTACAAGGTCAAAAATGGCTAGTGGGCGTCAACCAAACTGATTAGAAGTAAAGGCGCATTCGTATTATACTCTGAACTAAAAAAATCTATTTTGTGTACCAAGTCAGTTTTGAGGTATATTACTAAAATAAATATTCTTCTATGTATTGCACAAATAAAAAATACCCAACTTCATATTAACCTTAATTTACTAGTTTTTTTTCTAATCTCATAAAATACGTACGAACATATGCTCAAATGTAATTTTACAATTACCACAGGTGACTTAACTTCAGTGGTCCAACACCTTTTTAGTATAAAGTTGTGATGTATATTTTTTGTTTTGTTTAGCTAAACTCGAAAATTTGGATGTGAAAATAATAGATGTCTTAGGAAAACCACATATCTATTAAACTTAAAAAAGCCTTAGTCGAAGTTGACCTTAAATTCTCCGGGCTAAAAGTAAAACGATGGAAAACAAAAGGAAAATTCCTCAGCCATCTTCAACTAATAGTCAACTTGTCCGTTAAACAAGCGCCAATGCGTTAGGTATGCACTCTATCACAACGTCCAATAAACAAGCCGGGTTACAGGAAAAAGTTATCAATTGCACTAACACAACAAGACAGAAAAGCATGTTTGAACGGTACGAGTCACACGAACGAACTAAAATTTATTGCAATGTGAACGCGGTTTTAGCGTCGTGGTTCTACCAATCAGACGCCAGTGCATTTCTTTCCAATCAACTTGTTTCGGCAAATAGAGTATAGATGAATGCCTTCAGCAAAGAAGAAAAACTGTAGACGACGTCATAGAAAATGTGTAACAGCAGGGGGCCAACATACCAGCAGGGACCGTGATACCACCTCTACGACTTCAATAATAATTTACAACTTGTTACTTATATACTCACCTATAAGGAAGTCCCCATCGCTGTTATAAAAGGCACTGGTGTCCATAGTCTGGTTGCACATGAACATGTGTATGGCAATGCCGTGTCGCGAGCGTGGGTCGCCCGCGCCACAGACCGTGTGCAGGCCTGATACGAAGTCCACGGGGGAGGAGGGTAGGTCGAACGGGAGCCATCGCGACTGGAAACAGGGAGTTCATCATTTAATAGCTGACCCGACCGACAGACGTCGTCCCGTCACGAGAACTGGCCGCTTCGAATTTTAGAGGAAAAATTAAATTCTAATTTCGAATTGGACTCGCCGGTCTTGAATTATCATAGAAAATACCCATACTAAATTACTTTATCTACACACGTATCATAAACTCTCTTTACTGCGTCCAAAAACCGCACGTTACGATCAGCATAATGTTAAACTACTTGGTAAAAACTCATTTCTTATCTGAAAAATTACACATTATGACCATAATGTGTAATTTTTCTACACATTATGACATTCAAATTTCGAACGCCGACGCCCGTCTTGTGCCGCCCCTAGTTTGTCAGTAAAGTTGCTACTGACATTCAAATTTCGAACGCCGACGCCCGAAGTTGGTGCTACAGAACAAGCTAAACAACTGCAGAGCCACAATGCCGGTCAAACATGCGGTTCCTGAACACATCAAAGAGAGCTTATGATATGTGTGTAGATAAACTAGTGTATGTAACTGTACATAATTAGGCATTAAAACTCTCGAGTGATATTATTATGAAACGAGCCTCGAGTATTAGTGCCCTCCATTATGTAGCAGTCACATAAACTACTATTATCTACACACGTATCATAAACCCTCTTTATTGCGTCCAAAAACCGCACGTTATGACCAGCATACCTAATGATATACTACTTGGTAAAAAATCATTTCTTATCTGAATATTGCTACATTTTGACTTTAATGGATCAATATTTCGACATATTCGAATTATCAATTATCATATTCAAATTTCGAAGTCCGCCGCCCGCCTACGTTCCGACCCTAGTTTGTCTGTGAAGTTGGTGCTACTGAACAAGCTAAACAAGTCCAGAGCAATGATGAATGCCACAATGCCGGTCGGACATTTCCTGAACACATCAAAGAGAGCTTATGATATGTGTATAGATAAATTAGTGAATGTAACTGTACATAATTAGGCATTAAAACTCTCGAGAGTTATTATAATGAAACTTGGGCTCGTTTCATAAACCTACTCCCGAGTTTTAATGCCCTCCATTATGTATCAGTAACATAAAGTAATTAATAACGCATTTAATGAAATATTAGTTTTGTTGAACCTTTTATATGAATGCTAATATGTACTTGACTGATTTGTAAAACTACTCAAATAATAATAACTGCGTCGCGACGCGTCGGGCTGACGATGGAGTTAAAAGCAAAAAATAAACTGAAACGTAAAAAGTACTATTTAGAAAAAGTGGTACTACGCATTGTATGATACACGTGCTGAAACTAGACGATTGGTAATTATCCTACTAATTACCAACCGTCTTGTTTCAGCTTATAAACTCGCTCGCTTCTCTCGTTCGTAAATAAAAATGCAACTCGTCGGAAGTTACCTACTTTCAAAATTAATAATGCAACTAAGTGAATCAAAGAATCAAGTGTCTTTACTACTGTAGATATTTACATACACTTATCAAACGTTATTTTTGGCTTCTTCTCTACATTGGACCACTGGTGGGAGTGATGGGTGAGGAAACACCCCCAGATTGATTATTAGATCTCTTTTAGAAATTTGTTGTAAACTAATACAAATATTACAATATTAATTATTATAATTAATAAGCTGGAATAAACAATTACAATTTTTTTACAGCAAGTTCTATGTTAAGTTAGGACTAACCCTATACTGTCCCGTAATACGGTATTTGACAGCTAGTCAAAATAGAGACTTTTTAGGAACTGTCAAAACGGTAATTTTTTTTCACGAGTTCTATGAAATACTAGTATGTGACATATGTGTCATAGTCAAATGCTGTCTTTTTAACACAAAATTGAGTTTATGAAATACAACTGCTGGAAATATAGCATTCTGATAATGTCAAACGTTTATGTTGAAATAGGTTCAGCTTGAGACACTTTTCTAGATTTATTGGACTACCTTGTCAAATAAGTATAATACAAATAAATAAGTATAATAAGTAATTTTGAACATAGTAATATCCCTTTTTTGACAAAGTCGCTTTTACATGGTTTTTAAATTGCTCAAATGGCAATTTCAAAATTTACAGAGGTATCTTGTTGTAGTAGAGAATGCAATGACCCTTGAAAGAATTGCTAACCTTCGCGAGTCTAAACCGGGGCGCACATAGTCTGTGATTATTTCTTAGGTTAACATTACACCTATCGCTAAGTTTGGAAAATATTGTAAAGTTACTGCGTATCTACATTATATTTTCTAAAATAGCTACAGTAAGTATGTCAATTTGTTAAAAAAGCTTTCTTATGGAGTCTGTGCTATTTTCTGTAAAATAAAAATAGTTGTAATTTCGGCTGCTTTCCCCCACAACAAGATACCATAAGACATGACACTATGAAAGTAACTAAAATATACTAGCCTAGATGTAGCCACATCCTACCCCTTTTTGTGTCTGATGTGCCGCAAGACTTTAAGCAAGCAAGCCGCAGACTTTAATCTACCAGCTAATTTGTCAATTTGCTATCAATGGTTATTCCAAGAAAATTCGTATCATTTACTATTTCTAACGTGTTGCTGTCTAACACTAAACTGACATTTGGAAGTAAGAATTTGATACACTTGGTTTTACCAGCGTTTAACAATGAATTATTAACTGTGAATCAATTCAAGGTTAAAGACAATAAATACTCCTTTAACATCATCGAAATCTTCTTTTTGTCTTTCAATTTTGAAGACCAGTGAAGTATCATCAGCAAAGAACACTATGTCAGATAAATTTCTCCACCATGAAAGGCAGATATATAAGAAAGGGCTTAATGTGGAACTTTGTGGAACGCCAATTTTTACTCCCGATCCACCAGATACACCGCCTTTGACTTCTGCCTTATGAATTCTATTGCTTAAGAAGCCGGCGAACAATGAAATTTCCATACAAACTTAATATCAAAATAGATATGCATATATATGCTGTTATTCGTATTAATGCAGTATTTACCCAGATTCCTGTACCAACATTTTTCTAAAAATACTTATCTACTTAAAATATATTTAATTTATAAGTTATTACGATTAAGTTTCATAAATTTTTAGGACGTGAACGACGTATTTTCCACCTGTTTATTTTGTATTGAAAACTACACCATTCATGATGTAATTATAATAAAAACACAGCTTACATTATCAAGTTGCATAATGTCGCAAAGAAATTTTAAATATTAACAAGTTTCATTCATAATTTTCGGTATTCACGGAACACAACCAAATTTCACTTTATTTTTACAGCTATCTATCTGTCTCTGTCCGAAAGGGGGGGACGGCGGCGGCGGCGGCGGGGCGCACAATGGGACGGATTTAGAAATTGCACTCACGTGTTTTTGATAAATATCATTATTTTATTTATGGCAATCAATAGTCCCAATTAAGGCAATCATATTTTCTCAGAGCACATTTTGATGTAAAAATTATAAAAATTATTTATGGAGCGATATCTAATTTGCTCTATAAGTACCAAGTCTTAAAAGTGCCCAAGCTGTTTTTTTGTAGGCTTAATCTATGGGTGTTGAGTATAACACCACATATATAATCCACATGGTCGGAAGACAAAAGAAGATTATGCAGTATGTCCTCATTTGGCGCATACCTGCTTACTTTTCTGGAATGTCCTTCTCTATATTTTCTTAACTCTTTGTTCTTCGCTTCTGAAGCTTCTTTAGAAGTTTTTCGATAGGCATTAACCCAAAAGGTTCAATTATGTCTGATCCATGTATATGTATCTTATGGACCCTATTATGGCAGGCATATTATACCACGGGTATAAGTTTACAAACAAGGCTGCTGTTTCTCAGAAAAACTGAGAAAATTTTGCAACATCTACATGTTCTCCACATGCTATTGTTTGCAGCATAACATGAAACCTTTTGATTAAATCTTCATTAATGCGTGTAATACGTGCAGTTATTTCACTATTTCCGAAAAACTTGCTAGCAGTGTTGCCATCATTTGTGGTCCCCGCGTCCTGTTTAACGATGTCAATCTGCAAATTGCATTAATTTCGGGACGATTCTTGATTTTGCCTCTTACGAGTCATTAATATATGTTTATTTTCTTCTACAAACCAACCTGATAGTTTTGGATTATTTTTTAAAATAGTTATGAAATTTTCTCTCAAAAGTTTTAGGTTTTTTTGTTCATAAAGGTGACATAAGATAACTCTATTTTTACGAATTACAAATGTTGCCCAGTTATTAAATTTAGATTTACCTTTGTTGTCAATGACCTTCTTTAATTTAAAAACTTATTGAATTATGTTTGAATAATGTGGAAGATAGATTTTGTTCGGGTTCTGTTCATTAAAATCAAGTTTAGCTGGTAGTAAGAGTAACTCTAGAAGTACATGACATAAATTAAATTATTTGAATAACATTATCAATCGTTGTTTCATTGTTGTATCAACAAGAAAATCTACATTAAGATCGCCACAAATAATTAACTTTTATCTGTTATTAGATATTAACATACGGAATCACATGCTGGGGTGGATCCCCAAAGATATACTAGCTGTCGAACAAGCACAGACTCATACAAAAAAAATGTCTATTCAAACCATATAGGTTCCCAACCAGGACACTACCTGAATATCAGGCACTCTAACCGTCAGACAATTGAACATATTGCATACCACAGTGACACAACATTCTCTCACTCTTGAATTAAATCAGTGAAAACCGGCGAAATGTTGACGTATCGTCTGCTGTCAGAAGCAGAACATTCTTTCAAAACAGATTCCCCGTCTTTCAAGGGTCCAGACTTTACAATATAATTAAAAACATCATAACATTGTTAACCTATGTAAATGCACATAATAACAAATTGGCTGTTTAAACTGGGCTATAATCAAACTGAAAATATTTTCACTGTAATAAAGTAAAACTTTTCCCTACAATTCACATGTGTAACGAACGCTGACACACAATCTCACACACATTTTCACCGACACAACCATAGATTGAGTGCCAAGTATAGCTACATACTATGATATACCCTGTTACTTATCATAAAGCTCTTTAGATCTAAGGGTGTAAATTTGAGCAAACAATGATCATAACAAAGACATTTAAAATGCCTAGCTTGGTAGTTGGCATGCTTCACGAAAACTGAAACTTTATGACTATTTTATGATCTTGTAATATTTTTCTGTACTTTCATGTTTTATGAATAAACATTATTATTGTCATTATTATAGTTTAGTGAGGGTTTCCCCCATATTTTTCTCAAATATTTTGAAATTTCCATGGCCTTTTTCATCCCTCGGAGGTCTGTAGGCACAAAACAATAATATGGCTATCGATCTAACACAGGATACCTCTATTTGTCTTTCTACAGTAAGTGCAAGAATATCTTTCCGTTGTTTCACCTTCATATTATTTTTTAATAAGATTAAAGACCCACCTCCATCAGTAGTCTTTCTATTGTAACAACTGACAATTTTGTAATTATTTATGTTAAAAGACATCATTTTCCTTCAACCAGTGTTCTGTAATACAAATAAAATCGGTATCAGAATTATTAGAAATAATTCTAATACCAGTTCTTTGCCAGGTAGCTCCTGCGTGTCTTGATGGGTAATATTTAAGTGGGGCTTATCCTTTGTCGGAATATTATTAAATATTAGGATATTATTACACTCTTTTGACTTTTTTTATACGGGCAAGATATTAAACATTTCTCCTATGCATGCTTGATATACACGGTGTTATATCTTCCGCACTAGTAGCATAAATAGTTATAGTAGTTACCTGATTTGGGTCTGGGTCTTCGTCGTCCCACTTGTGCGTTAGATATTTGGCCACATCGTAGCGTTTGAATGGCTTGTGGGCCGCGGATGGACGGATCCTGATTACAAAAATAACTCAATTGTTGACTTTTATTTATTACTGTTTACAAACAAATTGTGACATTAAAACGATTATAAAAAACTTAAGCTAGCCCGGGGCATTGTCCCCAGCACGCCGCCGGCCGCATTTCCCTGCTGAATTGCCATGCTCACCCTTTGGGCGAAGTAGGAACCTGCCCTTAGGTCGCCAGACACACTGACAATTTTTTTAGATATCTTTCACTATTCCTTTAGTGTCTGACGACCATGGCCCGAACGTTTCTACTGCAAGTGCCGCAAATATGCAATTGCTTTTCAAAAAAGCATATTTGCGGCACTTGACCAATTGGACGTCATCTGCGGCAGACCCCGGCTCACGGGCCGAACGCCGGACGTGGGACGGGGCCAACGTGTCCACGCAGGTCACGTCCCACGCCATAGGTCGACCCAAAAACCAGGGCACAAGCGTGCAACCGTCAGGTCTTTTCCCGTCCGCCGCAGACAAGCCAGCCGGCTCCAGGGTATCTACCTACTATGGTACTACTAGGGTATCTAGATACTATGTTTGCCGTCCCAAGGGCACTGCGAAAAAGGTCGTTTGTTGTTAACTCAGGTAGTGGTGGTCATAACGGCTATATTTTGATAACATGCTACATGGAATAAGCTGTATATTTATAGCATGCTATTTTAGACGCTATGTTATAATATAACGAATGCTTCGAAGGCAAAATCGTTGTAAATATGTTAACGTTAGCGAGCGCTATGTTACAATCTGTTTAACAAATACATACCTATAGCTAGACTAGCTATACATAGCTGCAGTGTAATGTAAGAAGGAAACCTATAATTATCAATCTTCAAATTGAGTTTATATTGATGACCACTTAAGATTATTTCTGTGGACATCATGCAAACTTAATTTGGAGAGAGATGATTGTAGGCTTCGTTTATTTTCATTCATTTTTAGTGAACTAAAATAAAAAAGAGGGTTATAATTCAATCACTTTAAATTTATGAGTAGGTATGACAATTACAGTTTTACAATAATTATACTGGTGTATGCACTGTTGGGATGGTATTCCGAAAAAGAGTGTTGGATGAAGCATGATATTTCTGTTCAGTGTTTTTGACGTACTCTTCGTCGTTTTAATACCAGTTTCTCGTTAAGAGCCAATACATTTCCCACTATGTTAAAGGTCCATGCCATGACCAGGAACCTGTCAGGATCCTTAGCAGGATTGGGGAATGTATGCATTGGTATATATATGGTCTTTACCTGTAAATCGAAAAAAGTACATATAATGGACCGAATGAATAAAGATAATGACTGCTTCAAATCCGTTTTTCAAGACAAGGAAGGTTCGTTTGTCACAAAAGGAGAGGTTCTCATTATGTTGAAGCTCTAAGTGAACAGAACAGACAGTGAAAGGCCCTTCTAATAGTACGACACATATTTACGATAGCCTAAGGAACTAGTATCATAACCTAAGTGAGTCTAATCGGTTGGAGTGTAGCTAAGGGGTTCCGCCCTCTTATCGATACTGACCAAATGTCTGTACTTATACTACTTGTGGTTACAAGACCACACTTTACAATAAAGTATCACTTACTAGTTGTATTGCAGTTAGGAACACAGCATCGTTTCTCATTAATCATTCTTGAGGCTTGATTCCAAAAATGAGCGGGTCCGGTCAAAATTCCGAGCAAGGGGTCAGTGTTCAATGCAGAAGTTGTCGATGTAAAAACAAATAACAAAACCACAGAGAAGCACAATCAATCAAAGTGACATGACAACCGGAGTTTCGTTACAGTTGAACTTTAGAGTATGCTATGGATAATATTTTAATTAAAAATATTATCAATCATCAGACTGTAGATAAACAAGTTTTTTTCATTAATTCCAGCTATATTTCAGGTGAAATATTTTGGTTAACATCTCTTAAGTTCTGTATAAAAAATATTTTGACTTATAAATATGCGTAGAACGGATTGTAATCACAACCTCTTTTTATTATTTTTATTTTGCGGCTCTGGGACTTTTCTTTCAGCCTGACTCACGAACTCTAGGGAGGAGTGAAAGAACAAATTCTAAAAGCAGAATTTGTATGTGGAAGTGTTTCTACCGAGTGAATGCACCCTGCCGTCGACTAATCAATCACGCGCTATGCTATTTTTAACGTAATGCCATATAGTCCGCAGGCGCTAGTAGTAGCGCGCATGGCGTCGTTCCGTTTCGTTATAACATAGCTCTCTCTAATTCGACTTATAGCACGCGCTATTCGTTACAAGTAAATAGCCTGCTATTTTTAACGGCTTTAAGTTATATTAACCACCACTAGAATCAGGTAGTTAGGTGTCAACCCCCCTAGGCAAGTTGCATTCGCTTATTTACCACTTGTCTCGGCTCTCAGAAAATGTATGCGATTTTACATATGTAACATTTACATACAGGCACATAAATTGCTTCTGGCCCCACACCAGGATACCGTGTCGTGGGAACCAGAAAAAGCAACGCCACAAACATGTAAACATGCAAGATCTGGTTTTTTTCCTTCCTCCCCAGCCTGGGTTCGAACCCGGAACCTCTCGGAAGCACAGCCTCGACCGCAACACCATTGGTCGTCATTGGCGAATTAAATTGATCACGTGACTTTCCACGGCAAATTTCAAATTGCATACATTTTCTAAGCGTCTAGGGCTGTGAATGCAACTTGTCTAGGGGGGTTGGTCGCATTTAACCACTCTACCGCAGTGTATTTTTTAGAGTCAGTGGACTGTAGTGTCTACTGTCTATACCGACCGGTAGAGATAGTTATCTGTCTACAATCTTATCTATGCTACGGTTGGCTGCCTTCCTGACCTTATCTATGCCACTACATTGAACTGTAGTAACTTGTAGCGTCAGTGGAATGTAGTGTCTACTGTCTACACCGACCATTTGAGATAGTGTACTGTAGTGTCTATAATCTTATCTATACCACGGTCAACCAGTGAACTGTAGTGCCTATATCAACCGATAGACCCAGTAAACTGTAGTTTGTACACCAAACTGTGGTCAATAAGCATAAGCAATTATGTACAGGCACATACACTGCTTCTGGCCCCACACTAGGATACCGTGTGTCGTGGGGACCACAAACACCAACATCACACACATATAAACATCTAAGCCCTGGGTTTTTTTGCCTTTATCCCCCAGCCGGGGATCGAACCCGGGACCTCTCGCATGGTTGGCAGAGCAGCGCCACAGAAGTCGTCAATACCGCTTATCCTCATTTTGAGGCGCAGTGGACGTGATCATATCTACCAATCGGTAAATCCACTGGACTGTAGTGTCTACACTAATCGGCGGAACCAGTAGACTTTAGTGTCTATTCTTTACTGACAGACTGAGTTATTGGACTTTAGTGTCTAATCCTAACTGGTACAGCTAATGGACCATAATGCCTTTACGAACCGCCTCAGTGAACTGTTTTGACTTTATAGAGCAAGATAGATATTTACCAACCTGTAGAGCCAAGACCGCTTATTCTCATGTCGTGGCGCAGTGAACGCAGTCCCCGACAATTGTTCTGCGTACAGTCCGTACGGACATCGCTGCGGGCTGTTCTGTGTGGCCGGCAGGGACCCTGGGCGGCGCGGGTCTTCAGAACTGAACTCGGAGTCGAAACCGGTGAGATACTAAGGGGCAAGGAAAGTATGGCTTGTAAGTGGGTATTATTTATACATAATTGGAGGCTATCTATTTAGGGGGCAAACTTACTATAAGCAATCTCACGTGCATAAGAAAGTGTGGTTGAGATTGAGTTTATGTTGAGCGTCCTCTCTCTACCGCTATTTTGTAAGCACACAAGCAATTCCACTGGCAAGTGAAAGGGAACAGCATATTGCTAAATTATGTCTGCCTTGCGAATAGGGTAAGTAGCTAGTTCCTTCGTCATAGGCACTGGGGCGGCAGCTTGAGGAGCTATAACACTTGCACAGAGTAGCATAAGACTCAAAAATATCTTACCTTCAGCGGCATATTCACATTAAAAGGTTAATCTCTGCACACGGTTGATGTAGAAGTGAACACCTGTTTACCACTTGTCTCGCAGGCTGCTGTTCATTATCTATGCAAACTCGGCCGGTTTGTTTTGTTTATCGATGTTGCTGGAATCTTATTCGAGGAAAACATGTTTATTCAATTCAATCGCTTTAGATACCGGTGTCTTATTCTCCCTTACCTACTTATAGATGGTGGTATAACAAAACCGGCTCGAAGAACCGATTATGACGCAAACCAGTCGGTGGGTGTGTTAACTTAGGTATTATTTAGTATTACCATCTATTTCATTAAGTTAAAAGCCATGCTGGCTGTACCTCGTTAATATTATTATGCATTTTCACACTTATCTCCCTTACTCCCTATGCTTTTGGAAACACCAGCCTACGAACAAGCGCTTGTTTCAATGCAAAGCCTTGAAGTGCGTAGACCCTAAAATAAAAAGTAACAGTTTCAAGGTGGTGTCTTGATCAACTGGTCAGAGGCAAGTCGATACTATTCCAAGTATGCTAATGTGATTATTTATATGTTGCATTTTAAACTTTACAGCTCTTGTGGAGTTAGTTAACTTTTTATTCGACTTTGATTGTGTCTGACTTTGATTGTGTCTGTCCCAGATTTCCTTTCCTTACACGGGTTTAAGGAACACTTCTTTGACAGAAATTGAAGATGCAAATCATTCTGAAGGAAGGGGAGACACTATTTGTAGGATGTGAGACCAGTCCATGTTATTCAGATTCTAAATTAGAACGAAATTAATGGAAAATGGTAGATTTGTTATATGATATGCAACTAAAATATGCACCTATAGTATTAGATGAAGGATACTAAATAGGTACATGTGAACTATTATAAAATTAAATTCTTTAAATATTATTTAAAATAATTTATTTTTTCTTCTTGTTTAGTCAACACCCTATTTCAAATAGGATAACAAACACATATTTTTAATACGTATAATCACAATTTATTTAGATTCAGTTTTATAGAAAGATACTTTGGCTTATCTTGATTGAACAAGACTTGTATAAAAATGTGTGTCTGTGTAGTATGAATATTATAGAAGTATCAAGGACCTATTTTATTACAAAAATACTGCAGGACACCTATAAGTTTAAATACAATTTGATCATTTTTTTTTAGTTTCTCTTACGAAAACGTTCTAAAACATATCAGCGCGCAAAGTATATCCTTCAAATTATATTATCGACTTTGTTCGAGGTACTACAGTATTATATTATAAGTCAAATATAATATAAAGATAAACACAACCATTATACTAGATGTTCTGAGCTAGCATTACCAATAACCACAAACGAACTTGTTTTAGCACCACCATTTTGAAGTGTTGCTAAGCGATTTATCATAATTTACAACTTCATAAAATGGCTAGTTTTTTCAAAACATCTTTCTATGACCAGATAAAGATAGAAAGAAGTCCTGGTACTCCGTATTTCACAACAAATAAATAGCGCTAAACTGTGTTTATACTGATGCATAGGAAAAATACTGCTAACAACGAGTATTCTGCTTACAAATATAACGATTGTCAGTCAGCAATGGTCATATCTATATCAACTAAGTATTACCTTAATTCATGTCTTCAACACGCCTTAACTGATATGCATGAATATTCCTACGTTATAGCAGTGAGTTCCATCAATTGAGGTATTTAGGTTATTTTACTTTTACGGTGTTCAGTGAGATCATAATATTTATGCACATTAAGACTAATACAAATACTGTATTTCAACTCAAGAGTTTTTTTAGATAACTTGCCATATAATAACTTCGCTATTCTGGCTTACATACACTAATAGATACAAGTAAAGTATTTCGTTCTCTCTCTTTCAAATGTCAAGTACGGAAAGAACGTCAAATATGATTCAATCCAAAAATGCAAAAAGTAAACACATACACTGAACAGCAATCAATTGTAAACTAAAAAGAGAAGGTACAAGACTAGAAAAAAACCCAGGATCATACTAAACACAATATGTACCAAAAGATTCCATACAATGAAGTCATAAATTGCTAACCAATGTATGAAATGGCAGAAAACTTTGATACCCCATGGGTTTGCGGGTTATAACTTCGGTTGGGTTATTTCCTTCATCGTAAGGAAATTTTTGGTACACATTTATTTCGTATTTAATTCTTAGTTGATAATGGGTCAACTCTGGTACCATCTCCTTTAATTACTTAAAGTAAAGAAACAAACAATGGACACCAGAATTAAGACAAGTCAAATATCAATACAAAAATAACCTTACAGTAACACAGTAATCACCGCATTCGAACGGCGCTTGTTTTCACCAAAGAAGGTGAGACCCGAGAACTGCGTTTGTGACGTTGCACTACTCGACAGAGAGCGCTACTCTGACAATAGGACAATCGCCGGTTTCATACCACAATGAGATCATCATGTTACGTTACATTACTCTTACAATGAAACGTTACTAACTTTATCATGAAAAAGATTTAACAGAAAAGGTAGTATTTTTATAAAATTATGTATGTTTATAAAAAAATGTAACGAATATTTGAAATATTTGAAAAACTGAGAAAATTCCTAATAATCAAATTTATAAACTGGGAAAATACGACCTCAAAACATTCACATTTAGGTGGTACGCCACCCGCCGTTGTTCTTTCATAAACACGTCTCACAAAGTCTGATACGGATGGATGCAGTCACACAAACGCAATTCTCGGGTCTTACCTGCCCAGTGCCCGCCAGTAACCGGTAGGTGCTCGTCATTATTTACCCTTTACCTTATTAACGTCACACCACATGGCATATGGGATGGCAGAGGCACAGCTGTGTGTACCCATGTTTAGTACACCTACGAGCAATGAAAAAGTTCCACCTACAAAATGCCGACAAACACCTTAATCTCTCCTAAAACATAGAACCTAGCTTCATAAATTAAAAAGTATTTTTTTTAATTGGTAATATTCTGATGCGCGTTTAAATGTACTTCAATATTGCAGACGGCGTCATTAAGCTAGCCTTTCCCGTTTCGGAGTAATTTGGTGCTATGTCACTGGAACTTTTTCATTGCTCGTCAGTGTAATTGAACACTTATTTTGGATGAAAGGTCAGCCCCTCATCCAATACATATACGTTATCTATGAAACAACAAAAACATGCGCATATAGTTATGTCCAGACACATTATAGCAGCACGCATATTCTTCAGGATCCTCGAGTCCTCTCGTAGAGTTAGGCGAGAAGCTACGGTTCGCTACTATCAATCTGGCGTCGTCGCCATCATGTACTTGTATTGAGTTAAATCGTCCGATAGTAAGCACTCGCGCCCGGCGAAGGCTAAAGGACCCACGTTTACATTCTGTGTATTCGTAGTGCATTGTAGTACTTAGTGACTACAGGAACCTTGAATGCACTCTCGTCGAATTCGGCGAGAAGCGACGGGCCGTCTCGGCGGTCCGGACTGTCGTCTCTGGAGACGGGCGAAGCGGGCTCTGAGAAACTTTGCGTTCACTCACGTTTACATTCAATGAACGCCCACATAGCCAGTACTAATTTAAAAAAAACCACTCACTCACGAACTACACTGTAGCACTTAGTGAATACAGGAACCTCGCTGAATTTGAAGAGAGAGCCTCTTCGAATTCAGCGAGCGACGGGTGAGGCAGAGCCGACGGCGGCGTAATAACAGCGCGCCCACTCACCTCCACTTTAGAAAATCCACTTAATCACGCACTAAATAGTACTTAGTAACCACAGAAGCTCCGGTCCATCAGACTGGCGTCTCCGTAGATCGGCGAGGCGGGCCCGGCGGCGGCGTAGGGGCTGCGTGTCCACGTGCGTGCGGGGGAGACGGGGGAGGCGGGGGAGACGGGGGAGGCGGGGCCGGCGGGGAGCGGCGACACGCTGGGCGGGGACTGCGGCATGCGCACCGACACTTTCGAGGAGAGTCGAGATTGTACTGGAAAAGGGGACAGCTCATTATTTCAAGCCGTGATGTGGTGTTGTTGCAAATAGATGTCATTCTACATAAAGCCTCATCTCCTTTTCTCACAAGGGATGGCAGAAGCATAGTTGCAGTTCTAATTTAAATGTAATCTTGACATAGTAAAGCGACTACCCATATAAGCGATCACTTCGTGAGACGCTGAAACGGACCGCCAAGGTATGTACTAATGCAACGAATCATAACAAAAGTAATAACTTTAAAAAACTAACTTTAATCAAACCCCATTTGATTGGCAATCATTTTAAATAATCGTACCCAACCCGTTAAATATCTAGCATTGAGCATTTCCGCTAGCCATCTTCATCATCAGTTCCATTTCACAAAATGACGCTTCCGGAGAGTAACCCTTTCAAATAAACAAAGAATTTTCCAAATTGGACCATCCATATCGGAGAAATCGCTGAACATGCATAAAAAACAGATAAATCAACATTATACATATATGCCCGCAATTGAGAACCTCCTTTTGTGAAAACGGTTAAGAAACCAACACAAGCTACTCACTATAAACATACGCCACCGCGACGCCAGCCAACGTCGCCAACGTGGACAGGTACGGGCTCAGCACCGCGAACAGCGCCCCCAGCAGCGTCCCGCACGCCACGTCACACTCCTTCTGCACCTCCACGCGCCACTCCTGCGCCGTACGCTTCGACTCCACCACCACCCACCCCGAGCCGCACGTCGCTTCCTCGCCCGCCACAGTCACTGTTAGCTCGCCATCGGTGGAACTGCTAGTCAACTTCAGCCCAGGGGAGGGTGTGAGTTTGATGAGGTTTAAGACGGTTTCGTGTCCGGTGATGGTGAAGACGGCGGGGGGGGTGAGCAGGGACACGGCGGTGGGCGCGAGATGCGCGGGCGGCAGCAGCGCGACGCGGGCACAGACACGGTGGCGGCCGAGCTCGGCGCACACTTCGATGTCGGTGGCGGCGGTTATCGGCACGCCGGGGGTTATTGAGCAGCCGATTCGGCCTGTGGGTGTCAGACAGACAGACATGTGTCAGAGCCTTTTTTATTTATTTTTATTTTTTATTTGCCACACAAAACAGATTTTACAACTTAAAGTGCTTAAAATAACAGAGCATAGCTAACAAATTTCAGATCCTCAAGATGCGCGCACAACATTCAAAAGTTAAAATACAAATGCAAAAAGTCTATTAACTTGATTTAAGTATCAAACTATCTATTAAACAGTTTATATACAAACTTATCATAAACCCTCTTTACTGTGTCCAAAAAACATACGTTACGTCCAGCATAATGATAAACTTTTGCTAAAATAGTAGTTTATCTACACGGGTATCATAAACCCTCTTCACTGCGTACAAAAACCGCACGTTACGATCAGCATAATGTTAAACTACTTGGTAAAAACTCATTTCTTATCTGAAAAATTACACATTATGACCATAATGTGTAATTTTTCTACATATTATGAACGCCGACGCCCGCCTGCGTGAAGTTGATACCACAGAACAAGCTAAACAACTGCAGAGCCACAATGCCGGTCAAACATGCGGTTCCTGAACACATCAAAGAGAGCTTATGATATGTGTGTAGATAAACTAGTGTATGTAACTGTACATAATTAGGCATTAAAACTCTCTCAAGTTTTAATGCCCTCCATTATGTAGCAGTCACATAAACTACTATTATTCTAAAATAAAAGTTTTAATTTTAATTTAAAAAATAGTGTCACAGAACAAGTCAATGTTATCTTTAAAGATATTAGCAAATTCGCTTAATCTGGCAATAAGGGCACGTTGACTAATTTTGTGCGAGATGTGGGACGAACAAAAGGAGTGTAATTACGCAGTCTACTACCAGGACGTGGAACACGGATTGAAAATTTGTTAAGCAAAGGAGAACAGTCTATTTTATTATTAAGGAGTTCAAAAAGGAAGAGAAGGTCTCTTCTACTTCTTTGTCTTTCCTTGAAGCGTAGAAGTGAAGCAGTTTTTTTACCCGACTACAGCGAAGCCAAAGGAGGTTTATGTATTTGACCGGTATGTATGTATGTACATATGTATGATCATTTGTGTCACCAGAACATGTAAACCACTTGTAAACATGGCGTCATCTGGACGTCATTACATTTTTTTTTAATTTTCGAACAGGGTCGTTTCCGGTAATAAATTAAGGGACTTCTAAAGCTAATAGATGCGAATGTGATGTTACCTTCGGCAACGTCTATCTTGGGTTCGGCTGAGTGCGGGGCCGCGGTGACACATGTGAATGGCAACTGCACCTAAAATAAAGAAACTAAATATCAGTACTGTCCAAGTCAAGTTGGGAAGGCACTAATTAAGTGATCTAGTCGATGTCGATATTTACCAAAAAGATGCAAGACAAAATGAAGGTTATCACCTTTTTATCAAAATCAGATGAATCATCGCAAGAAACACATCGGGAACGGGAACCTTCGTCACAGGTTTCTCCGACTTATCTATATAATAAAGCTTCTAAACAAGTTTGTTCAAACCTTTTTATGTCACAGTATTTCAGTACTTTTCTGGCGAATTCCAGTGCTTGAGAAGAGCCCACCTGTTTTACCTTTTCATACATCTTAATAGGGAAATAATTTAACGAACAACAAAACTAATTGAGCGCATGACCATGAATAGCGGAATTTCCTGAAATGAGCGAAACAAATACTGAGTTGCGCGACAAAATTGATGATTTGCGCGACTAAATTACTGAATGGTTTAGACACCGCATATTGGCTAAATGAAGACTGTCCGGGCGAAGTAGCGGGTCAGGGTAGGTGAAGGATAAAAGGGGTGAGCGAAGGTTGAACATGTTAGAACACAATCCAACGCTCGTCTTGTGTTATGTTACTCGAATTAAGGTTTTCATGTTGCTGTTTTCGATTTCTAGTCACACAATTCAGTAATTTTGTAGGACGAAGCCATATTTCTAGTCGCGTTCATTTTTTGTCGCTAATCAGTCAGGAAAAACCAGTATTTTTGCTATGCAAACACTGGATTTATAGTCATAAGTTTGAATTCTACCCATTTTAATACATCGAAGATCCCATTAGGTACCCTTAGCGCGGTGACCACGCCTTCAATAGAATTACCTCACGGTGGTGAGCCCGTTTCTAGCTGTCTTATGGGCTCGCAGCAAGGACCACTGCCCTGGGGGAAACTCTAACAGGGGTTAAAAATGATCTGTGTGATAGAACTACAGTGTTACGTTACCTGCACACCAGCCGACGTGTAGCGCTGTTGCTCCGTACACATGATCATGTCGTCGGGGGCGCCCTCTGCCGCCAGCGACAGCGGCACGAGCGAGGCAGGCCAATCGCCGGCCAGGAACGACATCTGTGAGGGAACATCATTAATCATTCATCCATAATCATCATTTAACTATAATTCGTTTGTCTTTGTCTGTCACTTTGAAATTTGTATTTGTGAGAAATGGACAAAGCGCATTATAGCTATCATAGGTTTGATAAGTATTATGAATAAGGAGGTAAGTGTCTAACCACACTATGCCGAAATTACGCGATGCGAAGTAGACACACAATACGCGCAGAAATTACGCGACATAATGGGCCATGTAAAAAAACAGTGGCACCAAACTGAGAAAACCATTTCGAGATAATTGTGTTCCTAACTAAATTCCGTTCTTTCCATCAAAACATATTACAGGATTACTGAAATATCCGTAAAAAACATAATGTACTTCATTGGTCCTCTACGGCGTAGTTTGTTCAAATTCCCTTCGCCGTTAAGTTGGCTGTTCAGTAAAACTGTCAAGTATCAACAGTTTTCCTGTCAGTCAATAACGCAGATGTCAGTCGGTACATAAAAAAATATTGATATCATAGTTTTTAGGGTTCCGTAGAGAAACAAGGAACCCTTATAGTTTCGTCAAGCCTGTCTGTCCGTCCGTCCGTCCGTATGTCACAGCAACTTTATTCCGAATCTATTAGGACTACACAGATAAAACTTGGTATGTAGATGTATTCTGTGAACTGCTTTACGATGTTTATACGAAAATAAAAAAAATAAAAAATACATGGAACTGAAATCAATGTTTTTTTTCTTCCATTAAACCTATATGTGTAGATAGGTCTTTAAAAATAACGAATTCCTGAAACCATTTTTCCTCAAACTAAATTGTTACAGAGACAGGCCCTTCCAAAGTGGAAAAAAATTAGATTTTCTCTCTCTTACTTTAAAAGTTAGAGGGGGGGGGGGGCTCTAACTTTTAAAATAAGAGAGAGAAAAATCTAAAAAATATATATTTTATGTATCTCAATGAACACTTTCAACGAAAATTGGTTTGAACAAAATAAAATAAGCAGTTTTTAAGATATGAAATATTTATTAAAAAAGCGCAAATATAACATTGTCATTCTTACAAACACTATGACAAACAAATTAATTATTTGCTGATGAAGAATAATATTGATATTTTGGCTAGGTGTATCAGGTGAATGTTAAGTGAGTACCTTCCTAATTATTTTTTTTGGCTTATATTCTACATTTATTACGGAACCAGAGATGTGCGAAGTCCGACACGAACTTGCCCGGATTTTTTAGTTTTATAGTCATCAACAACCAGCCTCAAGTATAACAGTTCCAAAACTTTTTCCAATTTTATTACGAGTGGTGTTATTTTAAAAATGATTCAAAAAATAATAAGACATCCATACCACCAAATATTCAAATAAGTTTCTTAAAATAGCCTAAATATTCACAAATTAAATAAAAAGTAGTATTTTTTTTAGCATGGCCCATTGTAAATATACAGAATGTCATTTAATTAGCGGACCATATTTTGGGGAATGACAGTACCATGATTATGAAAAACTTAGCAACAAACATATGGTCGCAAACGAAGAAATAAAATCGTCCCTCAGTACATTGACACGATTAGCTGATCACAAGTTACTATGGGAGAAAGAAAATATTTTTTAAAGACGCGTCGACCGCAGTTCTGTTGTACGCCAAAACGTGACGTAATTTCGGCAAGTGTGTTGCTGGTAATTGAAATAGCATTGCAGATTTAATCACGCGGAACTTCGGGCACGTAATTTTTGCATAGTGTGGTTAGACACTAAGACCAAATGTAAATCTTTGTTTCAAAACCTATAAAAATGTTAAATCCACCACATGACAACGGAACACGTATTTCCCTAGGCCGGCGCCACTGACGATCGTTCAATCCGTTTCAAATAAAAAACGGAGGTAGTTGCGAATTGACAAGAGTTTAAGATGTTCCCGGGATTTTAGAACGCTGTCGAACGCCATTTCTATACTGCGGTTATCATAGGAAGATATCTGACAGTCCTAATTAAATCAATTTCATGCAAACAACTTTTACAAACTATCCCATAATATTATTCCTAGAAAAGTCAGGTTGTTCTCATAAACGTCAACTGTCAGATATCTCCTTTTGATAACCGCACTAGTGTTGCGGCGCGTTCCGAATCGCACCATAATCGATTATAGCGTCGACGAGGTCGTTCCGAATGAGCTCATATTAGTTGATATGACGTCATGAATGACATAATTAACACCGCCATGTTGTGCTATCATCGCCCCTGCTTCTGAGCGTCAGCATTGTGAGCGAGCCATCAAAAGTGACAGCTGTCACGCTGACAGCTTGAACTCAGAACAGCAACAAGCAGCGACTCTTGGCGCTCCTTAATTGTATATTATCTCACGTATTCACCCAAAATACTGCGACTGTCTACGAGTCGAAATGTCATTAGCTAACAAAAGTTGGGTTATAATAGTGTCATCTGTCAGTGTCAAAGACTACCGTCGCGTTCAAAGCGTTCCGAATGGACATCTATGATGGTCGCCATTTCCCACTCGGAACTATGGTCGTGACGTCACGTGAGCGATGATGGCTTTGTTGTCGTGACTCGGAACGCGACATTGGACGCATCGTCAGTCATCACCAACGAGTCTACGACTAAATTAAAAAGTATTTCTGTCAATGGCTGTTTTTATTCTCCGAAAAGGAACGGTAATATCGTAGGAAAGAGAGGGACAGCTATAACAGCGCATAGCCCCTTAAAACTAACTAAAATATAACTTTATGTCGTAAAATTCGTCGACGTCCTCTGTGGAGTGCGAGGCTGTGTTTCCCAAGCGAGAGGTCCCGGGTTCGAATCCCCACTGGGGACAAATGAAAAACTCATAGGTCTTGGATGTTTACATGTTTGTGACGTCGCTGTTCCTTCAAAAATTACATTTTTGTGTTAAACTTTAAAGATAAATAGGTACCTTTATTATTTATTACGATTTTTTTCTAATTTTATGATTAATAATTAA
Organism: Argyresthia goedartella; assembly: GCA_949825045.1. NCBI lineage: Eukaryota > Metazoa > Arthropoda > Insecta > Lepidoptera > Argyresthiidae > Argyresthia > Argyresthia goedartella. The sequence goes on from OX463826.1 coordinate 9,912,704, forward strand.
GAATCTGTGTAGTTTCAAAATATTTTCTTGCTGCTATTAAATGCACTAGTTTGGTATATTTATAGTAACTTTATTATTTGTTTATATTTAAAATAGAGATAGCAGCCCCCGACGGATTTTCTTGTATTATTTATTAAGTTCATAGCATAAATTCTTTGAGTCGGGGGTTTCAAATTTATTTTATCCTTTTTCAACTACGTTTTAACCTTCGTGGGTTTTTTTTTTAACATTACAATCGCAAAACATGATGTTGACCTAGTTTTGGTTTTTAACCGACTTCCAAAAAGGAGAAGGTTCTCAATTCACCTGTTTTTTTATTTTATTAATTTTTGTATGTTACGCGATCACTCCGTCAATTATGAACCGATTTCGATTCGATCGGTAGTTCATACTTCAGAGCTGGTCCCATATACATTTTATCAAAATTGGATTAGCGCTTATGGGAAAAATCAACAAATGCAAAAAATATAAACACAGATGACGTTTTGGTTTGTGGTTCCTTTCAGCAAGTTTTGACGAGGACTTTTCATGTACATAGACTTCATTCGCATCCCGACCGGGGATGAAGAAATAGGGCTTCAACTTGGAGTCTGTTATTTCAAGTTTTCAACTTAGTGATTATTTTATTTATATTTATTTTTTTACCTTAAAACTGGTACTATTTATGAAACGATTTCAAAAATTATTTTTTTATTTGAAAGGTTCACCAAACAGTTTGGTCCCATTTTTTAATGAGAAATCGGTCCAGCAGTTGTGTTTCTAAAGCCAAAAGACTGGAATTATGATGTCATCCAGGTAAACGAAATTGCGTATTACTTTACTTTAAATTGCTTTACTGTGACTTATCGGCGTTGGTTAAGGTCATTGTCATACGATTAATTCTGTCTATAAGTACCGTACATTCGTCTATAATGTCGTGTAATACGTGTGCACTTGACTGTCAGACAGACAGATTTCGGAGCTTTGTTTTAGTGAATTTTGACGACATTCGCATGATCGGCGAGGAAGAAATAGGACTTGCTTTTTTTAAGTTTTTAACCTGGTGAATTATGTGTGGTTTATGTTCTTTGTTTACATTTTTTTTCCACTTTTGTGCCGTATATCGTATTGTATTAAGCTCACTTTTCACTATGGTATAATATTGATTATTGGAAGACAGATTTCGTAGTCTCCAAAATTCCGATAAAGATCATGTGGTCGATTTAATAATTTATTGGCGTCCAAATCTGACAAGACTATGCCTTCTAAACTTCTGACTCGGCTTAACGCAACATTTTTTTTGACAAAGTCAATAACAGCTTTTTTGAGGGTACTAAAAAACTACAGTTTATGAACTGTGACCGCCCAGCTTAATATAAGACGCGACATACGACGCTCCACATCTCCCTAAAATTGTATTTTTTTAGGTATTACTCCCGAGATTTTGGCGGCAACAAACTATCGACTGTAATTGCTGCTTTAGAACAAAATGATTCCGGAGTAAGTGTGTCATTTTCGTCACTGGAAGAACTCATTTTATTATATAATAATAGATTTTCCAATCACTCATAATCAACCACGATATGTAACAGAAAAGAACCTAACAAAAATTGGCGTTTTTCTTATTTACATTAGCTCAATGGTATAGCTCCATTCAGCCAGCCAGTAATTCATATAATATGTGATTGCTCCAACTCAACATGTCTTTACTCGTTGCATTTTTTCCCCATTGTTTCCGATGAATCAAATGCACTTTTTCGAGTGGAAATGGTAAAAAATACTTGTAGTACATTTAATTAGTTTTCATTAAATCACAAAACGGAGTCTGTAAGACTTATAGCTTGCTCACAATCTCGAAACAACGAAAAGAAGGTGAAATGGATTATATAAGAATTGTGACGGTGCCGCTCGGTGCTCCGTGAAAAGCGCTCCTGGTCTAGTGGTTTCACGCTAGTTTGATGAGATAAGTACAAGTACATATACGGACGTTCTAACGGTGACGGAAAACGTGAGAAATCCTTCTATTTCTGGCGGCGATGAGCTAGCCCCCTGTCACGCAAAATGGAGTATTTAATTTATGTTATGTGTTCTTTCAGTCTGACGTGGTGAAAATCTTTTTAGAGTGGTGAATAGTTTATCGCTCACCTTTTCAACCGGAATTTGGTGTATAGTCGCGAGCCGGGTCGGCCTGTCAGCACGCAGCAGATGCTTCGCCGCTCCATCTCGGGTCAGCAACGCTATCGTGACGTCATTGACCACGTGGATGGTGACGTCATCGGGCGCAAGCCAGCCGGTCCCGGCGAGGCAGAGCAGGCGGCCGGCCGTCGCTGCGGACGGACGTGGGAGGTAAGGGGCATGTAAACAGTTCAAGTTCAGGAACATGACATCAAAGCATCAAATCTGTTAAATATAAGTCAAAGTCTAAATTTCATATATGTACTTTGTAAACGTAAATTTTTACCTCTTCTCTATATTGGAGGACTGTGGGAGAAGGAAACACGATCATGACACCTGTCGAGTTTAATGTCTTTACTACACACCAAAGTAACTTGGCGTCTCACTCTAATGACGTTATAGTGTCCGTCACATTCCTACTGACGCTTCAAGGGCGAGAGAGGGAGGAGAACGCATTCCTTCGCGGTATGTTGTTTTTACTTAATCTGTGAACACACCACAAATCGGGTTCGTCCTCCTACTAAATAATACTACTTAATAAATAAAAGCACGTGGACGAACCCCACAAATCTATAGTGACAATTGGCGGACAAATATGGCTCGCTTTACGACCTGAAATAAAATAAAATTATTGTGATGCAAAACAAACTCGTCTGTTCACCTATGTACCGCTGCATGTGCTTGTCGGGCCCGCTCAGCCACACCTCGTCCCGCACGCCCGCCCCGCCCCCGCCGCCCCCGCCTGCCTCCGCCGACACGAGCGCGCCGCCCGCCGGCACGCTGCTGATCACCAGCTCCGAGCCGAGTGCGCTGCGAAACACGGCCTTTGGTTAGTGTATCGAAGACTTCTGTGCCCGAGCAGACGGCCATCACGGTTAAGACAAAAGAAAATTAAAAAATACAACCGAAAGTTTTTTTTTATGTAGCCGTGTTCTGGGCAAAAAGGCTTCACTTGAATGGGGATTAGGCAAAATTTTTGGCAGAGGGCGCTGTATTTAGAGCTTAGAACATTCTAATAGTATGAATACTTAAACACACAAATAAATAGAGAGCAATAACAACAAATCCTACCTATTTTCAATGTAAATTTTTGCTAATTTTTACAGCATTCTGGCTTCTCCATGCACAGGACTGAAAAACCAGAATGCTGTTACGTCCACCTACACCTTCGAACATTTTATAATCATTAATGATTGTATGTTTTTAACATGCTTTTGCTTTACTCCTTAATCTGTGTTTAATTTGTAACCTCAGATGAACGAAACTCTTTGCTTACTTCCTTTGTGTTTGTTACAAACAATTAGCGCCCTCTACGTGTAACTACTTTGACAATTTTCTTCCCTATTAAGGATCCCCTCCTTTTTAGGGTTCCATACCTTAAAAAGGAAAAGCGAAACCATTATAGCATCTAAGTTTAGAATTAACAGCCTCCTGCTTATATAATTAGCCGACCGTTAAAGGATATCCTGCCCGAGCTTTTCGATAATGATCTGAATTCGATTAATTGGAACCACATTAAATCTCTTAATTTTTGTGCAGGGACAGGTGGAGTCACCCTTTTTGGGCATTGTAGCGTCCTTCCTTCCTATGTTATAAGTACTACGAGCGTATGCCAAGGGGGTCACTCGACGTGACTTTTGACTGTGCCTGTCTATACAGTTTTACAGTTTAGATTTAAGTTCTTCGATGCTTAGTTTTAAGTTCTTAGTTTAATAAAATGGTGTGAGCTGAAAACCAGCGTTCCTTGTAGCTGCTATGCGTAATACATGCTGAGCACACGCCATTTAGTCATAAACTACATCGTTTCATTATTATTTTTTAACTTTTGTATGTTAATGTTTATGATAAATAAATTTATTGTCTTCTTCTTTCTTCTTCTACAGGACCACTCGTGTGTCTTTCCTAGGTGTGAAATAGTAATATTAAAACAACCAAATTCCGAACCGATTAAGTTGAAATATGAATTTATGTGACCCACCAATGTGTTACGTAAGCAAATGCAATTAAATTAAGAAAAAAGACAAAAAAAGACCATTTTCCCCCCATAATCTCTTTATCCCTCATATCTCATTACTTTAGGCATATCTTAAAAAATTTAGATGTTCACAAGCAAAATACTTTTCATTATTTTTCATGATAACATCTAATTCAAATCAGAAATATAAAAAAAGTTTTCCAAACCGTATCGTGTGACGTATCTAATGAAATGGCTTGTTGTGAGGATCTCAAATAAATATTTTTCTAAACCAGAAATGCTAAGTTCAAAAATGATTTAGGAAAATAGGAAAATAGACCCCTCCCTTCTCGAAACTACTAACCCAAAAAAATAAAAAAAATAAACGAAGTCTGTTAAAAAGGCAAAGTTAAAAAATGATTTAGGAAAATAGGAAAATAGACCCCTCCCTTCTCGAAACTACTAACCCAAAAAAAATAAAAAAAATAAACGAAGTCTGTTAAAAAGGCACTTGTCTTGAATGTTTGTGACAGAGTTGACCAAATATTTGCACACTGAGCCTTAACCATCTTCATTATCATCGATAGCTTGTTTACGACCACTGTTAGGAGGACGCCATATTGTGCCATTTCATCTAATATTCCTCATTTTGTACCATCTTATCTCGGTGCACCACTCCAATTAGCCTTAATAATCCGGAAAGGCATTAGATTACCTGTTGGCCGCCCGTCTCGAGTGCAAAGTGAGCGGGTACACCGCCGCACTCGCTTCCGGCGCCAGCAGCGCGCGACCCACGGAGTTGCGCAGCACGATGCGCACCGCGTCCTCGTCTTCAGACGGCTCGAGCGTGCAGTAGTGGGGAGTGGCGACCTCTATGTGGATTATCTGGAATACAGGTTTATTAAGAAATTAAATGGCGGTAACAGCAAGGGAAATTAAATACAGATAACATAATTCACCAAGTTAAAAACCGAGTTCAAGTTCAAGCCCTATTTCTTCCTCCCCGGTCGGGATGCGAATGAAGTCTGTGAACATGAAAAGTCCTCATCAAAACTTTTGCTGCACGGAACCACAAACCAAAACGTCATCTGTGTATATATTTTTTGTGTTTGTAGATTTTTTCAAAAAGCGCTAATTCAATTTTGATAAATTGCATATGACGCGTCTGAAGTATGACTTACCAATCAAAATAAGAATCATCAAAATCGATTCATAATTAATGGAGTAATCGCGTAACAAACATACACAAAAAACAGTCGAATTGAGAACCTCCTCCTTTATGAAGTCGGTTGAAAAGGCGCAGTGATATGGCAAGGCAAATCTGTGGGCAAAGAATGTGCACAACCAATGGCGTCTTCATCATTATCACCATGTCCCGGGTCTTGGATCTTTTTATGTTTATGAAGTGTATGTTTCATGTTGTCAGGACACAGGATACCCTAGAGTATAGGGGCAAGAGGCATTGTATGAGACTGTTAATAAATATGTACGTCAGGTGAAACCACTATTCAGAAGGTACAGGCCTCTTCATGAACACGTGAAGTTTGGTGCTCGTCTGGTGCAACCCGCGTCCAACGGCACTGAAAGTGGCCTTGTTACTACTATCGCGTGCCTGTACCTACGTATGTGTGGGCACTGTGTATACTCACATGCTCGCGGTACAGCTGCGTGCGCTCGTGCGTGTGTGTGACGCGCACGGCGCCATGTCCCGCGCGCACGCCGCGTACCTCCCCCGCGGCGGACAGCTCGAACGCGCCGTCCTCACTGCGGATACCACACCATACAATTGTAGCGTTCGTTTTGAATGTGGAACGGACCTCGAGCATCCGCCCTTTTTAAATCTAGAAAGCTGCAGCGATGTTAGCCCCTTGTGACGCAAAATTGTATATTGGATGAAGCCAACAGTAAGCACAGCTCTGCCTCTGCCATCCTGTATCGAAAAGGCGCGACTTGTGACGTAATGGAGCATAATAATTATATTGCCTTTTATTCCGTTTACATTGTAGGTAGTTGCATTTATTATAAAATGTCCCTAATCTCGGTGCACCTCTTTTTATAGACCTCCTTGCGATTTCCATTGAGATCAATCGCATGTTACTCTGGTCCAGAGATGACCAGCTGTGAGTTTTGTGTCGTCAACCCATCTCGTCTGTTGTCGTCCTCTACTCCTTTTATCATCTCTTGGATACCACGTTACTGCTCGGCTCCATTTACCTTGGGTATTGCGCATCATGTGGACAATTGAGCATAATGGAGCATAGCAGCCTTTTCTTCTGTCGGTCATTTCATTATTAACTCTACACTCTTCCTGTTCAAACCTTACCCTCTTGGCAAGCTAATTCCAATGAACTGACAACAACATAATAATATGCAAATGTTTGCAAAAATATTACTACACTTGAGACCATGGATCCAAAGTTATCTGCCCCATTAGTTTTTATCTGAAATCTATCGAAAGCTGAGGAAGTATGACTTACATGTATGCCTTATACTCGCTGCGAGGCGACGTCTTCAGCTTTATAGTGGACCCTACAGCTAGGGCCAGCCGATCGGGTGTGGGGAACGGCTGGGGTAGGCCCTCGACTGACGTCTGGATGTCTTTGAGGGCAAGGATCTCGACTGTGCTGTCCCAGGTTCGGGACTCGCCAAACTAAGAACAAATTACTCTTTTAGTAAAAAAGATAGGTTACAGATCGTTAAAATTACTAGCATAATATAATAAGTAAGTAGGCTTTAAGATAAATAGTACTACCCCCTCCAGTAGGAGTATCTCTTGTTAGAGATAAGATCGCTTTTTACATTATTTTATAATATTATTTTTCTTTGCATATGTTTGAAAATAAGAAACGCCAATACTGTTGGGTTTCTGTTGGGTGGTTTATTTTGACAATAGAGATTGTCGTCGTTTCCTGTTTTTGTCTAGTCGTCGGCTGAGTCAAAAGTCTGTTAGATTAATCTCAAATCGGGCCAAGTTAAATGTAGCACAGATACTATTATAATATATGTCAACGTTTGTCAGAGTCTATCGGAGGCTGCCAGGATCCTCATGGCCCTGGTCAGCCTCCTTTGACAATCCTTCTGTGCCTAACATGTGTGCAATAAAATGGCCAAGAGGAGTAGATTTATTTTTCCCCTGTTATGTAGCCTACTAACAAGAAGTAAGATAACTATGTAAAGAAATAAAGTTCTTACCTGCCCCATATTCCGTACACGAACATCAACAGTGACGAGGCCCGCCTTCAGAGGCACCACTCTTACTGTCAAACCTTCGGCGGTTCCCCTTTCCAGTTTGTCTGAAAGGAAAGGTTTAATGTGCACTTGTACTACGTCACCGGACACTACAGTAGAATATTTGGTATCATTGTTTAGAATATTTAGCTACTGAGTCGTCGAGCCAGCCTTCAATATGGCCCAACGACTTTGTTGTTAACGCGGCAACTAAAGTGATTTTTGTTCAAGCGGAAAAATGCATTTGTACCCACACGATATTTGTCAGCTCTCAGTCGTCGATCAAGGTCGTCGCAAGCTCGTCGATGCTCTCATGTGACTTACGTGTACGTAGCCTATGATTTGTTAGTAAAAGTGTGGCACTGGTTAGCTACTGACTGTAGTCAGCACTCCGTTTTGATAAGGGCTCGTCCGTTTTCGCTGCAATCTGTCCACTAACCGTCTCTATGCGTGGTGTAGAGATGCGCGTTGTCCCTCACAGTCCACGTGACCCTCGGTTGCAAGGCCGCCAGCACTCTAGTTCCCAGCCCGTCCGCTTCCAGCCACAGCGGGCACGGCGCGCCGACCAGCAACGTCTGCGTCGCCACGTGCACGCGTAGGTTTGTTATTGGGATCACCTGGGAATTTACATTGGAAAAACGTATAGGCATTATGTATTGTAATGTTCTCTGTTGCGTCCAGGGATCACATGAGAAAGTGACTTGCATTAGCAGATAGTATCGCAATGTTCTTGCTGCGCAGTAACATGTGAGGAGTCGGAGGTGGTGCGACGGGTGTACGTAGGGGTTGACGAGGAGAGAGAGTAAGAAGCCGTTTGCAGTCGTACCAACAAATGCGTGTATATTAGGCAAAATAGTACATTTAGACTATTGATACGTATGCTTACACAGCGTTATGCGCTTATGTCGCAGTAATCCTAAGTGTTACAGTACAACTGGTCATTTACATGTGCTACCATACTTCAGCGCAGTAGTCGTAGGCTCTGCCTCGCAAGCCAGAGGTTCCGCTTTCAAATTCTGGACGAGTAGATAAATACTTTGTATGTAGCTTGGATGTTTATAGCTTCGCTGTTTCTAGATAACAAGTCATTGATAATAAGTCATAGATAATATCCCGGTGCAATATCAGGAGCAATAAATGAGTATGTTTTATGACGGGGATATATTTTGTGCTAAAATAAACTGTCTAGCGATATCTAGCAGGCAAAGTTAAGCGCTACATGTGAACACTCTGTGGACGCTGCCAGTGTCATGAGAACCGTTGGCGGGGAGATGTCCTGGGGCGGTTTGTTTTCATAGTTTTAATTTGACTTTACAATTTTAGGTATGTTTTTGTAATATGTTTGCGGATATTTGACATTTTATTTTATTCTCTTTATCATTATTTTTTTCTGTAGATATTTAAGATGTGTTGGATGTTACCTCGACGTGAGCGTCAGCGCTGGTCATCTCGCGGCCGCTGAAGTCACGCGCGGCCAGCTTCACGCGCGAGCTGCCGATGGTGAGCCCGTGCACCAAGCCCGAGTCTGACACCTGCCAACAAATATACCATCAAACAAACAAAACATAAACAATGGCGACCCAAATGGCCGAGTCGGCAGTGACCCTGCCTCCGAAGCCAAGGTCCCGGGTTCGAGTCCCAGTGGGGGCAAATATTTGTTTGATGAGAACTGATGTTTGTACTCTAGTCTTGGTTGTTTATCTATCTAAGTATAATCTTTATCTATATAAGTATGTATGTATATTGTTGTCTAGTATCCAAGATAAAGGGCATCCTAGTTTGGGGCTAGATCAATGTGTGTAAATTAAAAAGTGTCCAAGGTATTATTATAAAAAAATGGATTTAAAAAAAACAACACAAGAAAATAAACCTATTTGTCTGAAATTTGGCTGACTTGTTTCCTTGTGAAGCTGATAACTTTCAAACCATAAAACGGTTTTGATAAAACATGGCTAAGAACCGTCGCAGGGAAGTCTACTACCGTTTACAGTAAACCACATTAAAATCCGTCAACCCGTTGCAGGGTTAGAGAGCCACGGACAGACAGACAAACAGACACACATACAGACAGACGCCCCTTATAACATCCCGTCTGGGGTTAAAACATAATGTTACTCCTTTCCCCATATGAGGTGGCGGAAGACCTATGTTAATGCTGTAGCTAACTATTCAATAGGTACAAAATTTTACGTGAAGGGCTAGCCCATCATCGCTGTTATTGAGATATCAAAGTTTCCTCACAATGATTTGATATTTCATTGATACACAAGCGTGTAACCACAAGAACACATACGCTCTCATACCACCCTCATTATGGTAATTATCATCAACCTTGGGACCCCACTGTTTCTATTTTCAGTATCGATATGTCACCGTAAGATTGTCAAAACAGTTCGTTTATAATCCAACGTTTTTTTTCTCGTTAGCTTACAAACTATCGATAAATTGTAAACTGTACCGTACTGCTTACGATATGACGCGTTAGTTTATAATAAAACCGTTAAATTGTGAACTGGTTTAAGCTTTAATTGCAATCGAAATACCAGGGCAAACACTGCGGTAGCTTAGGTGAAGACTAGAGGGGGCGAGCGCAGCGAAGTCCCCCAATAGTATTTGTGTTAGGTTGACAAGTAAGAACAAAAGAAACGTAAATTCTAAACCCTGTCGGTCTGGTTTACAATTTATCGATAGTTTACAAACTAACGCGTTAGTTAATAAAATAACGGTTTTGACAATGTTACGGTGACAGATACAGTTCATAAAGTCTTGAAGTTTTTGCACTTACATCAACATAGTTGTTGCCCACCGTGGCCTCATAGTGGAGAGTGGCCATGTGCGATGGTGGGCCGCCGCCATGACTGAGCTGCAGATTAGCGCCGGCCGGCAGTCGCACGTCGGCCGGGATGATCGATAGAGGCGGGAATACCAGGATCTGGACGAAGAACAATTTGTAAGCATTTTGCATGTTTTGGACCCAAATGGCCGAGTCGGCAGTGACCCTGCCTACGAAGCCAAGGGTCCCGGGTTCGAGTATCGGTGGGGGCAAATATTTGTTTGATGAGAACGGATGTTTGTACCCTAGTCATGGTTGTTTATCTAAGTATAATATTTATCTATATAAGTACGTGTATTGTTGTCTAGTATCCAAGATACAGGGAATCCTAGTTTGGGGCTAGATCAATGTGTGTAAATAGTGTCCAAGGTATTATTATTATTATTATCCTCTCCCCCCCGGATCTCATAGTGAGCAGTCGTCTATAAAAACTGCATTAAATCAAATTCTTATATTTAAATCGATTTAAAACAATTTAAATCCTATCAAAATATTAGGAGCGCATAACTCCAAAGTGCTCTCCGCTGATACAAATTCGCGCGCCACAACTCCCGCCGCGCGTCCGGTTTCACAGTCACCAGTAGTACGCAAGCCCCACCCACCTACGAGGATCTCATTCACGGACGAAGCAACGTCTCCTGCGCGTGAGTACAACTGCAGCGCCACTACTCCAGCAGCTACGCACTTACTGATCGTACGCGCCGGGTAGTACGCAGGCCCCGCCCACCCACGTGGACCTCATTCATCATATCACATCGCACGCAACCACCTGCTGATTGCTGCGGCCCTGGTACCTTGCCGTCGTCGCATTGACTAAACAGGCTGCGTGGGGCGACACTGATCACTGCTCGTGAGTCTCGTGCGTGCATGACCGAAGCCGGCTAGCCATCTCCTATACCTCGCTCCGGCCCTGGTACTCCACCACGCTGACCATCTCCGAGTTTATAAATCTTGATCACGGAGGGCACTAGTATCTCACGATGGCATGCAAAATATGTAATCTTGACATCGCCACGATGGAATTAATGAAATGCGTTGCCTGCCAGTGCGCGTTCCATTTCAAATGTGCTGGAATGTCTGAATTTGATTTTAAACGTATATTGCCTATGAATAAAGGCAAATGGAAATGCGCTGAGTGTAAATCACTAAAAAAATACGTCACCCCACCACCGGCATTTGCACGGTCGGCCTCCCCCGTGGTAACAGCTATAGACTCACCTAGCCATGCCTCCATGATAAATGTCGATTCCACTGCATTAACCTCATATTTCGACGCTAAATTTGAAGCGTTACGCAATGATTGGAAGTCTGATATCAATGCGGCCCTCGCCAATATCCACAATCAAATAAAGGCTGCTGTGTCCTCGGAAATTAAAGAAGCTATAGAATCGCTTAAGGATGAGTTTAGCGCCACAACCGACTTCCTGGCTGCTGGGCAAGAAGAGTGTAAGAACGAGCAGCTAGCTTCTAGCAAAAAATGCGTTGAGCTCGAAAAACAAATCATCCAGCTCCAGCAGGACATCGGAAAACTACAGCATCGTGTGGTGGCATCAGAAAAACTCTCCCGGAGCCTCAATCTAGAGCTTCACGCAGTACCCGAGCGCAACAACGAAAATATCGTGCGGCTTTTCAAAGACCTGTGCGAGGTGATCAATGCTCCGATTACTGAACACGAAATTAGATCATGCCGAAGAATTGCAAAACTGGACAGTACTTCACCCAGACCCCGCACCATACTGATTACCTTGCCGTCCGAGCGTCACCGTGACAACATAATATCCGCGGTGAAGAAATATAACAAGGATCACCCCCAAGCTCACATCAGCTCGAACTTGATTGGCGTATCAGGAGCAGACGAGTCGATCTTCGTCGCGGAACACCTGTCGCCGGAGGGTAAAGACCTACACGCAGCTGCGAGAAAATAGAAGGCCCTTGGTTATAAATTTGTATGGGTGAAATTTGGAAGAGTTTATGTCAGAAAAGACGAACAGTCACCACATATACATATAAAGGACAAGTCTGCTCTTGAAAAGCTGCCTATATATAGGTAAACCTTATCTACTCTAATTACTCGTATATGTTACTTTAGCTAATTGATATCAGTTTTCTCTTCCATGCGTATATTTTATCAAAATGTCAATAGAATAAGATCTAAACTAAAAGATGTTTATCTCAGTCTGCTTAATGATGACTATGACATAGTCTGCTTGACCGAAACCAACTTTGATAGCGGCATTTACACGAGCGAGGTGATAGATGATAGGTACGTTGTTTTCCGTAGGGACCGCGAATCCACTACGTCTTCGAAACAGTCCGGTGGTGGCGTATTACTTGCAATAAAAAAGCACTTTCATGTCACGAGGCATCAGGATATGGAGACCTCTCTTGAAGATCTCTGGATAACGATGAGGACTGGCAAGGCCGGACTTTCCCTCGCAATTTGTCTCGATTACCTGCCAGACTACCTCAAAATTGATGAGTTTAGGACTTGGATCGATCAATGTTCCAATAACCTGCTTGCGGACATTAGCGACTATAGAACTAAAACCATAATTCTAGGCGATTTCAACCTTCCTAACTTGCAATGGTCACCTGACCCAGCCTCCTCGTACAGCTTGATCAACACAGCCCCACTTGACTCCAAATCCGAGCTGCTGTTCAATCTAATGGCACTTGGTAACTTAAGCCAATGTAACAACATATGCAACGCCAACAATAGGATACTGGACCTATTCTTAACAGATTACCCTAACTTGACCCTGACTGAATGTGACGCCGTATCGCGAGTTGACAGGCACCACCCGGCATTCGTGGCTGAACTGCTGGATGTACCCAAGCCCTTAGTCTCAATGCCCAAAAAAACACTTAACTACCGCAAATGCGACTTAGCTAAGTGTAACCAAGCCCTTGATTGCATTGACTGGCCCATGGTATTAAGTAACTCTGATGTAAACGTAGACCTAGCGACATTCTATAGCACTTTGGATGACATAATTAAACAAAATACCCCCCTTAAAAGAGTTGGTGACAATAGGCACCCCCTCTGGTTTTCAGAATCTCTAAAAGCTTGTATCGATGAGAAAAATAAAGTTCACAGACGGTACAAAAAATATCAGAATCCCCGGGATTATGATGAGTTCCAAATGCTACGAACCAGATCCAAAAAACTTATTAAGGACTGCTACAAATCGTTTCTGAGTAGTGTCGAAAACTCCTTGTGTGACACGACAAAATTATTTTTTACCTTCGTCAAGTCTAAAAAAGCAAACAACTTTCTCCCTGAAACTATGTACTTCGGCAACAAATCCGCACGCGGTGGGCTAGAGGTGTGTAATTTGTTCTCCGAATATTTTGCGTCAGTTTTTGAGAAGGACGACATCGATCACGATGGTGACTGTGAAGACTTAACCAACGTCGGTGAATGTAACAATACCCTAGCCAATATGACTATACCTCAAGATGCAGTTCGTAGAAAGTTGCTGACTGTAAATGTCAATAAGGGAGCTGGTCCTGACGGGATTCCCCCCTACTTCATTCAATCATGTGCCGGTGCTCTATCTATACCTCTTACGATCATCTTCAACAAGTCGTTCAGCACGAGCACTTTTCCAAATAATTGGAAATTGGCGTATGTTGTGCCTATCCATAAATCGGGTGATATTAGCAATTGTGGTAACTATCGCCCCATCAGCATATTATCATGCTTCGCTAAGGTGCTTGAGTCGTTCGTCTTCGATGTGCTCTATAGCCATGTCAAGCCATGTATTGTACCTGAGCAGCACGGCTTTGTCAAGGGAAAATCAACTGTCTCCAATCTGCTCGAGTACACAAACTACCTGTGTACGGCGTTCAACGACCGCTGCCAAGTGGACACAATCTACACAGATTTTCGTAAAGCTTTTGATAAAGTAAACCATCGTATTCTTTGTTGCAAACTATCACTATATGGGGTGCACGGAAACTTTCTGCGCTGGGTGGAATCATATATCAAAAACCGTAGCCAAATAATAGCGCTGAAAGGGCACTTATCGTCTCCAGCTGGAATCCCCTCTGGTATTCCGCAAGGATCTCTACTAGGGCCTTTATTCTTCATAATTTTTATCAATGACCTGGTGATAAAATTCAATAGTCCTTGCTTGTTATACGCTGACGACCTCAAAGTCTTTACACGTGTCCGTACACAACGCGACTGCACAACCCTTCAGGAAGACTTGAACACACTGTCCCACTGGTGCGCAGACAACCGCATGTTTTTGGCTGCTGACAAGTGCTTCGTAATTACGATGACCCGTAACCACAATCCTGTTCTGTCCGATTATACCATAGGGGATGTAACGCTGCAAAGAAAACACGAAGCCCGTGACTTAGGCGTTATTTTCGACGACAAACTAAGTCTTAATCAACACTGCTCAGCCCTAGTAAAAAAATGTAACCAACTTCTTGGATTCATTTCAAGAGTAACTAAGTCCTTTAAGAAATCAGAGAGTCTCATTCTGTTGTATAATGCCCTTGTCCGCTCCAGATTGGAATATGCGTCTGTCATTTGGTCACCATTTTACAAAACCCACATCGATCATGTTGAGTCAGTCCAGAAGCGCTTCCTACGCATGCTCTGCGCGCGTCTCGGTCTTCGTCGCGCGGTCAAGTCTTACGATAAAAGATGCGAACGTTGCTCACTGGAATCCTTAGAGTCGCGTCGTAGACTCCAGGATCTGATCCATCTTCATAAAATAATAAATGGAGTAATAGTAACTTCTACTCTCTCAGAAATCAACTTTCAAGTACCAAGCAGGTCAGTCAGAATACCGCGTCCTTTCTTCATCCCAACATGCAGGTCGAACATCAGCGCTAATAACCCCATGCTTCGAATGTGTCGTCGCTACAATGAAGTTGTGGCCACCGAAGATGATGTTCCTGACATCTACCACGTCTCGTTGCCTTGCTTTAAAAATAAAATGCGCAAAATCCTTAAGCAGGTATGATAAATCATTGATTGTACCAGATATCGATCATCATTTATTTATGTTTTTAAATTGTTTTTTATTTAGTTTTTTTAGTTCGATTTCATCTCTTAAGTGTAGAAAAATAAATTAAGTTTTTCCAATAGTTAAGTAGGTAATCTTTCCATTGTATGTAGTTTTTGTTTAGTTAGTTCTAGATTTACCTTACACCATGCTGTGTACACATACTTTTGGCGCTGGAGACAGCCCCTTTTGTACTTGTTTTGTTGCTGTAATTTGATGTATTATCTCTAGTGCTGTTTTGTGTACCTAATATAATAAATAAATAAATAGCGTCACTCCATCCAGGGATTTAAACCTGTTCGTGTCTTTCGGCCGGCATACTAGAGGACACAAATATCGAAAGGAGGGTCGGTCAAGTCAATCAACCGACTCTTCAGCCTAAATCTAATAGGCTAGTATTTAATGGCACAGCAAAAATACTGATTGTCTCAGCAAAAAAGGATCAGCAAAAATACTTTTTATGTTAAAGTATTTGTGTTGTTCTTTCATGTTCAACCTAATACGAAGGATAAAGGGGGCTTCGCTTCGCTCACCCCCTTTACCCTTCACCTAACCTATCGCAGTATTTTGCTCTGATATTTGCTGTGAAAATCAGTATATTTGCTGTGCAAATCAGTATTATTGATGTGCAGCTAAATATATACCAATCTAATGTAGGAAATGTGGAATGGGGAGGATTTCGGATGTGGAGAGCAGTAGTTGTTTTGTTCAAGTTGTTGCAGTCTTTCTTGTTTTCAGTATATATTTTTTCCATATGCTGAGTCATGTTCTCTTGGTTTTCCTGAAAGCTTCCATATGCTGAGTCATGTTCTATTGGTTTTCCTGAAAGCTTCCATATACTGAGTCATGTTCTATTGGCTTTCCTGAAAGCTTCCAATGCTGAGACATGTTCTCTTGTTTTTCCTGAAAGCTTCCATAGGCTGAGTCATGTTCTCTTGGTTTTCCTGAAAGCTGTTAGTTTCACTGTCTTTTTTCCAAGATGGTTTTTTTAATGGCTTGAGGCATTTGTCATTTTCTCCTGAGTCCTTCCAATGGCTAGTTAAAATCTTTCTTTTGTCTAAATGAAGTTTGACTTCGCCTTTTGTCTTCACAAGAATATTCTCTGCCAGTCGCTCCTAAGGCACAGCGTAGCGAGGACAGTAGAATCTTAATTCTACTGTCACTTTTTTCCAATCTCATTTGTATAATATTCTTGCGCACATCTGCGTGTCTTGTTTTGGACTGAGCTGGAATTACTAGTGGCCTAGGCTATTGTTGTATTGCGTCGTCTTGAGTTGATTGTATTTATTGTCAACCTTTGAGATTTAACTGTACTCTGTATATGCAGAAAATGTGATACTGTCATTTTTTAATCATTCCTTGTGCAACACGTCTTACCCTACATAAATAATATGTGATTCACAACACAAGCCACTAGTAGTATTTTTCGAATATAGGTATTAAAACATACAGGCATAAGAAATCTGGTGTAGATAGGTTGTTAGAATGTAATATAACGACGGCGGCCAATTTCTTTTGAACATTTTCTTGTCTCCCTCTGATGTCTCCGTCTTGCCGAATGTGAATTCGATGTGATTTAATGAACTGTTAGTTCTAGATAGTAAAATGATGTCATCCGAATCTGCGCTAAGGATAGCATTAGCTTTCTCTCGAAGGATGCCGCTTGCGCCCGCGCGTTATATTTATCCCCAGGATCAGGGCATGTATTCCCATTATAGATATATGTTCCAATTATAGATCTATGCACTTTTATACAAGTCACAAAATAACACACATTTTAAAAGTAAAAGCACACAATACATAATACTGTAAGACGTAAATTAAAGAATCACTTAAAATCATCAAATTCACAGTATCAGATGGATCATGTGGGCAAAGAAGGGTCCTGCGGAGAGTTCGGGACACGTCGGATCGTCAAGCCAAAACTCTACATAGAAGTCGAGACATATAATGGCAACAACGACGACGGCACACACTTATCACCTAAGGGTTGACTCCCCACTCCATGCCGCCCCGCCGTGACACATCGCACTGTGGGGACAAGCTCACCTCGACCTCCGCGCTCCACACGCCCGCCACAGCCGCGCGCAGCCGCCCCGCGCCCGCCCGCACCCCGCACACGCGCCCCGCCTCCAGCCGCACGTCGCCCGCCACGCGCCACTCCGCGCCGCCGCCGTGAGACAGCAGGCGGCGCGACGTGCCGCGCACTAGAGCGGCGACGTCCACGCAGGCGTCTGTGCACACTGCGGGCGAGGTGGACACCTCGACGCTGACGATCTCTTCCACGTTGAGCTAGGGAGGGAGTTCGATTATTAATAAAAAGGTAACGATTAAAAACTATTAGAAGTGATATTTGCGTTTGTACCAATGGATAAGTTATATTAACTGGTATTGAATAACTGGCTAAACATGAGCGCAGCTGTGCATGCTCCAGCTCGTATGGAAAACAAATAGAATGACGTCGGTTAAATTTTCGTAGTCACGTTTGAATTTGAAAAACCTGATACATCATCCGCAAATAAAATTACCTTATTTTTGATGAGGGATGGCCGGTGATTTACGTACAGCAAAAGTAATACTGGGCCCAAAATACTCCCTTGCGGGACGCCAACTGTGATCGGTCGATAATTTGATTCTATTTCTTGTAGGGTGTTAATTTCATTAATACTTATATTATGCTCTGATGCCTTTCCTCCATATAAGATTTGAACCATTTTGACACTTCGCCTCGTACTCCATATCTATTTAATATGTCCAACTATGATGCTATGGTCCACATGGTCGAAAGCCTTGGACAAATCAAACAATACTGTTATGACGTTGTGGTTGTCGTCAAGAGATTCAGCTACAAAGTCAGCCAAATCAAATATCGCGTCTATAGTAAACAAGCCCATTTGGAAACCAAATTGCACTCTTTTTATAATTTTTTCGGAACACAAATTGCTGTATTCTGAAAAAATTATAAGGTTATGGCTGGGAAATTGAGGGAAAACCCTCAATTTCTCAGCCATAACCTTCTCAAAAAGTTGGATAGTGCTGGAAGCAGGGAAGTCGGTACTTCCCGACATCCAACTTGTCCCCCCCTTTGTGGAACGGTTTGACATGTGCTTTTTTTAATAGTTGGAAATATTCCCTCACTTAGAGACCGGTTTAATAAAAATATTAGAGGGCTTGATATAGCGTTTAGTATGTAAGTACTTAATAACTATTATTGATATACCATCACCATTTGACTTTTTGTTTTTGAGTTTTTTTATGACTTTGTGTAATTCACGAGCGCAAACAGGTGAGACAAACATGGATTTATTATAAAATGATGGTAAATCTAGGTGTTCAGGTTTGTGTGGGGTAGTGGAGGTATTTGTGAAGTGGGCGTTAAACAAGTTAGCTGCATCATTTGTACTGTTTGATACGCGAATTTTATCCGTCATCCCCGTATAGTCTCTCATGTGTTCATGCATTGTACAAATTTATTATGTGGGTGTTTGATATTTAATTAAATATAACACGTTTTGACACGGTATTTATCAACCTGCTAACTTTATCTCTAAATTGAACACTATTCAAACTACATAATAAGGCTATCATACACTGTACTGTACAGGAAGCAGGACTTATTACGCGTCGAAAAAAAATGTGAGTCAAACTGTCAGTGACTCTTATTTACAATGACATAAGATTCATTTTATCTGGACTCGAACACTTTTTCACTCTGGTAATTATTCCTGTTTGAGCTACAGTACACTTCCTCAATCATTCACGTCACTAATCACTTTAAAAGAAATATATCGTGTTTGTAGCTGCACTACCATTTAGCACCTAGTGTGTAGCCCTGCTGCTAGTGTGGCTGCGTGCGTGGCGTCCGCTCCGCGCTACTTTTCACTACGTTGAAGCTGCGGCATACACGCCTTCTTTCGATGAGATCATGAGATACATATTGCTGAAGTTTGTTTTTAGGGTTCCGTACCCAACGGGTAAGAACGGAACCCTATTACTAAGACTTCGCTGTCCGTCCGTCCGTCCGTCCGTCTGTCACCAGGCTGTATCTCAAGAACCTAGCTAGCTAGAGAGTTGAAATTTTCACAGATTATGTATTTCTGTTGCCGCTATAACAACAAATACTAAAAAACAGGATAAAATAAATATTTAAGGGGGCTCCCATACAACAATACCACATACAAACTTATGGATGCACTTGGTTACGTACATTGAGTGTGAAAGTAACCGCACCAATAACTTTGTAAACAATATTTTGCTGTGTAAAATCCAAACTATTCACTCCACACCATCGCTTCCATTGAACGGTGGTACGGAACCCTTCGTGCGCGATTCAGACTCGCACTTGACCGTTTTTTTTATTTATGTAGGCATTGTTGTTTTATGTGGTGTTAAGTAAGTTCTAGATAAAGGGACGACCTTACCCGACTTGTGATGGAGTTAGCACAAAACAATTTATCACTCGAAAAATTCCGTCCGAAATCGCCAGATTGCAATTGTTTAATTTTGAACTTTCACACAAAAAATTCATTAGCAAACTTCAATTACGTAAGACGTGGATAAAAATCATACTTTAGCATAAATATTAGTAATGGGTCTTGTGGGCAAAAAGTCTTTTGTCCCACGGAGAGGCCCAGGATCGGCAGCCTCCAATAAATCGTTATGTAGAATAGACCACGAGCTTGATAAAACAATAAATCGTGGATTCAAACTGTCAAATGACGTCGTCAATGCAATTGTTACACTTTTATGTAAGGGACAGAGCTATGCGTCAATCTCTCCTCCTTCCTTCGCTTGGAAAGGGTAGAGAGAATGACGCACAGCTGTTTTAAAACACGTTCCCTTTCCCGTTACGTTAAATTCGTAATTTTTATTAAAAATTAATACAAAATAAAAGAAAAACCTGCAAGCCAAAAACCTTTTTGTTTTAAGGTTTCAAAATATTATTAAATACGATAAACATCTTCACTGAAGGTTGACAACATGTTTGTTCATTTCATTTTGTAAACGTTCTTGCCCGAAAGGAGCCAACAAAGCCAAGCCCGCCGCTCTGTCCAGAGGCTGTCACAGAAATCCATCTTTCGAACTATGGTTCAGGTATAGGTAGGTAGATTTACCTCAATGATTGCAGTTTGTTGGACGCATAGGTCTTCGACACGTAACTGGTAGGTACCCGGGGCAGGAACTACGGCGACAACCTGTTAACCAAATTATATTGAAACATTACATATTGACGACAACAAAAACGTCCCTAAGGCGTGTTCCATGATAGACATCAGACTTCAAGATCGTATTCGTGATACGAAGATAAGACGTCGTACTAAGGTCGTCGATGTCGGCAAGCGAATCACGAGATTGAAGTGGGGGTGGGCAGGACACTTGGCAAGGAGTGACGATGGAAGGTGGACCAAGGCGATAACAGTGGCTACCAAGAACCGCAAGGCGTCCAGTGGGCTGAACACCAGCCAGACGGATGGATGATATGATCGCCATAGCTGGCAAGCAGTGGCTACGGGAGGCACAGGACCAGAGTAGATGACGTGTTAAAGAGGAGGCCTATACCCAGCAGTGGGTAAATGTTGGCTGATTTTATTGATTGAATGAAACAAGTCCTTTCGCCATTAAGTTGGTAGCAATAACATAACATAACAGATGAATTCAAGCAAATCATTTGCTCTGTTGTAAACTGCTAATACGGTATTTGACTGCTAGTCAAAATATATACTTTTTACGATCTGTCAAAACGGTAATTTCGTTCACGAGTTCTATGAAATACTAGCATGTGAATTCATAGTTAAATGCTGTCTTTTAGACACAAAATTAAGTTTATAAAACACAACTGCTGGAAATATACAATTCTGATATTGTCAAACGTTTTTGTTGAAATACTTTCAGCTTTAGACGTGTTTCTAGATGTATTGGACTACCTTGTCAATTACCGTATAGACGTATGCTAAGGTCACAGCAACTAGTGCACCGATGCCGAGTATAGTGGGACAACATTGGTCCGTACCTTCCCGTCCTCGACTCTGGCAGTCACTCCCGCCGCGTCGACGACGTAGCGTCCGCTGCCGCCGCTCACACTCGCGATGTTGGACAAAGACTCGCCTTCCCACGCCACGTTCACCTGCGAAAAAAAGTTTGGGTACAATTGGATCACTTAACTTGTAGACTCGCCTAAGGACTATTCAGTCCTGTAATTGACAGACCTCGAGCACTAGAGACCTAGAGCACTGAAAGTTCTATTGTCGGAATTTGTGGGGCACAATATAAAATTTGCCTTAAATTTTATGTCTTTTTTTACAGCTAGCTGAGAAGTGAATGAGTTAAGGCCTGTTTCAAGAAGTCCTGATAAGCTCTATGTGACAGATTAATCTATCATTGTTTTCTGCTTGTCAGGACATCTTGGAACAGGCCCTTAGGAGGTCAACAGGGATTTCGTGGGCAACTCGAGCGCGTCAGAATAAGATATGGGACAAACTTACCCCCTGTTTAGTAACGTCCGTAGAAATGGGATTTACCCGAGCACGTCAGACTAAGATATGGTGAGAAGTATCTTAGTCTGACGCGCTCGAGTAAATCCCACTTACAAGTACTTATTTTTTGTTAGACTGAAAATAGTCTTGTGGCCTTCCAGACTATTATTCTTACTACCATTTATGAGTGAAAACTAATCTATCTTTACTAAGTCTAATATCTATGTGATTTACTCTATGCTGATACAAACATGCCAATGTTTGTTTCAGCACGCCAATAACGGCTTCTCTCCGTGCATTTTTGAGGGGGTAGGCAGCCAATATTAAGCCAGATTTAAGTGAAATCGGTTCAATAGTTTTGGCGTAAAATGGCTTAAAAACATCCATAATACATCTTTATCTATACACGTATCATAAACCCTCTTTACTACGTACAAAAACCGCACGTTACGATAAGCATAATGTTAAAATACTTGGTAGAAACTAATTTATCTACAAACGTATCATAAACTCTCTTTACTGCGTACAGAAACCGCACGTTACGATCAGCATAACGTTAAACTACTTGGTAAAAACTCATTTCTTATCTGAAGAATTACACATTATGAGCATAATGTGTAATTTTTCTACACATTATGACATTCAAATTTCGAACGCCGACGCCCGCCTGCGTGCCGCTCCTAGTTTGTCTGTGAAGTTGGTACTGACATTCAAATTTCGAACGCCGACGCCCGTCTGCGTGAAGTTAGTACTACAGAACAAGTTAAACAATTGCAGAGCCACAATGCCGGTCAAACATGCGGTTCCTGAACACGTTCCGGATACGTGTGTAGATAAATTACTATTATAACATTAATAACATACGATAATCCCCAGTATCAACTTACCCTCAAGGGGTCCACTCTCAACGGCGCGACGACCTTAGCCTGAATGCTGGCCGTGGCCTCGGGAATGCTTGCTTTGAGCGCGCCCACCCAGCCTACAGCCTGCTCATCTGCAATTACCACCTGGAAATAAGGAGATTAGATTCAAATAAAATAATTTATTATTGTAATTTTGTACTTCTTAATAATTTATTATTGTAATTTTGTACTTCTTTTTGTCAGTATATGTCACCGTAAGATTGTCAAAGCCGTTAGTTGATAAACTAACGTTTTTTTTTTCTTGTTAGTTGGTCAACTATGGACAGAACTAGCGTACTGCTAACTATATGACGCGTTAGTTGATCAACTAACGGTTAAAACCGTTAAAAAGAAAACTGGTTTAAACTTGAATTGCAAACGACCAGGACAAACACTGCGGTAGCTTAGGTGAAGACTAGAGGGGGCGAGCGCAGCGAAGCCCCCGAATAGTCTTCGTGTTAGATTGACATGTAAGAACAAAAGAAACGTAAATTCTAAACCCTGTCAGTCTGGTTTACTATCTGTCGATAGTTGATCAACCAACGCGTTAGTTTATCAACTAACGGTTTTGACTATCTTACGGTGACATATATATAAATTAAGCCATCACCGCGTCTCAGGAGACATGAGCTCATCAGAGCCAATACGTCACTTAAGATAAGGCTTCCTAACAAGTTATCTCTGATACGCATACATAAACAACAGACTTATCCATATTCAGGAAGCGAGGGATACTTCAATACTTTATTGCACAAAACAAAAGATACCACATAAAAATGGTAAGTACACATAGAAAGGCGAGAGATGTGTGCCAAGATCATACTAAATGGAGGTCCGTGACCTCTGCTTACTCCTTAAGTCGTGAGGATGTTGTCTGTGTGTAATAATGTTTCTACAAACCTGATAATACTTGTGCGGTACAGGAACCGGCACATATTCGGGATGCGTCTCAATGAACAGCCGGTCCGCGGATCTGTACTCTATGCCGGCGTGTTTAGGGCTGGTCTCCCACGACGTCTTCGGGCCGCGTTCGTCTAATAGCTCTCGACCAATCGCGTCGAGTAACGTCACTCTCACTTTCACTTCGTGGCCGGGGACCAACCAGAGCCTAGATAGGGATTAATAAACATATTTTAAGGAATAACTGTGAAAGGCGTAATGGTGGGTCAGGGACTTGGGTTTGGAGAAGGCCAAAGGTCCAAAGACGCGAATCAACAACTTTAGTAGAATAATGTTGACTCTGTTTGAAGTAGTGGGCCTCCGTTTTAGACCGACACGTAATAACAATTCATTACTGATCTATCTAATTCACATGTACGCTGACTAAACCAAGGGGGCATCCATTAATTACGTAAGGTGTTTAGGAGCGGGATGGGGTCGAGCACAATCTCACCCGACCCGATTTGGGGAATAGGGAGGGTCTTGGCAAATGTCACGTTCTTTTTCCCCTTGAAATAGTATAAAAAAGCGAGAAAGAAAGAGAGAGGGAGAGAGAAAGAAGAGAGAGAGTGTGTGAGAGAGAGAAGGAATGAAAGAGTAGTCACCTGGGTCCTCCAGAGCAGTTCCCGGGCGTCTCCGGAGGGTCGAGCCGCACCCGGGACACATGCGGCGCGCAAGCAGCTTCAAACTCGACCGACTCCGGCTCCTCCGACTGTGACGTCAGCTGGAGGCGGGACTCGCCTTTCTGGGGAACGGAGGGACACGTCACGCGTTGATCAGGGTGGAAGAGGCACAGATCTGCCACGTTTACTAACACCGTACACGTATTTCAACGCCGGTTTGAATGGCTAGTGGTGGCTCCGCCTTCCAGTGGCAAATTTAACGGAACTATAAATAAATAAATAAATAAATAAATATAGCCCACAACGTCCTCACCGAGGGGCACGGGCCTTTACCCGCATACGAGTACAGTATAAATTGATCCATACTTCACCACGCTGGCTCAGTGCAGGTTGACGGAGGGCGAGGGTTGTCGGGGTTGTGGCCAACACGACTGTCAGAGATTATCAAGCTCCCAATTAGGGCCTCTTATACAGCTTAACGACTACTACGACCCAGTAGCGATAGTAATGTCGCAGTTGGTTGGTTAAATCAGTTCGTTAATTAAATACCGACGTTTAACCAAGTCACTAGCATTTTGATTTAAATAAAGGATAGTCGAAAACGTTTAACAATTTGTCTTACCGAAAGCCGGCGTGTTGGTTAAATCATGTAAAACAAGATGGCGTCACGACAACAGCTGATTACTTTCAGAGTCTATCTTTTCACTACTGATTTGCACAGCTTAGTAAAGGGGGTGAGCGAAGCGAAGCCCACTTTATCCTTCGTGTTAGGTTGAACATCTAAGAACAGCAAAAAATACTTAAAACATAAACTTAAGTACACATAAAATATTATTATGTGTACTTAAGAGTATTTATATTGTATATGTCTTGTTGCCTAGGAACGTTTAGACAACTCGTTAAACGTTTCGTTCACTCACTTGTCTGACGGAACTTTAGCGACTCGGTTAAACGTCGGTCTTTAATTAACGGTTAAGTGTCAGTTAAGTGTAACGGTAAGTGTCTGATTTAACCAAATAACTGCGACAGTATCATAACGTAACATTTACGTACAGGCACATACATTGATTCTGGCCTCACGCTAGGATAACCCGCATCGTGAGAACCAGAAACAGCGACGTCACAAACATGTTAACATCCAAGACCTGGGGTTTCTTCTCTTCCTCCCCAGCCGGGATTCGAACCCGGGACCTCTCGCTTGGGAAGCACAGCCTCGACCGCCACACTACAGAGATCGTCTAGTAGTCGGGACCTACAGCTTAACGTGTCATCCGAAACACGTAAGCACCCGAAACAAGTGCCACATAGAAACGGACACCCATCCAGGAGCTCTATTTTTGAATCGCTCGCATGACTTTTATGTCACGCGAGCGCTCTTTTCCACTGATTTTCCTACCGAAATTTCGAATTTTTCAGTCATTCGCCTGCAACGAGTGGTCAGCACCACTCGTTACAATACGACTAAAATCAGTTAACGATTCGGCCAACCTCGGAAATTATCGTGAATGCCTCATCTCTCACATAGAGTTATCAATTTACAGATATGACCTTTAATTATATTACTCGTTGTTTTATTGAATACAATACAAGAACGATATGACCAACAAAACCTCCTTTGTTCCTCCTCCTTTATATTGAAATAAGAAAAATAATTGACTATTTTTACAGTCTGCCTTCTTAGTGTCAATAAAAACAATGTGACATATATGACACATATATGTTTATGAACGCTAATTTCATTCGTGAAAATATTCGGTTCTATATATTTTATCAAAATTAACTTACAATAGTTATGTATCATGGCTTCAACAAATTTAAAGCGTGGTAAAAAAATTGTTGCTCAATCTCGTGAAATTCTAAATTGATGTTATTAATGTTCAAATTCATGTCGCTTCTGCATAATAAATTTCTTAGGTCTACCTGTTAGTAATGTCATCTTGGCAGGTGCTATACATTGCGTTTATGATACTTCAAATTGAATGCTACCTAAAAGAAATCGCGGTAATGTATTTTGTGTCATTTCCGTCTCCGGATTTAGGCGATGATATCCGAGAAAAGCCGAATCTTAAACTGATTTTAATCGTATTGTACGCAAGTCGAATAGTAGAATAAACGTCAAATACGTCAAAGCTAATGTCAACAGTGTCAACACAATTTGAAGCGTCAAAGTATGCTGTTTTCGCGCGTTTTTTCAAATTGGAATCCAAAACGTCAAATATGTGTCATTTGCGAGAGATTGAACAGCCCGATTTGTTCCATATTATTGCTAGGATTTAGTAAGCAGCTTAATTGAACAAACACTTTCATACAGCCTTTAATATGAGAGCATTTAACGTTCCTTTTCCTATGCGATATTTACCGGTTTTTACTTTTTCTGCGTGCAACGGATAAAAATCAACATTTCCAAATTTATTGGCAACACCGATGACGAACGATTCAAAAATGAAGAAAATCAACGTCATGCGACTTGTAAGTCGAACGTGACATATGTCTCATGCGTCTCATATTATGTCACGCGAGTGATTCAAAAATAGAGCTCCAGTGCCCGTCTCGGCCTGATGATGCTACCCACATACAAAAAAATGTCAACTGGTATAAACGTAGCCAAGCAACAGTGTTAGCTGACTCGGACCTGTTCACTGTTAAAGAGCCTTTTCTTGAAATGTATTGAGTAAGCTTGCTGGAAAGTCTTTTAAGGGTAAACTCATGCGTGAACTCACCCTCTTACACTTGAAGGTGAACAGCTGCAGGTCGGGGTACCGGTGCGGCGGCGGCCCGTCTCTGAACGTCAGCTCTGACGTGCGCGGATCGCTCGAAGCGGGTACGAGAGCGTCGCCTAGCGCTAGTACCTGCAATAGATAACATTATTATGTTACGGGGAAAAATAATACGAGCGAATAAAAAACTAATTGAGCGAATGTCTATGAGCAGCGGAATTGCCTGAAATAAGTGAAAAAATACTGAATTGCGCGACAAAATTACTTAATGGCTGAGCCAAAGCTTATTCGGTAAATAAAGACTGTCTGGGCGAAGAGTTGGCACTTCGAATCCTTGCTTCCCTCGTAAGTAAACATAAGTCTATGTTTAAATTAGCTTTGCTCTGGATGCTTAGCTTCGTTGAATGGTTTTCCCCTCGTATTATAGCAAGTGGGTAACAAGTTGCGATAGAGCACCGGTCAGATGGATGGATGACATAAACGCCATGGATGGCAAGCAGTGGATGCGGGCGGTTCAGGGCTGAAGAAGATGGCGTGGTAAATAAAAGGCCACCCAGTGGGTGAATGTAGTGTAGGCTGCTTGATCATATGTGATATAACTGTAGCTTTATAATGTATCTTTTGACATATCCGCTTTCCACGATTCCATTCAAATTAGAATTACAATCACTTTAAATTATAGCTTGTGTGAAACAATCGCGTTTTTAATTGGTCCAACGTTAATTTGAAGGAAGCAAATAACCTCCAAAAACTTCAATTTGACAGGGACTGCGATAGAATTAGATAGAATTTCTTGATGTCACAGATAAAGAACAGCTATTGATGTATTTTTGTCAGTTGTCTAAGTCTAAGTAATAACGAGTATGTGGGGCGGCGCCCCGTGCTGCGCTCCTGCCGCGAAGCCTCTAGTACGTACCGGCAGCGACTCGCCCACCAGCCCGGCGGCGGCCCCCTCCGGCCACACGAGGCGCGACGCCGCACGCACGTGCACCCGCGCCGTGTCGCCGACGCGCCCGCGCGACACGCGCACGGTGCACACTCCGCGCGAGTGCCACGAAGCCTCTAGTACGTACCGGCAGCGACTCGCCCACCAGCCCGGCGGCGGCCCCCTCCGGCCACACGAGGCGCGGCGCCGCACGCACGTGCACCCGCGCCGTGTCGCCGACGCGCCCGCGCGACACGCGCACGGTGCACACGCCGCGCGAGTGCCACGAAGCCTCTAGTACGTACCGGCAGCGACTCGCCCACCAGCCCGGCGGCGGCCCCCTCCGGCCACACGAGGCGCGGCGCCGCACGCACGTGCACCCGCGCCGTGTCGCCGACGCGCCCACGCGACACGCGCACGGTGCACACGCCGCGCGAGTGCCACGAAGCCCCTAGTACGTACCGGCAGCGACTCGCCCACCAGCCCGGCGGCGGCCCCCTCCGGCCACACGAGGCGCGGCGCCGCACGCACGTGCACCCGCGCCGTGTCGCCGACGCGCCCGCGCGACACGCGCACGGTGCACACGCCGCGCGAGTGCCACGAAGCCCCTAGTACGTACCGGCAGCGACTCGCCCACCAGCCCGGCGGCGGCCCCCTCCGGCCACACGAAGCGCGGAGCCGCACGCACGTGCACCCGCGCCGTGTCGCCGACGCGCCCGCGCGACACGCGCACGGTGCACACGCCGCGCGAGTGCCACGAAGCCCCTAGTACGTACCGGCAGCGACTCGCCCACCAGCCTGGCGGCGGCCCCCTCCGGCCACACGAGGCGCGGCGCCGCACGCACGTGCGGCCGCGCCGTGTCGCCGACGCGCCCGCGCGACACGCGCACGGTGCACACGCCGCGCGAGTGCCACGAAGCCCCTAGTACGTACCGGCAGCGACTCGCCCACCAGCCCGGCGGCGGCCCCCTCCGGCCACACGAGGCGCGGCGCCGCACGCACGTGCACCCGCGCCGTGTCGCCGACGCGCCGCACGCACGTGCACCCGCGCCGTGTCGCCGACGCGCCCACGCGACACGCGCACGGTGCACACGCCGCGCGAGTGCCACGAAGCCCATAGTACGTACCGGCAGCGACTCGCCCACCAGCCCGGCGGCGGCCCCCTCCGGCCACACGAGGCGCGGCGCCGCACGCACGTGCACCCGCGCCGTGTCGCCGACGCGCCCGCGCGACACGCGCACGGTGCACACGCCGCGCGAGTGCCACGAAGCCCCTAGTACGTACCGGCAGCGACTCGCCCACCAGCCCGGCGGCGGCCCCCTCCGGCCACACGAGGCGCGGCGCCGCACGCACGTGCACCCGCGCCGTGTCGCCGACGCGCCCGCGCGACACGCGCACGGTGCACACGCCGCGCGAGTGCCACGAAGCTTCTAGCACGCAGCATGCGCCCTCTGGTTACAAAACAGTTTAATATATATAACTAGCTGATGCCCGCAACTTAATTACGTTACCCTCCTTCTTGTGGTTACAAAAACCCTTATCTATAGATACCTTAAACTAAAAATACATAATTTATTAAATAAACACAACTTATTATCTAGCCTAGCTTGGGATTTTCTTCTTAGGTTATGCTTCCCTGTAGCGTCGGCAAAGGTTACCCTCCGGCCATTAACCTTTGGCCAGGAACATCTTCTTCAGGTCCACCGGCACCTGAAGTTTGAAGGACAGGAAGTCCTTGGGTGTTTCTGACTCCAAAACCACAATCTGTACATTCAACTCCTTGAGACCAGACCGCGGATTTTTCTTCAACATTTCCAGGATGTGACGCTCAACGTCCTCGCAGGTAATTTTCACGTCGATACTGGAAAGGTATATCTGTGCAGTGGGAGCGGCAGCTCTGAGGCTGCACTCACCGGCGGGGGCTGTGCCACGCTGATTGCGGCTGGCCGGGATAAAGCCTTCCCCATCGACAGTCGCGTTCGGCGGGCCACGGGCGAGCCTGGCAGGCATTGTGCGCGGCGCAGCCTGCAGCTTCTGTTGTTCGGCGGCGGGCCGTTCAGCCGGTTTAGCGTGATTGAGGCGCAAACACACAAACATCGAAACATCCAAACATCTAAACATCGCTAATTTCACATTTATAATATTAGTTAGATTATATCTAAATGAGTAATCGCAAAATTCGCAAACCGCTGGACCACCTCGCTCAACGCTTTAACATTACGCGTCTTGGGCGCCCTCCCGTCCGGCAGCAATTTCGGCGAAAATTTTTATTTGATCAGTTTTACTTTAGTTTTAGCTCATATCAATGTTTAGAACCGAACGTACCCAATCGCGTTTTCGACATGATAGTTAAAGTGAATTCAGAACGCACTTCTTTTTTTGGTCACTTTGTGGTTAGCCGTCAACCTGACCTTGCATGGTTCCTGTTGTTGGTCTTCCCTCGAAATATGCCCGACGGTTTTTGGAGATTCGTAATGTAAGTATATTAATATTAAAGGAATCCATTCCCAAAACGCATGTTTGTGAGTCAATGTCGTGACTCCGCGTCGTTGTAAGTGCAATCGGTGTGATATTTTGGCCAGTTTCGAATAGTCGCGAGTGTTGGCTGGTCTAGCTCGGTAGACCTCACGCTGGTCACCCGACATCATTATACACTGACGAGCAATGAAAAAGTTCCAGTGACATAGCACCAAATTACTCCTAAACGGGAAAGGCTAGCTTAATGACGCCGTCTGCAATATTGAAGTACATTTAACAGCGCATCAGAATATTACTAATTAAAAACGTATTTTTTTATTTATGAAGCTAGGTTCTATGTCTTAGGAGATATTAAGGTGTTTGTCGACATTTTGTGGGTGGAACTTTTTCATTGCTCGTCAGTGTATTAGGAAGAGACCACAAGTGTCGTGTGAATTGTGTGTTCCGCTGGGGAACACCCACGCCCTATTAGAATAAGGGAAGGAAATTGCGTGACCTTGCTTGGCGTACGATTGCTGTTGGAAACGGCATCTTCTTCGATCATCTTCTACACCCTGGGTGCGCGCGCCCCGGTACCGCGGAGCAGCTAGAGGGAAGCTGTCGGTGTTGCTTCAGGAGCAAGGTCGCCAGTAAGGTATTGTGTTAGTGTGTAAGAAATAGGCGCGATGATAACGCCGTCAATAGACTTCCCTCACGGCAGAGAGACAGTTTCTAGTTGCCTTATGGGCCCGCAGCAAGACCATTGCCCTGGCGGAATTTTTTGCAACCTATATTATGTATCAGAATTAAATTATCATTATACCCTTACTTGTAAATAATAATAGACTAAGTGAATATACCTATAATTATTTAAAAAAAACAAATTCAAAATCAGTGTGGGGCCAGAGAGAAATGAATCCAGCGTGCGAGTCAGAAAAACGAAGGCTGTTGTAGTACTATCCGAGCTGAGAAACTAGAGCAATTTAATTACAATAACACTGATTACAAATAATAGTTTGGTCTTACCTGCAGGTTGAACATAAGTAGCGGCGGTCACGTTGAACGGCTCAGGGCCTTCGAGCAGCGACACAGCGAAGGAGGCGCAGTCACATCTGAAACGCACACAACACACATGAAACGCCTCCATTTCATGACTACCAAGAGAATGAGCTAAATTACCGACGAACGAACGAGCTGAGCTGGCCTAGTTAGTTAATAAAAGCAGTAAACTGCAGTATTTCAGACATATTGTGCGTAACGAAAATACAACACGTTCCAATTAATCATGCAAGGCAAGATCCAGGGACGCAGAAGACCAGGTCGACCAAGTCCCTCCTGGCTTCAAAGACTCTGAAAATGGTTCTGGATGAGCGCAACGTCCCTATTCCGTTTGGTGTATATTGCTCTAGATGGTACCCACAGAAGAAAAGCTAGTTCAGTTCAGTTCAGTTCAGTTCTTTATTGCCATAAATTACACGTTTATAAAGATCTTATGATAAAAACAATAATGAGTCAGTGTAATTTTACTCGTAAGAGTGTAGCAACTTATTATACAAGGATTTAAATACCAACAAGGCAATTATAATATAATTTACACAGTCACAAAGTCATAAAAGAATAAAAACTACACACGATTATTTGAATTTTAATATCCTAAATAATGTCATTTTGTGGAATTCTATTTCGTTATCTTATTATTAATAAATTATAATTATAATATTCATATAAGTCATATGGACACATTTCTAATAGATATTTATTATGTTTATTAAAAAAGGAGATTCCAGATAAAGCTTTGATATCTTGAGGCAACTTATTGTAAATTTTTATTGCGGTCACCTTTGTGCTACGTGTGTGCGACACTGTTCTGCTCAACGGAATTTCTAAATTCAGTTTGTGTTTATTATTCAGCCTTTCACTTACACCAGGCGGCCTCTGGGGAAACTTTTTAGGATAGCGCCTGACCAACTTGCATAACTCTGTTATGTAGAGTGCTGTAATGGTATGAATCTTAAGTTTTTTAAAAGAACAGCGGCATGAATCCATACTGGACTTAAGATCGTCAAGAATACGGATTGCCCTTTTTTGTAATGTGAAGATCTTTTTAATTTCAATACAACCCCCCCAGACCGCTAAACCATATATTATCCTAGACTGGAAGAACGCAAAGTAAGCCTGTAGAGCAGCTGTTTTTGTCGATATCCTCCTCAAAGACCGCAATGCGTAGCAGAAACTACTGAGTCTACCTTCAAGAACTTCAACGTGTCGTTTCCAATTTAAGTTACAGTCTGTATGGATTCCTAAGAATTTGGCATACGGAACCGATTCTATTTTTTTGCCGTTTACTTGAATGTCAAGGTGTGGCAAATGGGTGTTGTAGTTTTTAAAATACATGAGTTTCGTTTTGCTAACATTTGTACTCAGATTTAAAGAATTAAACCAATTTACAACAACGCCGATCGTTGTATTAATTTCTTTGGCTAAATCTTCACACTCGCTACGTTCAAATTTAAAAAACACAGAGACGTCGTCCGCAAAAATTACAATTTTATTGTTTACTAAAAGCGGAAGGTGATTGATATATATTAAAAACAAAATTGGGCCCAATATACTACCCTGTGGCACTCCTATTTTAGTTTCGCGGCAGCTTGACTCTACATTTTTTAAGATCATTTTTTCTCCCATAGTTATAGCTATAGCTAGTTATATGTTTCAACGTGTATTTGCCACCCCGTTCATGCAATAGAGTGAGAATATCTATTTTTGTCAATACATTTAAAAATTTCAACGCTCTCGTGTCAATAAACGAAACCTTCAAGTCTAAAATTTGCTGACATGTTTGCTTGGTTTGCTGATTACATTCGAATCCCAAATCCTATTTTAAAATAACATAGCTAAGAACCATCGCAGGGAAGACTACTAACTTTTACTAAAAAGAAAAGAGCTAAAGTGCCACAGACAGATTTTTTATTTTATTTTTATTTTATTTTATTAATGAACAAAAATCACACAGCCATTCTTACAGCTAGTCGGAAACATAAACTTAAAATAAGGCCAATTACGGATTTCACTTTGTACACAGTTTACAATAATTAAGTGACGGTTATGAAGTTGAGCTAAAAGAGCAACAATAACTAGAACAATGTATCAAAAAACAGTGATTGCGTGTGGATGTGGTAAGTATTTGTGTTGTGTGCGAGGGTGGGTGTGGGTGTGTGTTTGTGTATGTATGTATGTGCCGGTGTGTGCAGTGGAGTGGACAAAAACAAAATAGATAAATGACTATACGTAATAAAAAAGCGCGCGCGCGACGTTCGCATATAGGGAGGGTTGACATGGGACAGATTCCTGTGACATCCTAAAGTGAGTCTACCTGTGATACTCCCAACAGTTCTTGTGTAACTTGCCATTTAAATGCAGCCTTTGACGTGCAGAATGGGTCCAGGTCCGAAAAACGTTTATTAAAAGTACGGGGAAGCCTATGACAGGTACAGTTCGACGTATAATTGGTGCGACTGTAGGGTATAAAGAAACGTTTAGTATATCGAGTGCGTTGAGCCGGAGCAGCAAGTGATAATATCTCTGTTACCAGTCTTGGACAGTCTGATGCGCCGGTGGATACGTCGTGTAAGAGTGACATGTCAGCCAGGACACGCCTATCTTTTAATGTTAGTAAGTTGTAGCGGCTACATGGGCGGGGTATTCTGTACGAGTGTTTTTATTGCGCCAGTCCAAGAATTTAAGGAATTTAATCTGGATGTGTTCAATATCATTTTCATGTGTGGTATAATGTGGATTCCAAATTGGACTGCAATATTCCAAAACACTACGTACATAGGCAAAATAAATGATTTTAATACAGATGGTATCCGTAAATTCCTTGCATGTACGAAATACGAATCCTAAGTTTCGGTAGGCCTTCTTTATGATATGTTCGAAATGAGCTGTGAATGTTAACTTTGGGTCGAGAATAATACCTAGATCTTTCACAGTGTCACTTTTATTTATTACTGTTTTATTCAGGCTAAAGTCAGAAGAAATGAATTAGTCTTTCTTGTAAAAGTTATGTGTACGCATTTTGACATATTGACGCTAATTCGGTTTTTATCATAGTAGGCAGTCAGTCTATCTAAATCTTCTTGTAGAAGATTTGAGTCATTTCTGCTATGGACGTTCATATAAATTTTCTTATCGTCAGCATATAACAGAAATTTGGCGTTTTTGAAGCACTCTTTAATGTCATACAGGTATGCTGCATAGAGTAGGGGTCCTAACAGAGAGCCCTGAAGGACACCAGAGGGTACGTTTATGTAATCAGACCGAAATCCACCTATAAACACGGCCTGTCGACGGTTGGATATATAGGAGTCAGTCCATCGCAGCAAGTCGCGCATATGCCCAGTGCATGAAGTTTACGGAGCAGGATAACGTGATCTACACGATTAAAGGCTTTTTCAAAATCACTGTACACTGCATCGACCTGTCCATGAGAACTCATCCCTCGGAGGACGTCACTGGTGAAAATTGCCAGGTTGGACGTGGTGGACCCACCTCTGATAAAACCGTGTTGTTCTTCTGGGATGCCTTGCATCACTACGGGGTAAATATGTTTAAATACACTTTTCTCTAGCATTTTACCGAACGTGTTTAAGATAGCAATTGGTCGGTAATTCTCCACGTCCAATTTGGAATTCCTTTTGTGTACCGGTACAATGTAAGCTTATTTCCATTTTGAAGGAAAAGCAGACCCACGGATAGATCTATTAAATATAATACCAAGGGGTATCGTCATAGATTTTATACATCTCCTAATAAAGTTTGGTGGAATACCGTCGTTCCCAGCACCCTTATTCGTATCGAGATTCTTAATCAATTGGACAATCAATCCTTCAGAAATGGTAAAAGTACTAAAAGAGTTTTCAAATGTGGTTGAGGAGCGATGGTCAGGGTACGAAGCTGCTGTTTTCCTAAACATCTTTTCAAAAAACATACTGAAGCCATCGCATATTTCTTTCTCTCCGTTTAGTCTTTTACTCTCTAGTATCATATAACTGGGATACCCAGAGTCTGTTTTCCTTTAAGATTTGATATACATATGTCCATAAGTACTAGGGATCGTTCTTAATAGTAGCTTGTGCCCTGTTTCAATAAGTTTTGTAACATTCATCCTGAAGTGATTTTTGTCTTGTTCTAAGTAGAGAGAAAGTACTGTAATCGTTAGGATTGTTGAATCGCTTCCATTGTTTATGTACCTTACTTTTTTCTTTAATAATACATATTAGAGCCCGACTATACCAAATTGGGTAGCGCTTGGAAGTTCTAGTAATAACTAGGGGAACATGGTCTTCGATTACATCGCGTAATTCACTATAAAAAGATAATATTGTGTCATCAATTGTGCCGGAATTGAAAAAGGTTTTCCAGTTAATATTCATGAGATCTTTATTAATTTTTTCATAGTCTCCTTTCTTGAATAGATATCTTCGTTGTGGCGTGTTACTAAGTGGAGGTATAGTGATCTCCTTGGCATTGATACTGAGGGTCGTGTGGGCCGGGTCTTCTTTGACCATAGGGTTATCACATTTGTCTATGAGTAAAGAAAAGGAAGAAAAAATTAGGTCCAGTGTGTTGCCGGAAGTGTTACTGAATTGATTGAACTGGCGCAGTCCTAACAGGTTTGTATGGTGAGTTAATTCAAGTGCTGAGTTCTGCAGATCAACGGTTTCGCGTCTAAGATGGATAGGTTCACCGGTCTCCCACTTTATCATATTAAGATTAAAATCTCCTGCCACTAGATAAAAATCATCTGGATTTGCCGTAATAAAATCAGTCATCAGGCTAGTAAAGTTAAGTATGCGTTGGGCTTGGATATGGTTTCTGTTATCGGGTGGTATGTAAGCCAATCCGATATGAAGGTCACGCTGTGAACTAAGCGAGCGGCGATCTATAGTAATCCACATACATTCCACATCAAAATCATCGCGCTGCCAGTCAGTGCGCAGGCGAGCGTTGAGCCGCGCAGTGCATATATATGAAAATACCTCCAACCCTCGACCCGCGGTCCCTACGAAAATGTTATATTTATTGCTAGTAAGCTCAGAATCTAGTACTTCATCATGCATCCATGATTCTGTTATGAGTATAATATCATGATCGGAGTTCAAGACAATTTTATAAAATACTAAGGTTTTCGTATTGAGACCTCTAACATTCTGATAGTAAATACGTCAGTTGTTGGTGGACATTATTGATATTTAATTAACGAAAGAATATGAACAGTACACATATTAAAAATGTGATAGAACGTATAAGCATAGGTAGTACTTTGATAAACAGCAACAGCATACATTTTACGTGCCGAGTTACTTAGCAAAGTGTTGGTCGCGCGATTAATCTGAATGATATTTCTTTTTGTTATTGTTCCACTTGTGTGAAGGGTGTGTTTGACTGTGAGTATGAGTCCGTTTATGGGTGTGAGGAAGAGGTAAAAGGGTATAGATAGGTTAAATATGTGAGTTATATAGAAATTAATTATACCAAAAAATGAACTTTTCATTATTATATGATTTGTTCTAGGTCCGCTTCTTTGGAGATCTGAATATACGGTTTGTTTTCTGCTTTCCGTACATAAATTCGGCAGTTTTTTGTCCAAACAAAAGTATATTCCTTCTCGGTTGCTATTTTCATGCATTTACTGAGCAGATTTTTGTTTGCGACAGTTAGGTGCTCGTTCCCATGCAACTTCAAAGGTTCACCTTCCAATCCTAAGTCCTTGGTCGTTATCCCACGGATACACAGACAGACAGACGCTTCAAACTTATAACACCCCTCTTTGGGGGGTTAAAAATGTACCAAACTAACCTGAACACTTAAATTGACAACTCAAATTCCGGAAGCTATTAAGAGTCGCTTATGGGGTATCCGACTTTGCGTCTGCGTCTGCGACGTCATTTCACGCGAACACCCACACCGTTTGCATGTCATCTTGCAGCGGATCGCGGTCCGAAACGACACTTACCTATGGAAGTTGAACAGTTCCCCGCTGACCGGGTGCGTTCCGGTTAGCGCGACGTGCAAGTGATGCGGCTTGCCGACACGCGCTTGACCAGAGCTTGACACTTGGATGTACTCTGGGACAGCTGACCATACTCTGTGGACAGAGAATAATATTTCATATAGTGATAATTAAAGTTGTTCAGAATGATGCCCCCAAATCCCTTGAATAACCTGGGACAGTATTACCGCAACCTTGTAGCAACCAGTGACCATATAAAGTCAGAAAGATCTTTAAAAATTTGATAATTTTGGTACGGTAATTGGACCTGGGACAGTAATACCGCACCCTTGTAGAAACCAGTGACCATATAAAGTCAGAAAGATCTTCAAAAATGTGATAATTTTGGTATGGTAATTGGAATGGGAAGATTACGCAAAACTTTTTTGTAGAGAGGGCACTGTGTGTTTGTAGCATGTCAAACATTGTCAACAGCAAAGCTCCATGGAAATTGGCAATTCATTTCTCTGATTAACGGAACTCCTTGCTAAGCTAGCTAACTTACTTACTCTGTGATTCATTTGTAATCTCAGATGAACGAAGCTCTTCACTTACTTACTTTGTTACAAACACTTGGCGCCCTCTACGTGGAAATCACGTGACAGTTTTCTTCCCCATTTCCCCGACTCCTTTAGCAATGCCCACGGCAGCCCTAGATAGGGACAGCGTGTGTTGCTGTATCTCACCCTCCGTCTCGGACCACGTGACCGCTGCACCCCATATAGGAAAAATGAAATATTCTCACCTTCCAAAAGCTCGCACGTATCCGAACTTCTTCAGCTGGACTTTAACGCCGATTTCCCCCACACCTCTGACAGCTACCAGGCCCGCGTCGGACAGAGAGAGCGCGTGTTGCTGTCTTTCTCCCTCCGTCTCGGACCACGTGGCCGGCTCGGAACCGCCGCCGCGGCGTAGCAGTTGGATCTCCCTGTGTGATGGACAGTTAAGTTAATTGTATTTGCACAGTCTTGAAAGCTGTTGTGTGGAATTTCGGAGCCGTAGAAAACTCGAAACTAAGAGACCATTTTTTCTTGGATCCAATCATAGTTCTTTCTCTCTTAACTCATAAGAGTTATGATAATGATATTGGATCCAAGATAAATTATGACAGTTTAAAAGGCTTCTAACTAACAAAACTAATAAAATTTGACAGCTCTTGTCCGGTTGCCATTCCATCGTTCTGTATACCGTATACCGTTTACGTATTTTCATGGCATGGAGTGGAAGTACAAAGATATAGATGAAAGTCATCTATATCTTTGTACTTCCACTCCAAGTGCGTTTCATTCAACTTTAAATTCCCTTCGCAACTATGTTGGCTGCATTGCACAACTGTAAACTGCCAGGAAAAAATGGGCAAATGCAATATCCCGTTGCCTTATTCACATTACAATTCCCCGCTATCATAAAAAGGTGAATGATGTACAAATGATACCTAAAGCATCGTTTGAACATTTATACTGAGTTAGTTATGAGATTTTCTCCCTAACTTTTTATTTTGTTTTTATATTTTTTGTGGTAACACGGTAGATGTTTAGTTAAATAAAGTTATAAGCGACTTACTGGACTGACTCTGTCCAAGCCACGTAGAGCTCGGGTGGTATCACTTCTAGCGGGTCTACTGCCAGGCCTGATGTCGAGCCCTCCACCTGAAATGAGACGAACCATTCATTACCATTTATCTACGACACATATGTATGAACTATACATTGGTTATAGATCTGAGTTTTTTTTAAATAATTTATCGTATTATTCATAATTTCTTTATTATACACAAATAATTCAAATATCAAGATATACATCAAATTAGCGTAAAAAGGCGGGCTTATCTCTAGTAAGAGATCTCTTCCAGGAAATCAAGTTAGGATGAGGAAGGTTGATCGCTGAGCATGGGTAGCCCTTTGTATGTGTACAACTAAACCTAAATATAATGTTCCTGGTACTTACCTACTTAAATATTACAAATCAATAAAATAACTATACGAGTGCCTACACTTCTATACGAAAAATAAACATCCTAAATATAAATAAATATTAAACTAGCCGATGCCCAGAATTCCTTTTATGTGGACTTGAGAATTATCAATTAACCGGGATAAAAACTATCCTATTTGTTAATCACAAAACAAACTATTTGTGTGCTTCAGCAAAATCCGATCCGCGTTTTCACAAACTTTCAATTATATTTTTGTAGGATTAAATCCTACTTGAATTAGTATCATCTTAGCATAACATAACATTTACATACAGGCACATAGATTGCTTCTGGCCCGCTAGGATACCCTGTGTCGTGGGAACCTGAAACAGCGACGTCGCAAACATGTATACATCCAATATCTGTTTTTTTTATCTACCTCCCGAGCCGGTATTCGAACCAGGGACCTCTAGCTTGCGAAGCACAGCCTCGACCGCAACACCCGATCATCATATTACACCCACCTTCTGAGACAAACTCCTCCCAGCAATCGAATACAGCTTGGCCGTCACGATGAAGTCGCCGGC
Organism: Argyresthia goedartella; assembly: GCA_949825045.1. Classification (NCBI taxonomy): domain Eukaryota; kingdom Metazoa; phylum Arthropoda; class Insecta; order Lepidoptera; family Argyresthiidae; genus Argyresthia; species Argyresthia goedartella. The sequence goes on from OX463826.1 coordinate 9,952,489, forward strand.
AAACTGCGCCACCGCATCTGTCAGCGTGCCGTTCTCCGTGGACCTTGACGATACAATAGTAATCATAAGTTGAAATTCAAAAGCAAAATTCACATTCAAAAAACGAATTCGAGAACGGTTATTAAAACAACAAAAGCAGAATACCTGAAGCTGTCATGACAAAGAGCTGCGTGCCGCGTCTACCTGCTTTTAACATTTTACCGACTCCGCAATGTGTCATAAATATAAAATGTGTGTATATTCAATACAATTTAATCCAATTATACATTAATCCGTTATGCAGTTCTTTTTCACAATTTATTTCCGCATCGACATTTTATTTGTTTGAACTTTGTTTATTTTGGACAATATTTTGTTTAATATTTTGTTTGGTGTTTAGTTTTGTTAAGGTTATTCCTTACACTTGCCACCTGGTGACATTAAAGCGTTTAAACACACATATACTTTCTGGGTCCTAGTCTGAAAGGGCTTGTGTTTAAACGATTACCAAAAACGCACCTATTTTATTACCAATAAATTGGAAATGACTGCCAGAATGGATAAATGTCCACCAAATTGTGTTTGGATAAATGATCACCAAACTTCTTTTTATGTTTTGTGTACTTAAATTTATGTTTTAAGTATTTTTTGTTGTTCTTACATATTCAACCTAACACGAAGGATAAAGGGGGCTTCGCTTCGCTCACCCCCTTTACCCTTCACCTAAGCTACCGCAGTATTTTTCCCTGATATTTTTTGCAACTTTTGGTGTTAATTTTTCCATTTTGGGTAGGTAAAAATTTTAATTATATTTGTTGCCGTCTGAAAGCCAGCGTCACAGGCCTTCCTGTGACATTATGCTCAGTCTGAGCCCTTTTGCTGTCGCAGCCTGTCCACATGGCGGTGAAACCACTCAAAAATAGAAATAATAAATATTTTTTGTTGTAGTTGTTAAATCTCTGTGTTGCCTTATCTGTATCTTCTCTGTATTTCTTTTTATGTATGTCTGATACAGCAAATAAACGGATATTGTATTCTATTCTAAATTATTTCGGTGGACTATAATTATTAAGACCACACACAAAAAAATGTACTCATATCGATATTAGGAACACACACGTACGGCAATGCGATATTTGACAAGGTAGTCCAATAAAACGCGAAAACCAAATCTAGAAACGCGTCTCAAGCTGAACCTATTTAAATAAAAGCGTTTGACAATATCACAATTGTATATTTCCAGCAGTTTTATTTTATAATAGTAGTGTTTATATGACTGCTACATAATGGAGGGCATTACTTCTCGAGTGGGTTTATGAAACGAAGGCGCTTTTCATAATATTATCACTCGAGAGTTTTAATGCCTAATTATGTACAGTTACATACACTAGTTTATCTACACACATATCATAAGCTCTCTTTGATGTGTTCAGAAACCGCGTGTTCGACCGCCATGTGGCATTGATCATTGCTCTGCAGTTGTTTAGCTTTTCCAGAAGTACCAACTTCACAGACATACTATGGGCGGTTCGCAGGCGGGCGTCGGCGTTCGAAATTTGAATGTTATAATTTGACAAATTTTGGTACATTATGGTCATAATGTATCAATATTCGGATAAGAAATGAGTTTTTACCAAGAAATTTATCATTATGCTGGTCGTAACGTGTGGTTTTTAGACACAGTAAAGAGGGTTTATGATATGTGTGTAGATAAACTCAATGTTATGTTAAAAAGACAGCATTTGACTACGACGTCACATGCTATATAGTATTTCGTAGCAAGCACCCCAATATGTATGCGAACCAACCGTGGCAATTTTATCATAACAACGAACGTGTTTAATTATTAATATGGCTCAAGTAAAATGTGAATTATTGGGTAAATAAGAAGTATCTAGAACGAACATTACTCAGTCCATCGTTGTAGGTGGCAAATTGACGATGACGTAGTCTGAGTGTTGACTGGTCTGATTGCTATACCTGTTTAGTTATATCATGGTACGAAATCACCAATAGAAGGTGGTTTTGCGGCTTCTACAAGTAATGGTCTGTGTTGAAAAAAAAAACCTTTAGCTATTGCAACAACGGATCCTTCAACCCTACCTCAACAGATCAACCCCAGCCGCGCCTTCCACAGTGAGCCGTATCAGCATCTGGTCCCCCGCCGTGAGCGCTTGCCCCTCCGCAGTCAGCGCGGCGCAGTGGACGACGAACGGCTCGCCCCAGACCAGCAGGCTCGAGGGGCGGAGGGACACCTTGAGGGAGTGCGGCGAGGCCACTGTGAGGGAGGCTGTAGCGACTTCGGTGGCGCCTGTGGAGGTTGAAACAATCCGTCAAATGCGGGTCGGACTCGTACACGAACCGTTGCGTACCATCATACAAGACAACTTAAGGACTAAAAACAAAAATAAAATTGTCCGAACTTGGTTTCGATACCAGTCGCTAAAGATTCCACGGCTTCCACGTCAAATCAATTGCGCCACCGAAGACTAAGATGAGTATTGCAAAATTATCGATGATATTTAAATTACATGAAACTGGGATAATAAAATACGTCTCTAAAACGGGGACCCCGTTCTAGAGACGTAATCCTTTAATTTATATAAAAAACTAGTGTAGATAATTATTTGTTGCTGTTGGTACAGTCTTAAATGCCCATTTCTTTGAACAGTTCTCTCAGGGAGACACGACTGCGGAGGTTATAAATTGCTCCAATAGCCCTTTTTTGTAGAACAAAAATTGAGTCAATATCAAAGTCAAAGTCAAAGTACTTTATTACTGTAGATATTTACATATATTAGCAAACGTCAATTTTTTACCTCTTCTCTGCATTGGACTACTGTGGGAGAAGAAGGGCGTAGAAACTCCCACAGATTGATTTTTAGATCTCTTTTAAAAATTGGCTGTGCTTAACTATCACAAATAAGAAAAATTTGATTATTATGATTAATAAGCAGGAATAAATATGAATGAATGAATGAATGGTGCTTCTCCAGCCAGGGTTCTAAACCTGTTCCGGTCTTTCGGCCGGCATACCAGAGGGCACAAGTTTTGAGGGGGGGCGGAATGACCTGCTCTGTAGGAAGGGAAGGATAGTGAATTCAATCGACCGACTCTTCAGCCTGAAGCCAATATAGGATATGTGGAATGGGGAGGATGTGGGATTTGGAGAGCAGCTGTTGTTTTCTTCAAGTTCTTGTTTTCCTTCTATTTTCAGTTATTGTTAATAGTTGAGTTTCCTGAGTCGTGTTCGTTTGGGTTATCCGGTAAGTTCCCAGTTTGGCTTTTGCTGTCTGTTTCTGGGATACGGTATATTTGCCTCTAGGCCATCCTGACTTCGTCCCTGTTGTGTGATGATTCTGTCCAGTAACTGTGTTCTTCACCGTAATATTTTATGTCATGCTTAAGGAAATCTTTCCAGGTGTATATAAGTCGGCCGACTTTCTTCTTCCTTGCTTCGTATTTGAATGGAGCGTGTAGTAAGTGCTGTTGTGGGCGTCGCAGAATATGTATAGTAACATATCCGGTGGTTTTTGATTCGTTTGGTTATCGTTTTGCCCTGTAGTCAGTCATGAATTTTGTGGTATCTTGGATAGCTTCTGGCGTTCTCAAACATGTCTCTGAGGATCAGGCGTTCATATACTGACTGTCAACTGTTTGCTTTAGTGAGGGTTGCCGCTTTTTGTCCGAATTTAATAAACAGTGCAATGACCATTTTGTAAATCAGGCTCACTATATTTCAGTCTATGTTGGATTTCTTTATAAAATGCATTAGGGCCTTGGAATTGCATATGGCTTGCCGGCACCTCTTTTTTATTGTGTCCTATGTCCTGCCGTAATATACGTGTCGAGATATTTGATTTCGTTTACGGTTCGTATTGGAACTACGTCCAATTCTCTGGTTGTTTATGGGGTCTCTTATAAGAATTTTCGTCTTTCTACTTTTAATTTTGCCATGAGCAGTTCTCCGATGATATTTAATTATTCACTTTTAGTTACTCCGTGGCATAGCAGCGCTGCGTATAAACGCTCTTTCAGGTTGCGGGCGGTCCGACTCTGGAACGCACCTCTTTGCACTATAAGAGACAGTCCGACTCTTTTTTCTTTTAAGAAACATATCAAAGAGCTCTACATGTCTCTTTCGTAAAAGTTATTGTATTTATTTTATTATATGTAAGGTTTATGTATATATCGGTAATTATTTCGTATTTGCTATCTGTATTTTACAGATATTTTAATTTATTCCTAGACATTTTAGTTATAGTAATTATTGTGCACTGCCTACCCTTTTATGATAGCAATTCCTGTAATGCCTTGTTTTGCTGGAAGAAATCTCTTTTTAGAGACAAGCTCGCCCTTGTACATGCATTTTCTTTTGATGTAACTTTTAAAATATTTGTGTGCAATATTGTGAAGGAGGTTTGTTCCTATAATTCCCTTTTTCCTGTATTTCTTTATAGCGTCTTGTCCGATGCGAGCATACAGATACCAGAGATAGTGTTTTGACATATGTATCATGTTTGTTTCCTGTATATAGGCTATGTGTATGTTTTTGTTAGTCAATTCCGCGTCAATGTTGAGTCTTTTAGTTATTTCGGCGCATCCTCCAAGTAGCAATGCGCATACGCTCGCATGTGACTTGTAGTTTAAGTATGGTGTTATCAGTTTGGTTATCGGTTGATTGATCCGTGGGTAAATTTGGCGATTCAAGCAAGTAAACGCTGTCGTAGTGGTGTCCTGTGACGATGAGGTTGATAGATTTCACTGCATCCGCTGGATTCTTGGGCGTGAATGTGAGCGATGGTGTATTTTGCTGGTGGATTGTTGCGTTAAGTAGAAAGTATTCGGCAGCTGGTATTATAATCTCCTCTCCAGCCCAAGTACCGTAATTGCGTAGATTTTCAGTGTTGAGTTGTTAAGGATTTCAGGCTCAGTGATTGCGAGCTTTGTTCTGTTCATCGCCGTTTTCTTCTACATATTTAACTAGGTCCTTACGAATGTGAGTGTGGTTGCATGTTAATTGACATAGGTGATTAATTTGGTCAGCAATTGCGGTGAATAGGCAGTTACCATCTCAGCGTTGGTAAGGCTTCCATTAGGTTATCTTCTTGGGATGTTGTTGAAAGAAAGAACTTAGAGATAGCGTGATTTATTTGAACTACCTTTGTCTACGATTAACAGATCGTACGGGTTGCGATTGTCAAAGTTTGTGCGTATCTTCGTGCGCCCTTATTCTCGGTAGAGAGCCGCTTAGGACAAAAAGTCTCCGATTTTATTGTTGTTATTGTTCATCAGTGGAAGTCTTTTGTTAATTGCCTGTTTTCTGGAAGATGGTGAAATGATCCTTTTATAATGTGCAATGGTTTGCTGTTTCTCGCTATTTCTCAGAATATGCAGTTATGTAGTAGACGGGCTTGCATTATTGTTTTATTTTTGTGGGCTTGTCGGACCGGATAAAGTTAGAAATGGTTATGTTTTGTTTTACTGTTATTGGGTAGGTTCCTGCTTAGTTTTGTATTTAGGTATACCTATCTCCTACCTACTAGTACGGCACTGTGCCTGTGGAATAGTTTGGAGTTGGCGTAGTAATTACCGCTATCATATTATCTGTTTTTGGGGCGGGTGGAACTTGAGGGTACTTTGGTAGTCGCGCTGTATTTTGGTATGGGAAAAGTGAGATGCTGCGATGTAGATTTGACTGGTTGTTGATAGGTTGTTGATTACGTTTTGGGGCTCTATTATGTATGCGCTGTCGTAGTGGCTGTCGGAAAAGGTCAAGTTGATAGTTCCGACTGAGTTATATTCTTGTTGGGGGCTATATACGATTGATGGGCCATTTTGTTGATGGATCGCTACACTTATTACGTAGAACTCCGCGGCTGCTATGATAATTTCTTCACCGCCCCACGTGCCCTGTACGTGGAGATTTTTTATGTACTCAGTGAAAGCTTCTGCGTTTGGTGCGTCGATCGCATGTTTGATGCGTGGATAATTGCTGTTAGCTTCCACGTATCTAGCTAAGTCGCTTCTGATGTGGGTATGGTAGAATGTCGCACCAAACAGATGGTTGATTTGGTCTGCAATTGCATGGAACAGGCAGTTTCCATCTCTGGGCATTGGTAGAATTTCCATTGTGAGATATTACTACAGGGGAAAGCCTCATGGTATTTTAGCTAATATGAATGTGTGTGTGTGGGTTGTTTCTAAGAGGTGTACGGCCGGTATGATGAGAGACGCTGTTTGACTTTTTACGATCTATTTTTATTGTAATGTTTCCCGGTATTTCCAAGCTGGGCTGACACCATAAAATGGGTGCCAGATGTTTGAGGGAACGTTGTGAGCCTTTTGTGCTTCGAAGCTTTTTCAATTGTTCCTAAATAGCAGTCAATTGTTTTGTCTAGTTTCTGGGAGTTTGGTGAGATGGCCTTTTTATGGCATGCACTTGTTTAGTTTTTGTTTATTGTCGGGTTTAGTATATTTGCAGTTTAGCTACATAAAAATAATTCTAGGATTGTTAAGTTTTGGGTTGGCTTATTCACTGAGTTTCAGGGTTTAGTGGATGGTTATTGTTAATGACTGTTTTGAATGGTCTTTCGAAGATGAGGAGAAAATAAATCTCGAGGAGAATTATCTCGAATTTATTTTCAGGCAAAGCAATATAAGTATATGTAGCTATAATAATGTTTTATTAGTTGATTTTGATATTGCGTAGGTAGGGAATTGTTATATCCTGCCTATGACGCACCTATAAATGTGATTATGCCTTAGTCAATAGGGGCGACCGCGGCCGCGGTAAGTGGTGGTTTATTATTGTCAGGCGGCGAGTGGTGCTGAGAGAAATAAAGTTAGAGGTAGGTAATCACTATCAATGATGTCCTAATCGGAATGATCTCACCAGGTTGGTGTGTTTAGCGGCGGTGGTGGTGGAGGCAGTAGCGTTGAGGGTGTGTTGCGTAGGCGTCGCTCGCTGCCGGCCTGTCGCTGCGTGGCCCAGACTTGCACCTGGCCTAGAATAAATTCTAGGCCTTGCACAGATGGGATGCCTAAGAGTATCGCGCAGTTCTCTGGGCATTCATTACACTTGACCGCACTAGTATCATCACAATCACTGAAATGCGTGGTATTGCACAGATGGGGTGCCTAGATGGATCGCGCACATTCCCCAGGTATCCCTTACAGAAACACGCGGTATAAGCCAGCCTATAAGCCAGGCTCGTTTTCGGGCCTCCGGAGGCAGAACAAAAGGCGCGCGCCGGGGATGAAAACTATTGTTTGTTTAAATGCGTTTGGGAGATCTCGGGGGGACACGTCCGTTCGGTCCGGCAACACAAACGCCACTCTGATTAATAAGCAGGAATAAATAATTACAAAATTATTAACAGCAAGGTCTGTGTTGAGCTAGATTAACCCCATACAGTCCTGTATTTAAGTAATCTTGAACATTGTAATATCCCTTTTTCGACAAAGTCGCTTTAACATGCTTTTTAAATTACTCAAATGGAAATTTCAAATCACCACAGGTATCTTATTATAGTAGAGAATACAGTGAACCTTGAAAGAATTGCTAACCTTCGCGAGCCTAAATCGGGGCGCACACAGTCTGTGATTATTTCTTAGGTTTACATTACAGCTATCGCTAAGTTTGGAAAATGTTGTAAGGTTCTGGCGTACATACATTATATTTTCGAAAATAAATTGACTGGCTACAGTTAGTATGTCAATTTTTTTAAAAAGCTCTCTTAAGGAGTCTATTCGTTTTAAATTATAAATTGCTCGAATAGCTCTTTTCTGCAAAATATAAATAGTTTGAATATCAGCTGCTTTCCCCCACAACAAGATACCATAGAGCATGACACTATGAAAATAACTAAAATATACTAGCCTAGATGTAGCCACATCCGTACTTTGTCTGATGTTCCTAACAGCGTAAGCCGCAGAACTTAATTTACTAGCTAATTTATCTATATGGGGTCCCCACTGCAATTTGCTATCAATGGTTATTCCAAGAAACTTCGTATCATTTACTAATTCTAACGTGCTGTTGTCTAACACTAAACTGGTCTCAACTTGCTTGACATTTGGAAGTGAGAATTTGATACACTTGGTTTAACCAGCGTTTAACAATAAATTATTAACTGTGAACCAATTCAAGGTTAAAGACAATACACCATTAACATCATTAAAATCTTCTTTTTGTCTTTAAATTTTGAAGACCATTGTAGTATCATCAGCAAACAACACTATGTCAGTTAATTTCTCCACCATGAAAGGCAGATCGTTAATATATACCAGGAATATGAAAGGAACTCATATGGAACCTTGTGGAACGCCAATTTTTACAGCCGATCCATCAGATTTAACGCCGTTAATTTCTGCCTTTTGAATTCTATTGCTTAGGTATGATCTTAGTAGATCCAGAGCTTTATTTCGAACTCCGTAATGATTTAATTGAATTAATAGCGTATTATGATCAACACAATCAAACGCCTACGACAGGTCGCAAAAAACTCCGATTGCATCCTGTGCGGCCTCCCATGCAGAATAAATATGAGATATAAGGGTAATACCTGCATCCGTAGTCGATTTACCCCTAGTGAAATCGTATTGTTTGACGTGGAGTTGTTTTGTACGGTTGAAGTGTGAGAGCATTTGATTGAGTATAATCTTTTCAAATATTTTACTTAGTGTTGGAAGAACATATATTGGTCTGAAATTTGAAGGATCACCCTTATCTCCCGACTTGAACAGAGGTATCAGTTTACTGTGTTTCATGAGGTCTGGGAATGCCCCATCGTCAACACATTTATTGAATATATAAGCTAAATGTGGGGCTATAACTAGAATTACTGAACCAAGGACTTTGACTGATATACTCCACAGGTCTTCCGTATTTTTTAAGTTAAGTAATTTAAACGTTTTGACAATGTCCTGGGGATATACATGATGAAATTTTAAATATACCTTACTGATGCTAGTGTTATTTTTTAATAAAGTCTCTGCTTCACATGGAGATGAATTTAGACGATCTGTTGTGAGTAAGGGTACATTGGTGAAGAATGTTTCAAAAGCTCGAGCAACATCAGAGCTGGATTTAACAACATCATCACCTATCTTTAGGCAGAAATCATTGTCCCTTGGTATAACTTTGCCAGTTTCACGGTTTATTATTTGCCAAACTGTTTTCATTCTATTATTTGAAATTTTTATTTTTCTGTTAATGTGTAAAGTTTTTGCAGTTCTACAAACCAACTTGAAAGTTTTGGAATATTTTTTAACATAGTCATGAAATTTTCTATTAAAGTTATAGGTTTTTTGATCATAAAGGTCATACAAGATAACTCTACTTTTACGAATTCCTAACATTGCCCAGTCGTTAAATTTAGATTTACCGTTGTAGTCACTGACTTTCATTAATTTAAAAACTTTATTGAATTCTGTCTGAATAATGTTGAAGAAGTAGATTTTGTTTGGATTCTGTTCAATAAAATTCGGTACTTGCAAATTTATATCTAAGTCTTTCGTATATATCAGCAGCCCGGCCCCATAGCAAAAAACCATTGCACATAATTCTATGGAAATAACTAAAGTAAACAAGTCTAGCCGAAGCTACATCAGCTGTCTGATTTGTCTCACAGCATATGCAGCTGAACCTAGTCTTCGCGATAAAGATGTAATGTGAGGGCATCACGCCTTTTGTCTTTTTTGGACTTAATTATGCCTCTGCCTCTCTCTCTCTCTCTGAATCGGGAGGCCCCAAGCAGGAATGGGTTGAATATGTGACAGATTCGAGAGTTGAAAAACCACTTCTGTCTATATCATCTAATGAAGAAAAATTCGGCAAAACCATCTTCTTACATTATGTTCATAATGTAAGAAGATTGTTGACTGATTTCATCTTAGCAGACAGTAAAATAATAAACTAAAGTGAGATGTAAGGATACAGGGGAAAAAACCTGTTGGTTAGAGTTTCCGGCTCGAAGGACCATACTTACGAGCGTCTCGTATGCTGTTACCGAATTTAAGAGAAAGGAGTACTTCACTGTTATTCGAGAGTATTACACTGATTACCTGAATAAGTAAAATAATAATAAAAGAAGGGTACAGATCGGTTAACTAAAGCTGGCTCGTTCACAATACTCACACTCACTTTAAAATTCATGATTTTATTCTGACCTGAACAATCACAATAAAGCGCGTCGGTTGACACTTGACACGAATGCAAAAAGATCCCTCTATTTAAATAAGCAGTAGCAAAAGCAAAAAATAACTGTCTCCTTCACATCCACATAAGTTTGACCGCGAGCGAGAGAGACAGACAGAATATTCTTTGAACGTGCCAGCTTTAGTTAACTGATCTGTTGTATTTAAACGTATGACCGTAGGTATTTTCCCTTGATAAAAAATACTGATTTTGCCTGATAAAATTACTGAATTACGCGACAAACTGAGCGCGACAAGAAAAACTGGTTTTGTTTGAAAAGATCTACTGAAGTAGGGGATTATTGCTATTTGGGGATTATTGCTATTGATTATTTGGGTAGAAATCTGAAAAACTGCAGCTTAAAATCCTTAATTTCTGTAAAATAAAATTCAAAACAAGCGTTAGAATTTGTTATTCTTACCAACATGTTGGCTGAACCATTTAGTAATTGAGTCGCGTATTCAGTGATTTAGTCGCGCATTTCAATCATTTAGTCGCGCAATTCAGTACTTTTTTGGCTCATTTCCAGTTATTCCACTGCTTGGGGATTCGCTATTTTTATTCACTCGTTTTATTATTGCCCATAAAATAGCCTAATAAATATAGACAGACCCGACATAAGATGCACGCTGGCGGCACCGATGCCTGCGCCCCTCACCAGGCTGACGGAGTCTTCCAACTCAGCCACCTCAGTGTGGGGAACACGCAGTCGGTACAGGGTCTCCGAGACGTCCTGCACGGTCAGCCGGCCGGCGCGCGCGCGAACCACTCTGCGGGAATGTCACGTGTCAGTTAAAATTCTTGGAAGACGGGGTAAAAGTAGTTAAACATTTATTTGTGGCCCACACTATACAGGTTGTTTGGTAGATCGATGCAAATGCCTTAAAAAGAAGTTATGTATCTTCAGACCATTTAGGCCAAACTGTGTAAGTGTATTCGACTCACCTTTACCGCTGGGGGCGGAGGAATGCTTAGGTTTTAGGTTTTAGAATGTATTTCTCAAAAGAACAACAATAAGTCCACTTACAGAGAAACATTAAACTTAACATTAAATAAATAAACAAATAATAAATTAGTAACATATTTGTTAGGACACGAAACTTAATCCAAATGAACATGGTATTTTATTTGTAACGGTTTGATACTAATAACGACCGATCGATTGACATCGCTGCACTATCTGTTTGTCCTTATCGTAACATCACTAAAATCGTTTTTACCGTTTCGTTTTATAGATGTTCTATTGTTTTTGATGATAAAATCCAGAATTTTATAGTTAACTGTTAATAAATTCGATTTTGAACAATAACTGTTTTTTTTCTCAATAAATTCTAATTGAGTACTGTTAAAGTAGACTAACAAAACTTGTTCTAGGCTTCTGTGTGTTAAGACTTGTTATTTACAGTCCTTTGTAGTGCTAGAAAATTTCCTCAGCTTATAAGCAAGTTGTTTGACTGCATTTAAAAAAAAGTCAGGAGAGGTTTTTAAGTGCAAGCTTTATTAAAAACATGCATGGCTATTGTTCTATCTTTGGAGATATCATTTGCAACGTTATAATTATTAAAACCTCCAAACCAAATTGAGGGAGTCACGTTGTCGAGGAATAAGGTTTTTAAAAATACCTGTTGGCATTGCCTGTCTTTCCATAAAATTCCTCGCATACATGCGATGCGATGTATGTGATACTTTAGGGCAATGTTAACTAGCACATGTCTTGAGACATAAGCGAGGAATTATTGGGAAATACAGGCAGTGCCAAAAGTAATTTTTCCGACTTCTGACCTAAAAATAGCATCTTCGCCGCTTGATTTTAGGTTCTCAGGCGGAAAAAATCTCTTCCTAACTCGTTCGAAATAGTAGATTGTTAACCGAGTGCTGAAAGTCACCCATTCCTGACGAGATGTTTTGGCGCTCGAACGAAGTGAGAGCGCCAATAGTTCGAGGCAGAAATGGGTGCTATCACCCGAGTAAAACACTCTACTTTTCATTACGAATACGAGGAAAGTAAACACAAGCCAGTTAAAATCAAAATTATTTTATTAAAAACAAAGTCACTTGAAATCAAAATTATTTTATTAAAAAACAAACAACAAACTCAAGTTTAAAAATTCTACTCATAAAAAAAGTAATTTCGGTGCCCCCGTTGATGTCTTTTACTTTGAGCATAACATTAAAAAAATACTTCCGTTTTATGGCTGTATAGGTTACTACCATTGCGTTGTTCAATATAAACTACGATTCATATATATATATTTTAATACTTTTCTGCTTTAGAGCAGGCATGTACCACTTTCAGCACGGTGCCTGGATGAACAATGACCCCCTTTCAGAGTATGAGTAATGAAAAGGCTTTTTACGAACTTCGTTACGACCCTCGCCTTCGGCTCGTGCCATAAACTTTTCGGTTCTTAAGCCTTTGCAAGCTCTTAGGAAAAGTACTATTTCACCTCAGCAGCTCGAACAAAAGGCTTTTGTTGCGAGCAGCGTGCAAAGTTGCATTTTGCTCACTGAGTGAGACAAAGTAGCTTTTTAATTTTGAATGCCACGGGCATAGGCGAAATCGCAAAGATCCAACGGGCATCGAGTTATAATTTATAACAATGTTCTCTGGCTGTTTGCGATTTCGCCAATGTCACGGATAATGCTATCGATTTTTAACTAGATTTTATTTAATTTCTGTGCTATCAAATTCCAAAAAATCGAGTTATTTTTATTCTATCTCCTAGCAATTCTTTTTTATAAATAATACAATCAGAGAAATATTCCGTGATATGAATTAGTCGAAGTTTATCATAAAAAATTACAATAAATGTTTTGTTATTTTCAATGTTGTATTTTTTCATTCGCTGATTTGGTATGTTCTCATTGCTAAAATGAAAAGTTGCATGTGCAACACGAAACCAAAGTTATTTGCATCTCGTGCCTTTGAGTCCCTCGTTCACTCAGGATTCTAACGAAGAATCACTTTCTACGCTCGTGATTTAAATATAGAATCCTTCGCTCACTCGGCACTCAAACAAGCACTCGCAGCCAAAAACAACTTTGCTCTCCAGTTGCACAAATAACTATTTTACTAAACCTAATTTCTCGCAAACGTGACACTTTAGGACATGTTACATTTATTATGGTGGGTGTATTGATGGTGTTCTATTGATGTACGTAACTTTCAATGTGCACCACCAATTTTAAGAAAGATAATAAAAGTGGATTTTTTCTCCCTCAATTTGGTTCGGAGGCCCTAATTTAAATAATTTATGAATATCTGACGTAAATGATATCTAAAAAAATAGAACAATAGCCAAGCATGTTTTTAAAAAGGTTTGCACATAAAAACCTTCTGTCTTTTTAAACAAAATGCAATCAATAAACCTTGCTTAAAATAACAGGAAATTTTCGTGTTAAGGCTTTCCAACTATCTACCAACTTCCTGTAAAAACAAACACAGAGATACATTACCCCGTTTACACTAGTGGCTCTATGAGCTGCAGACCTCGTGTCTGTCTTTGTATGACTTAAAACTGTTTTTTTTTTTCATTATTTGCCACCCCCTCACACTTGGTGATGGCGAAGGTGATGGTCGTACCGGGATGCAAAATTTCAGCTCAATCGGATAACGGGAAGTGGGTCATATTCAAGCCGATAAAGTTGACGAAAAATAAAAAACATTATGGTGTCCCACTAGTCGAAAATGGCTTTTCCATTTGAGTCGCATGAAAATTAAAATGTGTGCATTTTATAAACTCTTGATTGACTCATAAACAGTTATCTCGGACTGAAAATAAATAATAGTCTGACGCGATTTTTCCGAACCAGAATTCTGGCCAGAAATAGTTATTTGTGACACAAAGGAGCAAAATGATGTATTTACGGCGAGGGCGGTACATTGAATACAGATGGAAGGGAAGGATTCTACGATAGAATCCTGAGCGTAGCGAGGGATTCTAAGTTAGAATCCTGAGCGTAACGAAGGATTCAAGCGTTAACGCCCATGACGAAAATAATTTTGCTCCTGTGTGACACATACAACTTTTCACACCGACTATGAGGAAAATTTAAATTAAATGCTCTAAAAAAACCTATACTTTGAATTATACTTTCACCACTTTTATAGTAATCGAACAACGTAAACAAAACTCTTTTTATATTGGCGGATTGTGAAGGATTAGGATCACCACAGATAAAATATTCCTGTGTACTTTTACTAATGTGTAAAAATAATCGAATCGAATATTACAATGGTTTCGGATATCAATATTCATTATATCATAATAACAGACATCGATAGTTTAGATTTCAGTAAAACAAAGAATTTATTGTGACTCTTTTTTTTATATTACGAAAAATTCATAAATTTGCATATAACGTTGTTAGAGTGAAATCTTCAAACATGTTCGTTTTTAATCGACTACGCCATCGTAGTCGATTGTAATGAAATTTCATAATAACATTCGATTATTTTAATCTGTGCTCATTGCGTAAATGCTACATGGCAATGAATAAATTAAAAAAGTAGCTTGAACAGAAAAGTAGCATTTTGCTCCCTCTCATCGTGGAGCAAAACTTACTTTTCCGAATGAAAGGTGTGAAATAGTAGATTGTTAACCGAGGGCTGAAAGGCACCCATTCCTGACGAGATGTTTTGGCGCTCGAACGAAGTGAGAGCGCCAATAGTTCGAGGCAGAAATGGGTGCTATCACCCGAGTAAAACACTCTACTTTTCATCACGAATACGAGGAAAGTAAACACAAGTCAGTTAAAATCAAAATTATTTTATTAAAAACAAAGTCACTTGAAATCAAAATTATTTTATTAAAAAACAAACAACAAACTCAAGTTTAAAAATACTACTCATAAAAAAAGTAATTTCGGTGCCCCCGTTGATGTCTTTTACTTTGAGCATAACATTAAAAAATATACTTCCGTTTTATGGCTGTATAGGTTACTACCATTGCGTTGTTCAATATAAACTGCGATTCATATTTTTTTTTTTAATACTTTTCTGCTCTAGAGCAGGCATGTACCACTTTCAGCACGGTGCCTGGATGAACAATGACCCCCTTTCAGAGTATGAGTAATGAAAAATAAATTTCCGGTCAGCTACCGGAAAAGGAAAAATTGCAATCGCTACGCCCGGCGCTATGACCGCAACGACCAGCATGAAGTCTACACAAACTTCACCGAGGCATGCCGTCCCCACAGACTCTCCTCGCTATAGACTCACCTATACCGCAGCGTGTCGCCCGGCGCTATGACTGCCACGGCTGGTGTCAGCACTACACTTGCGACCACGCTCAGCGTGAAGTCTGCACAAACTTCCCCGAGGCATGCCGTCACGGCACACTCGCCCATGGCCTGACCATACAGGAGTACTGACGAGGCGCGGAGGCCGAGGGCTTCCAGGTCGGTGACACCGCGGGGCGCCTCGTAGTCGTTGTCGCGCCAGCCGACAAGGCTGCGAGTAAACAAATAAAATTAATACAATAATTAATCATACCAATCAGAACAAAATTAAAACTTGAAAATTATATCATTGTCTAATGCTCTAGAAGGCTTGAATTTGCATTGCATTCTACCAGTTAATTTCAAGTTTTCCGTGACTGGGGAAATGAGGAAAGGTAAATTTTAATTTCCCCTTCCCTCTCCCCCCTGCACCACAAATCAAATCAAATCAAATCAAAAATCATTTATTTCCATAGGATGTTGTAACATCACTTAGATCCGACATTACATTTTTTTGGGTGAGTTCACTAACACTATGGCGGAATCTGTGGAGAAGAGCTCACCGAAGAAACTCCACAGTCGTCGCATCTTTTGCGTTTCCTTTTTTAAATAAAATATTGTCAAATTACAAAATGAATGCTAATTATATATCGAAACAGCCTGTTACTCAAACAATCTATTCCCATGGACATCTGTCCTCTAAGTAATCAGATATCCTATAGTAACCTTTTTTATACAATTTCTGTTTTATTATTATTTTAAACTTGTCTAAAGGTAAGTTTTTAATATCAGTGGACCTTATTGTAATAGCGTATACAATTGCCTTTAAAAGAATTACTAATTTTATGTAGTCGGCTTACATAAGCAACCAACTTGTCTTTATTTCTAGTATTAAAATTGTGTATATCACTGTACTTCTGAAAATTAGTTATATTTCTTTTTACATACACAAGATTGTCATAGATATATTGAGACACAAATGTCAGAATATTGATTTCTTTAAACTTTTCCCTCAGTGACACTCTAGGCCCTAATCTATAAATTGCACGAACAGCCCGTTTCTGCAGAATAAATATACTATTAGCATTCGCAGCGTGACCCCACAATAAAATACCATAGGTCATTAGACTATGAAAGTAACTAAAGTAGACTAGTCTAGCGGTGTCTACGTCGGTAAGAGCTCTAATTTTTTTAACTGCGAACGCTGCCGAACTCAGTCTGTTCGATAATTTATTTATATGAGGATCCCATTGTAGTTTGGCGTCTAAAGTAATGCCCAAAAAGACAGTCGACTGCACAAGGTCCAATCTCTGTCCTTTTATAAATATGTCTGTAGTTACCGGGTTCACATTGGGTAACACGAATTTAATACATTTAGTTTTCTTTTCATTAAGTAATAAATTGTTAACAGTAAACCAGTTCACTATACTAGAGATAGCATTGTTTACCTCGTCATAATTTGATTGCTGTCTTTTAACTTTAAATATCAAAGAAGTATCATCGGCAAACAATACTAACCCATGTTTTGCTTTAACAAGGTAAGGTAAATCATTAATATATACTAAAAACAAGAAAGGACCAAGAATTGAACCTTGCGGTACGCCCATACTTATTGAAGACCCAGGTGATCTTTTCCCATTAACATCGACCATCTGAACCCTATCTGTTAGATATGACTCCAGAAGGCCAAGTGCCTGATCTTTTACACCATAATGGCGTAACTTCCTGACAAGAGTGTCATGATGGACGCAATCAAAAGCCTTGGATAGATCGCAGAAGACACCTATTGCATCCATTGCGTCTTCCCAGGCATCAAAAATATTGTCGATTAGTTCAACACCAGCATCGGCTGTTGAACGACCCTTTGTGAAACCAAACTGAGCAATATGAATTAAATTATTGAGATAAAAATGACTTTGCAATTGATTAAGTATGAGTTTTTCAAATATTTTGCTAAGCGTTGGTAGTATCGATATGGGTCTAAAATTGGTGGGGTCTGATGTACTACCAGCTTTGAATAAAGGAATAACTTTACTTAGTTTCATCAAGTCAGGAAACACACCATTATCTATACATTGATCTCTTTGCCACACTCTTTGCCACTTATTTTGACTTTTTGTTGGTAATAGTAAAATGTGGTCATTGTGTTGTACAAGTCACGTTCCACTATCAGTAAAAAAGGAAAATTTCTGCACTAACAAAACTTGAAGTAATTTTTTGAAGAGAGGGAAAAAAAAAATATTTACTCGCCTACAAGTAAAATACCACAGGAAGTGGATTCTTTATTTTAGACTTATACCTAACTTATTACTAGGGTATATATATATATATATATACATATATATACAGGGTTACAGGAAAAGTCGACCTAGATCCGTTAAGGGCGTGTAGTACACATCATTTCTAAATGATTTCACTATGGAACCCCCCATCCTAAACTTAACCGTTTTCGAGATATTAAGATGCTTAATGACCTCAATGACTAAAATTGCACGTAAGTTAACTAAATAGGTCATTGTAGACGATCGAAACTTAAGAAAATAAGTACAAATTATAAAAAAAAAAAACTTTTCTGGATATCTCAAAAAATTATTACGGCACTTGCTCTGCAGATGTGCTTAAAAATATCTACATTTTATCAGCTATCCAACGAGGTATAACAACCTAGGGTTGTATTTAAACTCATAGAAAAAAACATAGTTGAAAAGGTTCAGGTAGTAGGTCTAACGGGTCCCTCGGCTATTGTCCTTCAAGTTAATCCGGTGCGTGTGAGCGAGACAACTTACGATTTATGCAGGTGAGAGTGAGAAAAATAATGTGCAAAAACAAGTTTGGGGATACAACATGCCCATTGTTTTGTATTTGGTTGTTTGTTTGCTTGCCATCCATTTTAGTCTGCTCATGCGATTCGTCCATGGTAGATGCGAATTATTGTGCTTTCGGATTCCCACCCGACTTGGCTTTGTTTCTGGACTGATTTTTCTAACTGTGACTACTGTTCTTGTTTACTGGACTCTGATTTGTGCTTGTGATACTGGACTGTTGAAAAAGGCAACATACTCGAACGAAGAATATGCGGATATGCTTATCTGCTACGGATACTGCAATTGCGTGTCCGCACGAGCTCGGACTGAGTACATACGACGCTATCCCGACCGTCGAGTACCTGATGTGAGCGTTTTCGACGGAGTTTACCGACGACTTCGTGAAACTGGCTCTGTTTCGCGACGAACGTACGGACTTAGGAAGACCACATGTCATTGATGACGACGAGGAACAAGACAACGAAATCGTAGAACGGTTCAGAAGAGACCCAACCACTTCGACCAATATTGTTGCCCGTGAACTGGGCCTAACTCAGTGGAAAGTTTGGTTTACGGTTCATACGGCAGGCCTGTATCCATACCACCACACGCCGGTACATGAAATTGAAGAAGGAGATCCCGCGAGATGTATGGACTTCTGCAGATTTATGCTCAATGCAGATATCGAGGACCCGAATTTCCTAAAATTAATATTGTGGACAGATGAATCCAAATTCGATAAGGACGGTATTACTTACTAATTATCATAACGCACACTTTTGGGCTCCTAAAGAACTAGGCAATCCAAATAAGAAAAGAGTAAAGGGGTCACAACGACGATTTAGTGTAAATGTGTGGATGGGCATAATTTCCAACCATTTGATTGGGCCTTACTTTCTTCCAGACAATCTCAATGGTGAAACTTATGAAAATTTCTTAAGAGGTGACTTAGGTGACCTACTAGATGATCTCCCATTACAATTACTGCGGGACATGTGGTTTCAACATGATGGCTGCCCTGCTCATTTCAGAAGAAGCGTTAGGGAATGGTTGGACACTAACTATCCTAACAAATGGATTGGACGAGGTGGGCCTTTACCCTGGCCAGCAAGAAGTCCCGACCTGACTCCCATGGATTTTTATGTATGGGAGCACATGAAGAGCCTCGTTTACAGTGAGCCCAACCCCATATCGTCAGTGGAAGTTCTCAAAGAAAGGATAATTAATGCTGCTAACGACATAAGAAGAACATTAACCACTGGTGTAGTGAAAGTGGACTAGTGGAGCGATCGACGATCTGAACAAAAAAAAAATGCTATAAAAACTGAATGATCTCTAGGTCAGGATAGCGGGACATTGATGGATGGTGAAGGTTGTACCTAGCCGAGGGAGGCCTATGTTCAGTAATGGAAGCCAGTAGGCTGAAATGATGATGCAAGTCAAGTTAATTAGATTAAATAAGCGCTATTTATTCTGACTGCCATGTAGCCTTAGAAACTAAGTTTCACCTTTGAGGTTAATAAATACCCTAGAGTGCTATACCTCGTTGGATAGCTGATAAAATGTAGATGTTTTTAAGCACATCTGCAGAGCAAGTGCCATAATATTTTTTTGAGATATCCAGAAAAGTTTTTTTTTTTTTATAATTTGTACTTATTTTCTTAAGTTTCGATCGTCTACAATGACCTATTTAGTTAACTTACTTGCAATTTTAGTCATTGAGGTCATTAAGCATCTCATTCTTCATGTAAAAAACCAAAAAAATAATCGTTAGAGTCAAAAAAAATAAAATTATTCAATTCAATAGCCGAAAAATTGGGCATTTTCATAAAAAAAAAAATCTCGAATATCTCGAAAACGGTTAAGTTTAGGATGGGGGGTACCATAGTGAAATCATTTAGAAATGATGTGTACTACACGCCCTTAACGGATCTAGGTCGACTTTTCCTGTAACCCTGTATATATACTTTTTACATTCATAATGTTCGATTCCAAATCGATATTCGATCGATGGTTTCGGAACGGCCATTTTGAATTTGACGTTAGCTGCCAACCTTGCAGTTTTTGACAACTGACACACGAAAGCCCTCGCAATGTAAACGCGTTTGGATAGGGTATTGAAATTAAATCGCAGTCCATCTGGAATGTATTCGAGGTTCCCTCAGGATTATCTATATAGCTGAGTGTGTTGTGGTTCCCCGAACTAGATAAAGTTTGCATTTACGTGGCCGATTGGTTTTTTACCACATAACATAACCTGTGTTGGAACACTGTGCTGATCGAGGCTGGCCCGCCAGTCACACAGGAGGTTGGCTGAAGAACCTGTCTACCAAGAAGAGCCTAGGGTGCACCCGGGCCTTGTAGAGAGACAGGAGGTTGACGGGACCGAAGCACAGACCAGGTTAGATCGAATCCAATCATTTTAGCTCGGTGAATCGCCGACGTTCACACTTTTTGGCAACTGATCGCTACGCTACCTCGTAGCTGATGGGCCCCTACGAGGTCATTAGGTGCCGAGAAGCCTGAACACATAATGTACAAAATGATGGTTTCGGTCAAGAAATTAAATTAACCAGCTCCATCACAAAGTATAACTTTTTTTGTCAATGTTACAAATAGCTGTCCTCCTGACACCCTGTGACGTCATTTTGCAATGATCAGCCACAGCAAACTTGAAATGAACAGTATACTAGATTAGTACATTAGTTAATAAATATTATATATTAATAGTAATTATATATATTAAATACCTATATTATTTACAATTATTATTTATATTAATTATAAGTATTATACATATTAATTATAATTAATTAAATTAAAAGTAATGTTCTTAGTATCCTCTATTTATATGGCTACAGTAACTGCTTTTATTTGGTCTCTGATAAGTTACACCAACATGTTGTTTGTGGTCATATATTTCGAGTCTTGAAAGTATAAACGGTAATTTTACTTACGTTACTAGTGGGTCTTCTCCAACATTGTTTCCCAGATTTTCTATTGACCATTCAAAACTAATCCCTTCCAATGTTGAGAATGTGTTTCCTGCAAGATTGGAAATTAATTTATTAGAAGCATTCATGTTCAGTTAGTGTAGACTAAATGTCTTTGCATAACATAGATTGGGAAGGTATTTATTTATTTATAAACTAGGCAAGGAAATTGATATAATGACTGAGAGCTAAGAACACACGTCTTTGGGTTATTATAACACATCTGGCTACACAAACTGCAGACAAACATATTCGTACATAAAAATGGTAACAGGCAATTGTATGAATAATATTCATAATTTGCCTAGAAAAAAACTTATCTTGGGAGAGTTGACAAACTTGATAGTTTAACTCAATCTTGTTATGAAAAATTTGTGTACCTATCAAATCCAATTTACAAATAATTATGAAATGTAACAATCAAACAAGCTTACCCTGGTCATCATAAGCTACAACTTCAAATGCTTCTGGTGCTTCTTCCAAGTACAGCTTCCAAGTGGTACTCATGACCTTCAATAAACTGATCTTGTCTATGTCCACATCTCCTCGCAGGATCTACATAAATATATAAAAATATTTTTTGTTGTGGACAATCTTTTGATGGAGCTCTACTTATAATATTAGTGGTCAGTTTAATAAGGGTAAGTGTAGTTTAATACCATAAATAGTTCCTAATCTATTATTATACCAGTAAACTATTTAGAATTATCAATATTTGTAGCAGTTATTGTATTCCCGCCATTTTAGTTTGAAGGATACAATGATCAAAAATGGTCTTACCTCGCCAGTGCTGACTTCCTCGGCGAGGATGATGACGGAGCCAGGCGGCGCACATGACTTGGTGACAGAAACTCTCGCCGCACGTGAACAATGGCCCCAGGTATCCTCGAAAAGAGGCTCAATGTCGATGATGTCATCTCTCGACAAACTCCTAAAAATAACACATATCATCAGTTCATTGCGTGCAGACTTCCAAGTAGAAGAATAAAGAAGGTACTAACCATGAATAACAACCCCCTTCTATGATTTCAAAGGTGAAATTAACGTTCAAATTCTCGAACCATGGTAACAACACTCTTGGCGTGTTTATTTTAGCACAATCAACGGCATGTAGACTAAAATATAGTACAAACACGAGGATAAATGTTCTTTTTAGAACACTCATTGTTCCATTGGTGGTTTTTACGTATTTACATACGAAAGTATGAAAATAATCAACAAATCTGCTATAACCTCAAACAAAAGTGCGAAGTCGCGGTTTGAATAGTGACTTCTTTCTTTTTTCGTAAACCACAGACAAACTAAACTTCAACGGCCGGATTATATCTACCAACACGTTAGACCGAAAGCACGGCGACGATTGATCAATAATCGAAGGCTATTATTATTGTGATGTAAACATAACTTGATAATGAATGACTCTTCGATTCTTCTGTAATTACTGGCAACATTTTAGTGTAATCGTTCGGGGGACAGGAATGCACGGCCCAGAAATGCCCGGCCCCGGAATGCCCGACCCCGATATCGTGGGATTTGGGACGCCAATTCCGGGGCCGGACATTCCAAGCCGCACATTTCTGGGCCGTGAATTCCGGATCCGTGCACTGCCTGTTCGACCCCGGAATGCCCGGCCCCGGAATTGTGGGACTTCTCTCATTGGCTGGAAATACAGGCTTCTGATTGGTCGAACATTTTCGATTTAACTTAGACGAATCTAAGGCCATGGTCATAGTAGTGAGGTTTTTTTGTAATAAGTTTAACATTCATTTGACACATGGCATTACCTAATATTATTAATATTTGGTTAGTTTAAAATAAAAACAAACTCAATTCTGCTATATCTTAAAAAAATAACACTGTGAAGACTGAGTTCAATGGCATTATATTTATTGAGTCAAATTTGGCTAGAGTAGGTTATTGTGGCTAAATTTCAATTGGGTTATAGGTTAGGTTGGAACTAGAAGCAAAGCCGAAGCGTACCGGAGCGAAGCGTTTGCAAATAAAAAAAAACA
This sequence comes from Argyresthia goedartella, assembly GCA_949825045.1. Taxonomy (NCBI): domain Eukaryota; kingdom Metazoa; phylum Arthropoda; class Insecta; order Lepidoptera; family Argyresthiidae; genus Argyresthia; species Argyresthia goedartella. Next base: position 9,975,698 of record OX463826.1, read on the forward strand.
TTCAATGATATTAATAGATTTTTTGAGATAGAGACACTATGAACACACCCTAATCTCTGATGTAGCAGTTGTCTATGGTACTCGGGACGCCATTTCCGGGGCCGGGCATTCCGGGGTCGAGCACTATTTTGTACGGCCACGGAATGCTCGGCCCAGGAATGCCCGACCCCGGAATCGTGGGCTTTCGGGACGCCAATTCCGAGGCCGGACATTCCTGGGCCGGACAATACTGGGCCGGGCATTACAGGGACTCTAATCGTTCCAATAGTCTTGTAGAAAAATAAAAATAAAGTTCATAAAAAGCCGAAATATAGCGATTTTCATATGTTCTCAAAAGGGATAGTTTTAAAGGGATTCGATTAGAATCTTTTTCTTTACAATATACAAGGCTTTTTGATCAGCCTTTCTATTTATTAAATGTCCTCTACCTATATTCACCAACCACATTCACCCCGTCTTCTAGTGCCATCGCTCTGGTACCAATGCCATTTGGTTTCCTGACAACGTAGCGTGCTGACCCTTTCACGATCCCTTCAGACGATCGCTGCGGGATTGGTGACTTTAGTTTTTATTCGTATTTCCTTCTTCCTTATTTTGCTGCTTAGTTTTATGCCCATCAGGAATTGGAACAAGCGCATTACCATTCTGAGGGGCATATAGAAGTTTGACCAGCGAGTCGCTGCACAAGCATTTTTACAGAATTCTATATATGGCAACAATTTTATCTGTCAAAAGTGTCAAACTAATTGTCAACCTCTGTTCGCACATAACCTAGAATAGCGTCTCAGTGCATTTGTTACGGAAGATTACATCGTATTATAATGGCTAAACCGATCAAAAGCAGTGTTAGAAGCATGTTATTTACGATAATCTCTAGCTATAATCAGGTTAGACGCGACGAAAATGAGAGATTACTGAAAAAGAAACGAATGTTGGACGAAATCATTCAGGCGACCGGTAAGTTATTGTCAAACAATGTTGATACTTCCCTGAATATAAATCTTTAATTCACGAAGTAGGAACGTTAGTGTTTGTATTACTTATGAATAATTTTTATTACAGCTGGCGTGGATGACGAAAATGTCAAACAAACTATTGAAAAGCTAGCAAGAGAACTAAAGAAGGTTATTGATAATAACGAATCAGAATCAGGTTATTTGGAGAAAGTGTCCACTATGACAGGTAATATAAATAATAAACTATATTTACACATCTCGATTTCTTAATATTTTAATGTGTCGATTTCCTTTAGTTAACACTTGTTTTTTTTTTCAGGTGTAAGCATTCGAACGTTACGCACAATTAAAAAAGAGGGCTCTATTAACCAAGGCGAATGGAATACGCCAGGAAAAAAACGTCCCCGCCCACCAACTGTGTCAAATTTAGATAATTTTGATGTGACAGCCATCCGTAGTAAAATTAACGAATTTTATTGTGTCAAAAAGCAGGTACCTACTCTAAGAACCTTACATGCGGAATTGAAAGAATCTATAGGATTCTCAGGATGTCGTGAAACACTGAGGAAAATACTGCATCGGAATGGATTTCAGTTTAAAAAAAATAAAGAAGAACGCTCCATTCTCATGGAAAATTTTGAAATATCTGGATGGAGACAAAGATTTCTAAGAACTATACATAAAAAACGACAAGAAGGAAAAATGATTGTGTATCTTGATGAGACATATGTCCACCAAAATTATAGACCGAAGAAGTCATGGCAAGGGCCTTCGACTTCCGGTGTAGTTGAAAAAATTTCTTCGGGTAAAAGGCATATCATAGTGCATGCTGGTTCGGAGCAAGGATTTGTGCCCAACGCTTTGCTTGTTTTTAGCACAAAATCCAAAGCAGCTGATTATCATGACAATATGAACAGTGTAAATTTTTTAAAGTGGTTACGAGAAATGTTGATCCCAAATTTGACCGAGCCTAGTGTAATTGTAATGGACAATGCAAGTTACCATGTAACACAAATAAATAAGCCTCCAACCATTCACAGCTTAAAGGCCGATATTCAAAAATGGCTAAGGGAAAATAATATACCATATGAAGACTGTTATAAAAAAGAGGAATTGATGTGCCTTGTTCAGGAAAACAAAATTGGTCCTGTATATGCAGCAGAGGAGATATTGAAGCAGCATGGGCATGAGGTCCTTAAATTGCCTCCATATCATTGTGACCTAAATGCTATTGAGCTCATATGGAGCCTCGCAAAGCGAAAAGTAGCTAGCAGAAATGTGGGGTTACATGGTTCAGAAACTGAAAATTTGATCCGGGAATGTTTTTCAATGATTACAGCAGAAGATTGGAAAAAATGTACAGACCATGTAATCAATGTTGAACAACAATACAAGTCTAAGGACAACATTCTGGATAACGAACTGGCTCCATTCATTATAGAAGTTCGTGAAAGTGATAATGAAAGTGATACTGATAGTTCTCTTTCAGGCGTTGAATTTCTGGAATCTGATTTTGACTATGAATCTTGAATAAATCTGTACCTTCTTTATAAATTTATGATTATAGAAAATATAATATTAAAATTAGTTTAAAATATTATTGTTTTCTTTCACCTTACTACATTCAGCTCCATTAAATGTATCTACAGGTATGTGTAGCACTTTACCCTTTAGATGACATTTCCAAGTGGAAATAATATATATACATATGTCACTTTATTCTGATTACTAGTAAAACTTTGTTAGGGCAAGGGATAATTTCCTGTCTTATGCTAAAAAAGTAATTGTCGTGTTATACTATACATATATACAAGTTACCAAAAAAAGAAATTCAGTCACTTGAAATACATCATCTGTGAAAATTTAAACTGACTAGTTATAACGGTTTAGACACTATCGCAAAAAACAACGAAGAAATTAGATTTTTTGTATGGGTTTTTTTTATATACTTATTTATTTATTTATTTTTACTTATTTAATTTTCTATTTATAATATTTGTTGTTATAGCGGCCACAGATGATGATGACCAAGTATCAAATTACTTTTTTTGCACTATGCTTCGTGTTACCAGCTAAAGATATTTTGAATTTGCCGCTTTTTTTTTGTGCAGCCACTCGCTGGTCAAACTTTACCTACGCGTTTTTTGTATAGGAAGTAATTGGGGTAAACGAAGAATAAATACGAAGGAATACAAACAATTATAACTTGGAAGATAACGATAAAATAACATCTGGTTACCAACTGGAAACTTGACCAAAGCCGTTGTTGGTTAAAAGCTAAAAGTCGGCAAAAGTGTAATGTTAATCTGCACGTGATCAAAAAGTGATGAGACGACGAGAGAGTGAGTTGGTTTAACCGCAAGCTGCCTCCCCTGTCTGCTAAAAAATTTGGCGAACCTTCCCGTCTCAACAGCAACTCCGGAGAGGACATATTCTACCTTGAGGAGATTAAAATCCTTTGTGTGGAACACCATACCTCAAGACAGGCTGAGCCTTAATGTATGTCTACTATAAAGTTTCCATTGACTTGGACGAAGTTGTTTCCAAATTTGGTAGAAAAAATAGATTAATTGTTCTTTATACTATTTTTAGTTTTAATTAATAAAAAACCGGTCAAGTGCGAGTCTAAATCGCGCACGAAGGGTTCCGTACCACCGTTTAATGGAAGCGATGGTGTGGAGTGAATAGTTTGGATTTTACACAGCAAAATATTGTTTACAAAGTTATTGGTGCGGTTACTTTCACACTCCATGTACGTAACCAGGTGCATCCATAAGTTTGTATGTGGTATTGAAAGAATTGTTGTATGGGAGCCCCCTTAAATATTTATTTTATCCTGTTTTTTAGTATTTGTTGTTATAATAAATACATAACATAAATACATAATCTGTGAAAATTTCAACTCTCTAGCTAGCTAGGTTCTTGAGATACAGCCTGGTGACAGACGGACGGACGGACGGACGGACGGACAGCGGAGTCTTAGTAATAGGGTCCCGTTTGGAACCCTTCGGGTACGGAACCCTAAAAAAGATGTTTTTTCTGCGTATTGATTTTTCCTTAAAACCCCCCATTCGAAATCAAATCCCGGATACGCCTATTTTTATTTCATTTTATTTATTTGTCAAATTTCGTAAGTACAACATAACAGAAATAATTCTAATGCGTTGTACATACACCGAACAAGATAGATATGATAATATATATAATAAGAAATTAAATTACAAATTGTTCATTTCACTTCAATCAGTATGTCAACTTAATATTAAATTCAAATTACAATAAGTCAAATTACAAATAAGACATAATAACACAATTTAAACATAGTCAATTAATTCTAAATGCCAGCTATAAAATTAAACTTCAATTAAAATATTTCAAATAACAAATTAAACACAGTCACACATTCATCTCGCAAAACCTTCCACATTCTCGCACATTGTGTCTCCATGCATCACACAGACAGTCAGAGGTGCCGCAGCCAACAGAGCGTTGAGAGCCTATGCTACCTCCATATTCAACATTTTGTTCTGTCTTGCGACATGCCCCTTTGGCTGTCCAACACGAGCTCAGGGTTGAGCACAAAATAGTACGGGGGCCGGGGGCAGGCAGCACTTCATCAACCAAGTATTTACCGCATAAAATCTTGTGTGGTGTCGCAATGTTGATTAACACCCTTTTGGTTTAGTAAACAGAAAAAATAAAACAGACATCCACTCCAGTATCCTTGATTAAACCCAGCTCATGTCGGGGAAGGAATCAATTTATCTGTAATAGTACGGGGCATTATCTATTACCAATATAGAATTGGATTTCAGCTTAGGGAGTATGCCCCGGAGCTATTCCTCACAACAATCATTGTCCATATCTTGGTGATAATCTTCCTTCATGGTGACATGGCCGCTCTCAAAGGAATCCATTCATAAACTGCGAGTATCACAAAGGGCAATGGAGCGTGCTATGCTTGGAATCTCCCTTCGCGATCACATACCCAACGTCGAGTTACGACGATGCACCAAGGTCATAGATGTGGGTATGCGAATCGCAAGGTTAAAGTGGAGATGGGCAGGATACTTGGCTAGGAGGGACGATGGTGAATGGACCAAGGCGGTGACGGAATGGTGGCCACGGGACGCGCGCAGTCCGTAGTGAATCAGGTTGGCCCAGGACTGCAATAACTGGCGTAATGAAGAGGAGGCCTTTACTCAACAGTGGCTGCAGGAAGATGGATAGATAGATAGATAGATCTTCCTTCCCCGATTTAGATTTAAATATCAGTAATCCCTCTTCAACAAAACCGACCTCATTCTTTATGTGCGAAATAATTAATCGTCGTCCTTTTCCCGGTGGTGATTTAATGCCGTGGGTAGACACTCCAAAAATGCTTGCCGCGGTGCGCCTCAATAATCGGATTACCGACGTGTTCGACAGTGTGTGCACTGAAAATTATTAAAAAAGGATTTTAGGGAATAACACATACATATTTTGAACGGTAAAAAATATGTCTCGTCTAATAATAAATAAATAAATAAATAATAAATATCTTCGGACGAAGCACACAGCGCCATCTAGCGACCACACTAAGTACTCAGAGAGACTTGTGTCGTGATAACTAGATAGTTGATATATTACATATATAATCGTAAATAAATACTTGTTATACATATAAACATCCATGACTCGGGAACAAACATCCGTGCTCATCACACAAATATTTGCCCCTACCGGGACTCGAACCCGGGACCCTTGGCTTACGAGGCAGGGTCACTACCAATTCGGCCATCTGGGGCGTCATAGTACTATGTACTGCTCATAGCTGGTTTTCGCGCGCTTTATGCGGTAGCGATAAGTGCATTCTGAGCTCCACTCATTTTAATTCATAACAATGGTAAAAATGGCTAATCCCGACTTAGATGCCATAAATAAAGCAGTGAAAAGTGCTATATTACCACTTGAGCAACAAATTCGCTCTCTAATTGCAGATGTTAGTGCTCTAAAGGAAGAAATAAGTGGGCTGAAATCCGTTAGTGTACCTAAACAATCCGCCATACTTCAAACCGCTGCGCATGCGGCCGTACTGCAGCAGCCCCCAGCCAATCCCAGTACCGCTCTGACCACTGCCGCCCAATCAGTGAAGCCGGCCGTCAGCGAACACGACAGCCGACAAACGAAACGCAACACTCCCAATGCCGAGTCTACAAAGGCATGCGCACAGCTGCAACCGAAAAAGAGGGCATCATTGCCCTTGAAATCAATACCAACACCCAACCACGAGACACTACAAGCAGCCCCAAGTCCTCCAGTAACAGCACCCTCTAATAGTGTCATCCCCAACGCGACTTCTAAGCTCAGCAGTCCCAACCCGTTAATCATGCAACATGACGACAATGATAGTTGGAAAACCGTATCACACAAGAAGCGCAGACCTAAAGCGCGAATCACTGTAGGTACAGGTACCCCTGACAATGAACTTCAAACAGTGGTGTGCGCGTCTGAACAGGTCAGCACCTGACTGCACCTGTCGCTACCTGCACCGTGGGGGTGTTCCTGACTGTGGGATTCTACGGGATGTCCTCGCCAAATGAAAGTCTTGATCTTGCAGTAGTTCCGTATCCCGGAGTAGTTGCTTGTTCCGTTGATCGACGTGCAAAGAGGCCGATTTCAATCAATCAATCAAGAATTCATCTCACGCACCCATTCTGGGGCGTGGGGAGTCAGGGTCAGATCATCGGATCTCTTCCTGAAGAAGCGCCTCTGTCCACTCCTATGGACAGGTCATCGGGGGGCCCTCGCGGGCGGTGGAGATTTTCTCACTTGAGGTATTCCATTGGATGATCGCCGGCTAGGCAACCAGGTCGCGTGGCAAGCGGCGGCGGTCGGGCGGGCGCGCGTGGTACGGCGCCATGTCGCGGATATGCGGATGTTGTGAGCTATCCGCACGCGCGAACATGCCCTTCGCCAGCCTCTGGACAAACTGGTCCACTGGTTCCCATCTGAGGTCCCTCTGGATCGTCGCATTCCTCACGTAGCGGGGGGCGTCGACGATGGTACGCAAAGAGAGGTTCTCTTGGGCTCGGAGTCTCCGTTTGTTCGTCTCCGAGCACAGGGCGTACCATGCCGGGGCCGCGTAGGTGAGGCGGGATCTCACGTAGCACTTGTAGATCCCGAGCTTTGCCCTCAGAGGGAGGCTGGAGTCGAGAAGTGGACGCAGCTTGGCGTGTGCCACCTTGACCTGGTTGACGACGTTGTCGACATGTTGCTTCATGATGAGCCGGCGATCGATGGTCACTCCCAGGTACTTCACCTGCGGAGACCACGCGATGTCCTATCCTTGGAGCTGGAGTGGTGGTGGAAGGGGGGACTGGCCTGTGATGAGCGCCTGCGTCTTCCCAACGTTGACGGACAACCGCCACTTGGCGAGCCAGTCGGGCAAGATGTCCAGGGTGCGCTGCAGTTTGACGGCAGCGTGCCGTGCCTGGATCGACGACGCGTAGTAGGCAGCGTCGTCGGCGAAGAGTGCCAGCTGGGCACCCGGCCCGACGGGGATGTCGTCCGTATATTAGGAGTAACAGGCTGGAGACAGGCAGGACCCCTGAGGGACGCCGGCTGCAACGGGGTGTTCCTCGGAGACGGCGTCTTCCACCATCACTCGGAAGCGGCGATTCTTCAGGAAGGAGGCGATGATCTGGACCAGTCTTCTTGGGGCTGGAGACGTCGACAATTTGTACAGCAACCCCTCGTGCCATACTCTGTCAAACGCCTTCTCCATGTCCAGGAGTACTGCGACAGTGTATTCCTTCTTGTTTAAACAAACCGTCATGTCATTCAGTACTCTGGTGAGCTGAAGCGTCGTAGAATGCTCGGGCCTGAAGCCGAACTGTTCTGGGCGCGGCTGGATGTGGGGCAGTAGCTTCGCCAGCAGGAGTTTCTCAAACACCTTTGAGATGGTACTCAGTAGAGTTATCGGCCGATAGCTCTCAGGCAGCTTGGAGTCCTTGCCCGGCTTGGGCAACATGATGACCAAGCCCTCCTTCCATTGGGTTGGGAAGTGGCCCGTGCGCAAGATACCGTTAAACAGGCGCGTAACGGTCGCCACAGTACGTGGCGGCAAATGTAGCAGCGCCATGTTAGGTATGCGGTCTGCGCCCGGGGCTTTCCTGGGCTTGGTACGTCTGAATGCACGCGTGATCTGGCCGGGCGTGACGACGGTGGGGTCCTCTTCGGGAGCTATCGGCGAGGCGAAGTACTCTCGCAGGTGTCTCTCGACTGCTGCGACGTGCTCCACATCATCCGTAGGGTTCGGCTTGAACTGCTTCTCGAGGCATTCGGCGAAGATCTCCGCTCGGTCTTGGGCTCGAAATCTTGGTAGGCCGTCGCTGCCCAGGATTGGTCGGACGGGAGTTGGAGTAGTCGACAAATCCCGGCATAGGCGATGCACGGAGGGGACGTGGTCGCCCATGGACTCGACGTGGCGTTCCCAAGATTCTTCGGCGTGGAGATCAAGTCGGCGCTTCAGCTCTGCCGTCATGGCGTTGAGCCTGGTCTTCATCGTTGGGCAGCGGGTTTGCTGCCACTGCTTCCGGAGAGCGCGCTTATCGCGGATGAGTGCGCGTAGCTCAGCAGGAAGAGGATTGGGCTTCCCCCCGCGAGCTACGGTGTGCGATGATAGGTCGAGCGCGTCTCGGATCTGGGTGGTTAGCAGCGATGCCAGGCGGTCAACGTCTTCCGGCTGGTTGACTGGACATGTGGTCGAAGACTGGTCGAGGGCGGCGGTGAAGGCGCCCCACTGGTAGCGTCGGCGTCGTGATGCTGGCGGAGAGTCCCGGGTGGGCAGGTCCGCCAGGACGAGAAGAACAGGCCTGTGGTCCGAAGGGAGGTCAGGGAGAACCTCCTGGCTCGGCGGTGTCCGGAGACCTCTGACGACCACGACGTCGATGATGTCCCATCCGGCCCGCGTGTCGAAGTGGGTGGGCTCGTCGGGACCGATGACGTCGTAGTTGTGGCTCACGGAGTCGGCATGGATGGCGCGTCCAGCTGGGCACACCCTGGTGGAGTTCCAGGCGGTGTGCTTGGCGTTGAGGTCGCCAGCGACAAGTGTCGGGTGCGGCGACTGTAGCAGCCCCCGTAGCTCGGCGGTGCGGATTGGTGTACTGGGGGGCTTGTAGGCGGCGTAGAGTCGCAGCACCTCGCTGGCGACCTGGAGGTCGACGCCTAAAGCATATAGGGATGAATACTCCTGGGCGTCGACGAGCTGGTGGACGATCTTCCTGCCGACGATGACTGCCAGGCCTCGAAAGGTCCGGCCGCTGGAGGTCTTCTCGTCCTTGCGGTAGACGAAGTAGCCGGGCAGCGACAGCTTGTCGCTTCCGGCTAGGTGTGTCTCGCTGATGAGCATCACGTCGACGCGGTAGTCCCTCAGGAACACGTGGAGCAGCCGCTTCTTCCCTGTCAGCGACTGCGCGTTCCAGTGGACGACCCTGAGCGGCTCATGCATTGCGGAGCAGAGCGGTGAGTCTGCCCAGGGCAGTGGGGTCGCTGAGGAGGGCGAGCAGGGCTGTGAGGTGCCCCAAGTCCTGCTGCCCTATCGCCGCAGCCGGAGTGGCGGCGCCAGCGGCGGCCGCAGTCTCGCTGGCGGCGAGAGTAGCCGCCGTGGCGCCGGCGGCAGGTGGAGCCGTCGCCTTCTTCTTCTTCTTCCCCCCCCGCTTCGTCTTCTGCCTGGGGGCTCCGTCGTTCGCCTGCGCCATAAGCGAGGCGGGCGCCGTTGGTTCCTGCAGATCGGGACGAGGCAGAGGGGGAGGCTGCACCTTCTTGGGCCCGGGCGCGTTGGTGAGCGCCACAGTGCCGGCCTTCTTGTTCCGCGCCTCCTGGCGGAACACGGGGCACGTCGCGTTATTGGCCGTATGCGGGCCACCGCAGTTGGCGCACGTCGGCGGCTGGTCTTTCGGGCGGGGGCACTCCCGCGCCGAGTGGGGACCGCCGCAACGCACGCACGCTAGGGGGCGGTGGCACATATGCGACGAGTGCCGGAACTGTTGGCACCTGTGGCACTGGGCCGGGCCCTGCTTGGAGCGCCAAGCCTCGATCTTCACCCCCGGCATGTACATGAGCTCTGAGATCTCATATACTGCACCGGGGACACGGTCGGGATTCTTCCGCAGGGACGCGTAGAAGATGCAACCGGGGCGCCCCTTGCGCGCCCGGATCTGCTTGCAGTACTCGGCCTCCACACCGAGTTCTGCAAGTGCCGCGACGATCTCTTCCGGCGTGGTGTTGGAAGGCAGCCCGCGGATCGCCACCTTCTGGGTCTTGTCGGCCGGCAGCGAGTAAGAGAACCACCGAACTCCGTGGTCCTTCTCCAGCCTGCACAGATAGGCTGGAGAAGGACCACGGAGGTCGGTGGTTCGAGGTTTGAGGCCGATTTGCTCCCGGCACCTGTTTATATAGGTGAGGGAGGGGGTCGGACGCTATGCTAGGCTACGATTGGACTATGCACGGTAGTGCCCCATTTTATTCTGTAGGTGGCGCTACCGGGCAAGAGCTAACTAAACCGTAATACTGATTTATTTATTTACAATAATACCTATACAAATGACAAGCTGTCTGAACACTAATTATAATACTATCGGGCTATTCTGCTATCTATATGTTCCTATCAGTTATCTATATTTACCATTTATCTTTATTTCAATAAGGACACACACGAAACAGTACTTTTATTGTCTTACTACTACTTATACTATAACTTATATACTACGACTATGTACAATGGCCTATACCTAATCGCGGATATCGATTCTGTCGCGAACATTACTCCCGCCGTGTATTGCCCACCGGGGCAATGCAGTCTTCTGTGGCGTGAGCGACGTCGTCGAGGCCCGCTGTGACGATGACCAGCTTCTTGGTGGGCCGGCGCAGCGTCGTCCCTCTGGTGAACACGTCGGCTGCTCGTACGACTCCATCTGCTCCTGGTTATGTCGCCGTCACCTTCCCGAGTGGCCACACATTGCGTGGCAGAGTGTTGTCAGCAATGATGACGATGTCTCCCAGTTTGAGCTCTGGGCCACGTCCTCGGGGCTCCCGCCGGTTTTGGAGTGACGGCAGGTACTCTCGGAGCCATCTCTCCCAGAAGATGTCGGCCAGGCGTTGTGATGCTCTCCAGTGTGTGCGGCCAATCAGGTCGCTGTCATCGAAGGTCCCCACCACGGGAACGTGCGCCGACCCATGCAGTAGGAAGTGGTTTGGGGTCAGCGCCTCGGGGTCAGCCGGGTCCACGGAGACGTGTGTGAGTGGGCGGCTGTTGACTGTCAGCTCCACTTCGGCGAGCAGTGTAGTTAGGACTTCTTCCATCGGGTGGCGCTCGTGTAGTGTCGCCGCCAGTGCTGTCTTCACGCTCCGCACCATGCGCTCCCACGCGCCGCCCATGAATGGCGCGCCAGGAGGGATGAAGCGCCATTTGATGCCTCGCCTCGCCGCCTCGCCTGCTGTGGCCGCATCCATGGCTCGACGCAGCTCCTTGTCTGCGGTGCGCAGATTGGTTCCATTGTCGGACCACAGCTCCGTGGGGCAGCCGCGGCGCGCTATCATGCGCCGCACCGCCATCACCGCCGATTCGACGCTCAGGGAGGCTGCCATCTCGAGGTGGATGGCGCGCGTCGTGAGGCACGTGAACAGCGCCACATAGCGCTTCTGTCGGGTTCGGCCGGCTGTGATGCTCAGCGGGCCGAAGTAGTCAACCCCTGTAAAGGTAAAAGGGCGATTATGGTGCCCCACCCTAGTGGGCGGGTGGTTTCCGGTAGGTGGCGTCGGCGGCGCTGCCCGGCGGATTCTGCACGCCAGGCACCTGCTGATGATGCCCTTCGTTGTCGGTCGCAAGCGCAGCACCCAGAAGTGTTGTCGGCACTCATTGATTGTGCTTTCCGTCCCGGCGTGATGCAGCTGTCTGTGTACGTGTGCGATGTACAGCTGTGTCGCATGGTCCCCACCGTCGATGACTGGCGGCCTCATCTGTCGCTCGCCGATGTCCCGCGTTGCGCCGATTCTAGTTTTTAGTATGATAGTGCCATTTAACAATTCCACCGCTAGAGGGCGCAGTCGACTACGCGGCGTTGGTGCGAGACCTCTTGTCAGCTGTTCGATGTCGTCTGCGAAGGCGCGCTGTTGGCTGGCTCGTATTACCAGTTTTTCTGCGTCTCGTAGTATCTCGGCGCTGAGTGGCAGGAGGTGGCGCGTCGCTGTGGCCGCCTTATGTATCGGCGGCGGCGCCGCGGTTTTCTTAGCTCCCTTCGTCGTCCGCCAGTCGCCATCCTCTTCACTGCGGCGTTGAGTACGTTTGTAGTTGACCTGCTCGGTGCGGCCGCGGCACACCTGTATGAATTGTAGTACTCGCGCCGTGGCGCGAATCAACCTCTCCCATCTCGAGAAGCGTTCCGGTAGGGGCGTGGCTTCGGTGAGCGGCGATCGACGTTTTTCTGTAATGTTGTGTACTTTTTCCTCGCCCGTGTTGGCGATGATGGCGGGCTCGTCGCACGGCCACTCTTCCTCGGGTCGCCGCAGGAACTCTGGACCTGTGTACCATCTGTGAGTACTGTTGAAATCACGTGGCACTGCTCGTGTCGCGTCGTCGGCAACGTTCAGTTTTGTCGGTACCCACCGCCACTCCTTGACTGTGCTGTGCTCCTCCACGGCGGCGATGCGATGCGCGACGAATGGTAGGTACGTTCGTGCCCCTTTCTTGAGCCACGTCAGTACTGTCCTGCTGTCCGACCAAAATACCTTACTCTGTGGTTTCCGGTTGTGTTCATCAACGACGGCGGACGCCATGCGACTTCCCATCGCGGCCGCTTGCAGCTCGAGGCGTGGTATCGATTTCACCGTGAGTGGCGCCACTTTCGCCTTGGCAGTGATGAGCGATGTGTGTACCGCCCCGCTGCTATCCGTGGCGCGCCAGTACAACGCGGCTGCGTATGCTGTCTCGCTGGCATCTATAAATACATGTAATTGTAAGTTAGTGGCGTCGCTGTAATGTAGGTAGCAGCGATCGATGCTGAAGTCACGCAGCGCTGTCAGGTGACTCATCCATTCGTGCCACTGTGCTGCCAGGTCGCGGTCGATCTAAGTGTCCCAGTCGGTACCTCTGCGCCATACCTCCTGCAATATTTGTTTCGCGCCGATGGTTACTGGAGCTGCTAGGCCTAGCGGGTCGAAAACGGACATAAGTATCTTCAAGATGTCCCTCTTGGTAGGTTCCTGTCGCTCCAATATTGCCGTCGGTAGCCGCTGCAGGTTCAAGTTGAACTCGAGGACGTCTGCTGTGGGTCTCCATATGAGGCCAAGGACTCGTTCTGTGGGCGCTGCTCCGTCGAGACCGACTGTGGGTGCCTGTTCTGTCGCATCGAGTGACTGTAGTACAACCTGTGAGTTTGACGTCCAACGCGCGAGCTCGTAGTGGGCGCCTCTGTGTATGTCCCGCACCTGGCGGGCTATGTCGGCGGCCTCCTGTTTAGTCTTGTAGCTCGCGAGATAATCGTCCACGTAGTGATTGCGAATGATCGCAGAGACGGCCTCCGGATGCGTGGCTGCGTGTCGCTCGGCATTCCTGTTCTTCACGTAGATTGCTATTGCCGGCGAGCATGTGGCGCCGAAGATCAGTGAAGTCATGCGGTACTCGTCCGGCGGCGCGTTGTCTCGGCGGTCGCCTCTCCATAAGTAGCGCAGTGCGTCGCGGTCCTCGTCGCGTACCTTGACCTGCATGAACATTTCGCGGATGTCCGCGCATACCGCTACTCGATGTTGCCGGAAACGCATCAGGATTCCCGGGAGGGACTGCAGCAGGTCGGGTCCAGTCATCAGGTGGTCGTTGAGGGAGACTCCTCGCGTCTTGGCAGCTGCGTCATGTACCACTCTCACCTTATCGGGCTTCATAGCGTTGATTACTGCGAAGTGGGGCAGGTACCACGATCGCGGCTGTTTCGTCGGTGGTGCTGGCTCAGCATACCCCTTCTTGATGAGCGCGTCCATCTCGCCGTGGTAGCGCCTCCTGAGCTCGCTGTCTCTGTCCAGCTTCTTCTCCAAGCTGTGAAGTCGTTGGAGAGTGTTATTGTAATTTGGGGGCATGACTGTATCCGCAGATTTCCACAACAGTGGTACCGTATATGTCCCGTCCCTCTCGCACACTCTTTCTTCGAGGATTGCCAGTGAGCGCGCGGTCGCGTCGGTACGGGGCTGTTTGGGTTCAATTAACAAACTTTCTAATGCGAAATACCTTTTCAGCTGTATGTCCATACTCTGTTCCGTACTGATGTGGTTGATCGTGGCAATCTCGCGGCCCATTGACCGCGTGCGCGCGCCGTGTAGCACCCATCCGAGTGCAGTGCGCGACGCGACCGGCTGGCACGGCGTCCCTTGCCGCGTCTCTGTAGCTGTGAGCAGGTTCCATTGGTCCTGTCCGATGAGTATTCGTGGCTCAGCATTGGTGTAGACGAGGCCCCCGAGGTTGCGCAAATGCTCGCAGTCCCGGATGTCTCGCGCGGCTACTGTCTGTGTGGATAAGTGCAAGTTATTTATCGTTCGGGCCGAAATGTCATAACAGTCGCCCGATGCACCCTTCAGCCGCAACGTCACTCGTCTAGAGTTAGCCGTCAACCGCGTCTCTCCAATCGCCTGAATGCTCAACTCGCCTGTGGGCCCATCCGCGCCTATCTTGACCGCCAAATCTTCGTCGACGAGTGTCACCGTCGAGCCGTCGTCCAGTAATGCATATGTACTCACGTCACCCGATGGACCCGATAGTGTTACCGGGATAATCTTGAGGTAAGCTTGTGCTTTGAACGCCGACTGTGCTGTGTTGACGGCTTCTGTCTGGGCACGCGGGGAAAAATGTAGCATCTTGTGGTGCCATCTCCCGCAACCGTCTCGCTCGCACGCGCGACGCTTGCATCTGTGCGTCCTGCTGCGTTGTCCGAGGCAACTGAAACATAAGCCATTTGATTTTGCAATATCCCACCTTTCATCGATCGTAGCATCCTTAAACTGTACACAACTATCTGTCTTGTGTGGTTCCGAACACAGGGGGCACTTGATATTTGCATTGTTGTTGTTATTGTTGCCACCGGACGTCGCGTACACTTTCTGCTGAGCGGGTTGCGGTCGATAGGGCGTGGCTTGACGCGGCTTTCCTCCCGCCGGTTCTGTAACTGATGCTTCCGGTTGGGCATATGGGCCGCAACGCTCGGCCTCGCGCTGCAGGAACTTCGCTAGCTTGATCAGGTCTGCATCTTCTTTTGACGCGTCGGCGGCGAAATCAAACCATCGGTAGCGCAGCGTCGGTGTCAATTTGTCGACCACTACCTTTGCTGTTTCGGGGCTGTATAGGTAGTGGGCGCGGTCGAGCGCCTTCAGCGTCGCGACGACGTTGGTGAGGCGACTGGAGCACGTGCAGATGTCGCGCGGCGCGTCGGATGGGCGCGCGAGCGCGCGCAGTCGTTCCAGCTCCGATAGCGCGATCGTGTCGGGTCGTCCGAAGCGTGTCTCCAATGTCTGCATTACCTCTGTTGTGTTGGCGCTGTAGATGAGTAGATTCTCGACCGCTTCCTTGGCTTTCCCTTTGAGAGCCCTCCGTAGCCGCGCCATGTTCTCGACCTCGGTGAACAACGTAGTCGTGTCGTAGTATGACGCCTTGAAAGCTAACCATTCATGGTGCGAACCGCTGTATGCCTGTAGTTCTGTGATGTATCTCGGGTTCATCGGCGGGCGCGCGCTGCGTGCGGCGAGCGTGATGGCCGCCGCTAACTCTGCAATGCTATTGTTGGGTAGCGCGACACTATTGTCTGCGTATGCGCCCCCACTGTTCTGTGACTGTACTGGAACGGACAGGATCGGACACGCTGGCGGCATGTCAGGACGTGTCTGTAAGGGCGCCTGCGGCGGTGCGGGACGCGCGGGGGGTTCCTCCCTGTGAACTTCTGCATGCTGTACCGGCTGTACTGTGGGTGGTACCTGTAGCAGAGGAGGCGGAGGCTCCTGACGCGGCGTCTCGTGGGGTTCGTGCGTTATTGCGAGAATCTGGTTTCCTTCCAACCATTCTCCGACTCGTCGGGCTGTAGCTGTGGCGGAGTACACGGATACGTTGTCATCGGCTTCGTCACCTGTGTCCTCCGCTTCTAAAACTGCGACGGGGCCGCGGCCAGCTCTAACTGTAGCTGTGCCACCTGTTCCCTCGCCTTCGCAAGTCGTAGGCTGCGCCGTTGCTTGACGGTGCTGACTCGCGATCTGGCAGAATCGCGGCTGGCGTCCTGTCGAGCCGACGCCGCCGCCTGTTCCTGCCGCTGTGTGTCCTTGGATGCCTCCGTCGAGCAGCCTGTAGTGTCTGTGTAGTTTGCTGCGATGACGGCGTGGCATCAGTTGAGGACTCTGTAAAAGTACCTGTTTCTGTACCTGTTTCTGTGACTGTGGCCTCGACCGACGGGGCTGCGGCAGCGGCGGCGTCGGCGTTGGCTAGAGGCGCGGGTTGCGTCCCTTCTTGCTCTTCACACGTAGCTTTCTTTGGTTGCTTCTTGGGCGGCATCGTCGAGGAATCCGGCTCGAAGGACCAAAATGTGCACGTCTGAACAGGTCAGCACCTGACTGCACCTGTCGCTACCTGCACCGTGGGGGTGTTCCTGACTGTGGGATTCTACGGGATGTCCTCGCCAAATGAAAGTCTTGATCTTGCAGTAGTTCCGTATCCCGGAGTAGTTGCTTGTTCCGTTGATCGCCGTGCAAAGAGGCCGATTTCAATCAGTCAAGTATTCTTCTCACGCACCCATTCTGGGGCGTGGGGAGTCAGGGTCAGATCATCGGATCTCTTCCTGAAGAAGCGCCTCTGTCCACTCCTATGGACAGGTCATCGGGGGGCCCTCGCGGGCGGTGGAGATGTTCTCACGAGGGGTGTTCCTTTGGATGATCGCCGGCTAGGCAACCAGGTCGCGTGGCAGGCGGCGGCGGTCGGGCGGGCGCGCGTGGTACGGCGCCATGTCGCGGATGTGCGGATGATGTGAGCTATCCGCACGCGCGAACATGCCCTTCGCCAGCCTCTGGACAAACTGGTCCACTGGTTCCCATCTGAGGTCCCTCTGGATCGTCGCATTCCTCACGTAGCGGGGGGCGTCGACGATGGTACGCAAAGAGAGGTTCTCTTGGGCTCGGAGTCTCCGTTTGTTCGTCTCCGAGCACAGGGCGTACCATGCCGGGGCCGCGTAGGTGAGGCGGGATCTCACGTAGCACTTGTAGATCCCGAGCTTCGCCCTCAGAGGGAGGCTGGAGTCGAGAAGTGGACGCAGCTTGGCGCGTGCCAACTTGACCTGGTTGACGACGTTGTCGACATGTTGCTTCATGGTGAGCCGGCGATCGATGGTCACTCCCAGGTACTTCACCTGCGGAGACCACGCGATGTCCTGTCCTTGGAGCTGGAGTGGTGGTGGAAGGGGGGACTGGCCTGTGATGAGCGCCTGCGTCTTCCCAACGTTGACGGACAACCGCCACTTGGCGAGCCAGTCGGGCAAGATGTCCAGGGTGCGCTGCAGTTTGACGGCAGCGTGCCGTGCCTGGATCGACGACGCGTAGTAGGCAGCGTCGTCGGCGAAGAGTGCCAGCTGGGCACCCGGCCCGACGGGGATGTCGTCCGTATATTGGGAGTAACAGGCTGGAGACAGGCAGGACCCCTGAGGGACGCCGGCTGCAACGGGGTGTTCCTCGGAGACGGCGTCTTCCACCATCACTCGGAAGCGGCGATTCTTCAGGAAGGAGGCGATGATCTGGACCAGTCTTCTTGGGGCTGGAGACGTCGACAATTTGTACAGCAACCCCTCGTACCATACTCTGTCAAACGCCTTCTCCATGTCCAGGAGTACTGCGACAGTGCATTCCTTCTTGTTTAAACAAACCGTCATGTCATTCAGTACTCTGGTGAGCTGAAGCGTCGTAGAATGCTCGGGCCTGAAGCCGAACTGTTCTGGGCGCGGCTGGATGTGGGGCAGTAGCTTCGCCAGCAGGAGTTTCTCAAACACCTTTGAGATGGTACTCAGTAGAGTTATCGGCCGATAGCTCTCAGGCAGCTTGGAGTCCTTGCCCGGCTTGGGCAACATGATGACCAAGCCCTCCTTCCATTGGGTTGGGAAGTGGCCCGTGCGCAAGATACCGTTAAACAGGCGCGTAACGGCCGCCACAGTACGTGGCGGCAAATGTAGCAGCGCCATGTTAGGTATGCGGTCTGCGCCCGGGGCTTTCCTGGGCTTGGTACGTCTGAATGCACGCATGATCTGGCCGGGCGTGACGACGGTTGGGTCCTCTTCGGGAGCTATCGGCGAGGCGAAGTACTCTCGCAGGTGTCTCTCGACTGCTGCGACGTGTTCCACATCATCCGTAGGGTTCGGCTTGAACTGCTTCTCGAGGCATTCGGCGAAGATCTCCGCACGGTCTTGGGCTCGAAATCTTGGTAGGCCGTCGCTGCCCAGGATTGGTCGGACGGGAGTTGGAGTAGTCGACAAATCCCGGCATAGGCGATGCACGGAGGGGACGTGGTCGCCCATGGACTCGACGTGGCGTTCCCAAGATTCTTCGGCGTGGAGATCAAGTCGGCGCTTCAGCTCTGTCGTCATGGCGTTGAGCCTGGTCTTCATCGTTGGGCAGCGGGTTTGCTGCCACTGCTTCCGGAGAGCGCGCTTATCGCGGATGAGTGCGCGTAGCTCAGCACGAGGCCGATTTGCTCCCGGCACCTGTTTATATAGGTGAGGGACGGGGTCGGACGCTATGCTAGGCTACGATTGGACTATGCACGGTAGTACCCCATTTTATTCTGTAGGTGGCGCTACCGGGCAAGAGCTAACTAAACCGTAATACTGATTTATTTATTTACAATAATACCTATACAAATGACAAGCTGTCTGAACACTAATTATAATACTATCGGGCTATGTTTTATTCTGCTATCTATATGTTCCTATCAGTTATCTATATTTACCATTTATCTTTATTTCAATAAGGACACACACGAAACAGTACTTTTATTGTCTTACTACTACTTATACTATAACTTATATACTACGACTATGTACAATGGCCTATACCTAATCGCGGATATCGATTCTGTCGCGAACAGTGGAACAGCTTAAATACATACAAACGTGGGCCTTTAAACCGGAGACAACAGAAGCAAATACACAAACATTACTAAACAAATTGGCCAAATCCAATGACTATTTCGTAGAGAAACGAGTGATTAGGTCAACTAGGCACGCCTCATTTATTATCGGCTTTCCAGAGGGCCTATACGAAATGTTTAGTGATGCGTCGGTATGGCCCCCGCGAGTCAGGTTCGTCGACTGGTTTCTCCACCGCCCCCGCATCGACCAGCGGGGGGAACAGCTCACTGAGCGACGAGCAGACTCACCCCTCGCCGCCCCCACTGACCCCGTCGCGGCCAATCTCGCCAAGATGCCCTAAGGTCACCGCTTCTACCTTACTCACCACCAGTCCTGACGCACTTTCATCACAGCTAGCACCATCAGCACCCAGTAATCCCACCTCTGGCAAGACCCTACGAATCTGGTATCAGAATGTTCAATCCCTAAGAAATAAAACTCCAAATGTTGAACATCAAACGCAATCTGAATATCCCTGCGACATTCTTCTCATGTCGGAGCACTGGTTAAAAGTTAACGAAGCAAAACATGTAAACATAATAGAATTGTTATCCAGTTATTGCCGGCCCACGCGCGAGCATGGTGGTGTGTGCATTTATGTAAACAAATCTATCGATGTTATTGATAGGCCCGATATTCGTAATTTATCGGTTGAAATCCACTGTGAATTTACGGCTATACAATGTGTTTACTTTAATTTACTGGTAATATGTGTATATCGTTCTAACACTGAGGAAGCTAGCTTCGAGAAATTTTTAAAGCAACTAACGTCATTGATGGCTTTTGTCATTCATGACAAATGCAATATTCTCCTAGTAGGTGATTTCAACGTAAATCTGCTAATAACATCGCCCTAAACGTCAGTTATGGGATCTATGTGCCCAGTATAACCTGTCCTCGAGGGTGAACTTCCCTACACGAGTGCAGGGTGCCTCCTCGACCTGCTTGGACCCAGGTCTATACAGATTTGGATCGCAACAACGTGATAACTTCACCGGCAGATAAGCATCTGTCTGATCATAATAGTAGATTAGTAACCAAGGGTTTAAAGCAGTATCTTCTGTCGCGGGTGATGATTTAAATCGCGAGCGTTACGAAGGACCCGAGGTTTACTCCCGATCGTAGCGAGGGTGTTAAAAACTTAAATTTTATATGAGTAGTATAACCTGGTCTTCCATTGATGGCGGTCTTTATCCATGTAATCTCGTAGGTGAGCATGTGAAAGATTTTATTGACACTCTTAACACTTGTGGTCTTCAACAATTTAACAGGACATATCCCACCTCCACCCAACCTCATTCCGACTTCATGTCATAATGAGGCAAACGCGGGGGAGCAAGCCAACGGGTTAGATTTGCATGGAGCTATTGTAACCCGCAGCTATTTCTATGCGTCCCCCACATGGCTGGACCGGCCTTCTGTGCCCTCCGCCTGTCCTCTTCCCGCCTCTCCCCATTCAGGGGCGCGGTGGAAAAGATAGCAGCGTCGCACCCTTTTGGTGATGTGACACACACAAGCGGTGTGAGCTCGGTGCCGATTCCGCACGTCATTTCAACCAAATTCCCAGCCACATCTCTTTTTATGCCACGCGTGCGCAAACTGGTGTAGCCGTTGGAAGTTCGCCTTTGACGAGACGAGGTCCTCGTAGTAGACTGGTCCTTCATCATCATTTTCTTCCGTTCGTCGTCGTATAGTGGACATTCCCAAAGAGCATGATGCATATCTTCATCTTCTACGCCGCACTGACATACACTCATCGGGCATAACGTCATATCATGCAGTCTCTTCCTGAAGCACCCGTGTCCCGACAATATCTGCGAAGTTTGGTAGCCCGGCTCAACCCAAGAGGCCTTGAGGCGAGCCGCCACGTCCGGAAAGAAACGGTATAGCTCTCGACCTTTCGTCTCATTCATCCAGCGTCCCTGCCATTGTGCAACGACCTCCCCCAGAGTTTGGCGTTTTATCGCTCTGATCTCCGTCTCAGTGCAACCTTCCCGCGCCTCATCACTACGGCCGGCGCGGATGAGCTCCAGGTCAGCCGGCAGCACGCCTGCCAGTACCGGTAGGGCCGCTGTACTGCATGAACGATAAGCTTTGGTCAAGAGCACCAAAGCCGGTTGCTGTGTCCTCAGAAGTGAGGCACGCACAGTGTGGAAGGACGCACGCCTGTACCAGCATACCGCGGCATACGTCATGGTGGAGATATAGGTGCCAGTGTACAGTATGCGCAGAGCACGATAACGTACACCCCAACTAGATGCGGATACACGCGACACTTTTCCGAAGCAATTTGCCGCGCGCTCGCCTATGTATGACGCATGTGCAGCGAACGACAGTCCGGCGTCGAGAACCATGCCCAGCACCTTTGCCTGCACGACGCTCCTGACAGAGTCGTCCCTCATCTTGACCGTTGGCGGGCGCTTGAACCTACCCTTGATCGTCATAGTGTGTGATTTTGCCGGAGAAAAGCTCAGGCGGTTTCTGGCGCCCCATTCGGAGACGCCTTCAAGCACCCTAGAGGCCGAGAGTTCGATGGAGGATCGAGAGTTGGACTCTATCAGGATAGTCACGTCGTCTGCGTAGCCTACGAGCATTGTGCATGCAGGCAATGGCAATCGCAGCAGGTCGTCCATCAGCACATTCCAGAGCATCGGTCCCACCACGGATCCCTGAGGACACCCCATAGTGGAGACCTTCCATTCCACCAGCGGACCGATGAATAGCCCTACGCGGCGGTTAGTGAAGTAATCCACTAACATCTTTTAGATGTTAGGGGGTAAGCCTCCACGTTTCGCTTTCAGCAAAATCATCGGCCACCAGGCGTTATCAAAGGCCCCCGAGATATCCAGAAAAATCGCCTGTACATACATGGCTTTCGAGTCCCTGGCAACGTTAATAATGCTATTCAAGGCTGTAACAGTCGACCGACCCGGAGAGAAGCCGTGCTGGAATTCTGAAATGCCCCTCGATATTTGCGGGGCACAGGCCAGCATAATTCGCTCAAGAATCTTACCGAGGCCTGGGAGCAAGGTGATCGGCCTGTAGGCCTTAGGATCCGTCAGTGGTTTGCCATTGCACTTTGGTAGGACTAACAGACGTCCATCCATCCACTGATTGGGAAATATTCCCTCTTTCACACAGTTATCAAATACATACGTCATCTCTACTGCTGCTGCATGCCACACATGTTTCAGAATGCGAGCTGTGATGACATCAAGTCCGGGGGCCGTCAAAAAATCAAATCATCAAAATCAAAAATCATTTATTTCCATAGGATGTTGTTACATCACTTAGATCCGTCATTACATTTTTTTGGGTGAGTTCACTAACCCAAACGCCAAGGTAGTGCATTTCCCTCGAATATGTCTTACGATGGTAAAACGTCCGATAATGGCAACACCATTAGTAATTTCTTCTCTGATTACTTTCATTCTAATTTTCTTATTACATCCAGCTCTGACAATGATAATGTGGGTCAAGCACATACACATGTCGAACCGCAGTGTCTGTGCGATAAAATCAATATCAAAATCAAAAATCATTTATTTCCATAGGGTGTTGTTACATCACTTAGATCCGTCATTACATTTTTTTTGGTGAGTTCACTAACCCAATGGCGGAATCTGTGGAGAAGAGCTCACCGAAGAAACTCCACAGTCGTCGCATCTTTTGCGTTTCCTTTTTTAAATAAAATATTGTCAAATTACAAAATGAATGCTAATTATATATCGAAACAGCCTGTTACTCAAACAATCTATTCCCATGGACATCTGTCCTCTAAGTAATCAGATATCCTGTAGTAACCTTTTTTATACAATTTCTGTTTTATTATTATTTTAAACTTGTCTAAAGGTAAGTTTTTAATATCAGTAGGGACCTTATTGTAATAGCGTATACAATTGCCTTTAAAATAATTACTAATTTTATGTAGTCGGCTTACATAAGCAACCAACTTGTCTTTATTTCTAGTATTAAAATTGTGTATATCACTGTACTTCTGAAAATTAGTTATATTTCTTTTTACATACACAAGATTGTCATAGATATATTGAGACACAAATGTCAGAATATTGATTTCTTTAAACTTTTCCCTCAGTGACACTCTAGGCCCTAATCTATAAATTGCACGAACAGCCCGTTTCTGCAGAATAAATATACTATTAGCATTCGCAGCGTGACCCCACAATAAAATACCATAGGTCATTAGACTATGAAAGTAACTAAAGTAGACTAGTCTAGCGGTGTCTTCGTCGGTAAGAGCTCTAATTTTTTTAACTGCGAACGCTGCCGAACTCATTCTGTTCGACAATTTATTTATATGAGGATCCCATTGTAGTTTGGCGTCTAAAGTAATGCCCAAAAAGACAGTCGACTGCACAAGGTCCAATCTCTGTCCTTTTATAAATATGTCTGTAGTTACCGGGTTCACATTGGGTAACACGAATTTAATACATTTAGTTTTCTTTTCATTAAGTAATAAATTGTTAACAGTAAACCAGTTCACTATACTAGAGATAGCATTGTTTACCTCGTCATAATTTGATTGCTGTCTTTTAACTTTAAATATCAAAGAAGTATCATCGGCAAACAATACTAACCCATGTTTTGCTTTAACAAGGTAAGGTAAATCATTAATATATACTAAAAACAAGAAAGGACCAAGAATTGAACCTTGCGGTACGCCCATACTTATTGAAGACCCAGGTGATCTTTTCCCATTAACATCGACCATCTGAACCCTATCTGTTAGATATGACTCCAGAAGGCCAAGTGCCTGATCTTTTACACCATAATGGCGTAACTTCCTGACAAGAGTGTCATGATGGACGCAATCAAAAGCCTTGGATAGATCGCAGAAGACACCTATTGCATCCATTGCGTCTTCCCAGGCATCAAAAATATTGTCGATTAGTTCAACACCAGCATCGGCTGTTGAACGACCCTTTGTGAAACCAAACTGAGCAATATGAATTAAATTATTGAGATAAAAATGACTTTGCAATTGATTAAGTATGAGTTTTTCAAATATTTTGCTAAGCGTTGGTAGTATCGATATGGGTCTAAAATTGGTGGGGTCTGATGTACTACCAGCTTTGAATAAAGGTATAACTTTACTTAGTTTCATCAAGTCAAGGCTCTGCCGTGTTAGGCAGAGCCTTGACTATACCCTGCAGGCGATCACGAGATAGCGGCGGGGCATCCGGGCCGGAAGGCGTGCAGGCGGCACATAAGCGTATCTGTCGGTGGTGTATAGAGTCGTTGCGCTCATCGTCATCATCATCAACAATTTAACAGTTTTGAAAACAGCTTTGGTCGTATATTGGATCTAGTATTGTCGATGAAAGTGTCGTGGTAATGTCATGTCCTGACCCATTAGTGCCAGAGGACCCATACCATAAGGCTTTGCATATAGATATACCTGTTGCATTCTTCACCCCATTAAAATACATTCCGCATGTTTCCTTTAATTATTCCAAAGCTGACTATAAGCAAATACGTAAACACATCCATGATTTTGACTGGGTAGGTAAGCTTGGTAGTGGTAGTGTAGATGACGCTGTCGATATTTTCTATACATTAATTTATAAATTACGTGACTCATATGTTCCTACTCGCAGCTTATCTAAGAACAATTACCCACCTTGGTTTAGCACAGCTCTAATCAAAGTCATAAAGGAAAAGTTCAAATATTTCAAAAAGTATAAAAACTATGGGAATCTTTCTGACCAAAAGTCTTTTTCAATTTTACGTGACCGAGCAAGTAGAATGGAGCGTGAATGCCACGCTAATTACATAGCTAAAATTGAAGATTCTATAGTTAAAAATCCTAAGACCTTCTGGTCCTATATTAAGTCGAAACGCCAAGGTAGTGCATTTCCCTCGAATATGTCTTACGATGGTAAAACGTCCGATAATGGCAACACCATTAGTAATTTCTTCTCTGATTACTTTCATTCTAATTTTCTTATTACATCCAGCTCTGACAATGATAATGTGGGTCAAGCACATACACATGTCGAACCGCAGTGTCTGTGCGATAAAATCAAAATCAAAATCAAAAATCATTTATTTCCATAGGATGTTGTTACATCACTTAGATCCGTCATTACATTTTTTTTGGTGAGTTCACTAACCCAATGGCGGAATCTGTGGAGAAGAGCTCACCGAAGAAACTCCACAGTCGTCGCATCTTTTGCGTTTCCTTTTTTAAATAAAATATTGTCAAATTACAAAATGAATGCTAATTATATATCGAAACAGCCTGTTACTCAAACAATCTATTCCCATGGACATCTGTCCTCTAAGTAATCAGATATCCTGTAGTAACCTTTTTTATACAATTTCTGTTTTATTATTATTTTAAACTTGTCTAAAGGTAAGTTTTTAATATCAGTAGGGACCTTATTGTAATAGCGTATACAATTGCCTTTAAAAGAATTACTAATTTTATGTAGTCGGCTTACATAAGCAACCAACTTGTCTTTATTTCTAGTATTAAAATTGTGTATATCACTGTACTTCTGAAAATTAGTTATATTTCTTTTTACATACACAAGATTGTCATAGATATATTGAGACACAAATGTCAGAATATTGATTTCTTTAAACTTTTCCCTCAGTGACACTCTAGGCCCTAATCTATAAATTGCACGAACAGCCCGTTTCTGCAGAATAAATATACTATTAGCATTCGCAGCGTGACCCCACAATAAAATACCATAGGTCATTAGACTATGAAAGTAACTAAAGTAGACTAGTCTAGCGGTGTCTACGTCGGTAAGAGCTCTAATTTTTTTAACTGCGAACGCTGCCGAACTCAGTCTGTTCGACAATTTATTTATATGAGGATCCCATTGTAGTTTGGCGTCTAAAGTAATGCCCAAAAAGACAGTCGACTGCACAAGGTCCAATCTCTGTCCTTTTATAAATATGTCTGTAGTTACCGGGTTCACATTGGGTAACACGAATTTAATACATTTAGTTTTCTTTTCATTAAGTAATAAATTGTTAACAGTAAACCAGTTCACTATACTAGAGATAGCATTGTTTACCTCGTCATAATTTGATTGCTGTCTTTTAACTTTAAATATCAAAGAAGTATCATCGGCAAACAATACTAACCCATGTTTTGCTTTAACAAGGTAAGGTAAATCATTAATATATATTAAAAACAAGAAAGGACCAAGAATTGAACCTTGCGGTATGCCCATACTTATTGAAGACCCAAGTGATCTTTTCCCATTAACATCGACCATCTGAACCCTATCTGTTAGATATGACTCCAGAAGGCCAAGTGCCTGATCTTTTACACCATAATGGCGTAACTTCCTGACAAGAGTGTCATGATGGACGATATATTTAGTATCGCAGTTAATAGCTCCTATGTTCATTATGTTCATAAGCTCCTTCAGTCTTTGGACCTGTGCAAGTCTGCCGGGCCTGATGCTATACCGGCTTCGTTACTAGTTGCTTGTGCAAAAGAGCTGTCCGTTCCCATCACAATTTTGTTTAAAAGATCTCTCAACGAAGGTGTCATGCCGTTTCGTTGGAAGTCTGCTTTTATTTCCCCCATACATAAAAAAGGTTCCCGTGAGCGCGTTGAGCATTATAGGCCTATCTCAAAATTGTGTCTTATAGCCAAGGTTCTTGAGCGTGTCGTATATACTCAATTATATGAAGCGCTTAAATCTAGTTTCAGTCCTTTGCAGCACGGTTTCTTAAGGGGCAGATCGACGGTATCTAACCTTGTACTTTTCCATGACTATATCAGTGAGCGTATGGACAATAATGACCAAGTCGATGTCATTTATACTGATTATAGTAAAGCTTTCGATCGCATCGATCACGACATCTTGCTGAAGAAAGTTAGCAGAGTTGGCATTAGAGGCGATCTGCTCATATGGTTTGCTTCGTATGTTGCAGGAAGATCTCAAGCCGTAGTTCTCAATGGTTTCAGGTCTTCCTGGATTAGTGTACCGTCTGGAGTCCCACAAGGATCGCTTTTTGTTCCTCTGCTATTTATATTATTTATCTATGATATTGATAAATGTTTTCAAACCTCTAGATTTCTGCTTTTTGCCGATGACATGAAGATTTTTAGAGTTGTTAATGGGGTCCGGATGGTGAACTCTTACAGAGTGACTTATATAGGCTTGACGGCTACTGCGTAACAAATAAGCTGGATTTAAATATCACCAAGTGTTTCTTCATAACTTTTACCCGTAAATTAAAACCGTACATAAATAATTATCAAATTAAGGATCTTCCGCTTTCTAGAGTATATGACAGCAGAGACCTTGGTGTTGTTATTGACAGCAGACTTATCTTTGACCATCATATTGATGCAATTGTCAGTAAAGCCTCTAAGGCATTGGGGTTCGTCATGAGGTCGTCGAAGTCGTTTAAGCGAATGAAAACTATTAAAATTCTATATTGTGCTTATGTCCGCAGTCATCTGGAATATGCTTCGCAGGTTTGGAACCCGTGCTACGACGTCTACATCAATAGACTTGAATGGATTCAGAAGAAATTTACAAGATATATCGGCTTTAAGTTCAAGTTGCCCAAGCTCAGCTATGAGTATCGCTGTGCACGTTTACATTTGTTACCACTGAAACTTCGCAGGGATATCTCAGATATGGTATTCCTGATGAAAATAGTTAAGGGCACTGTTGACTGTCCATCGCTGCTTGGTAAAATTAAGTTTAAGGTCCCTAGTCGTAACGTTCGTAGACGACCGTTGTTCCAATTGCCTCTCGTGCATAGCAATTACAGAGATAACTCCTTCTTGATAAGAGCGTGTTCTACTTTTGACCGTCTCGGTGACAGTGGCGACAACGGTGCTGACGGTGTTGATGACGACGATAATGATGACATTGATATATTCTGGAGCAGTGCGCAAACATTAAGGGCTCATATGATTCGTAAATTTTTAACATCTTTGGACACTGCTGGGTGAAGTAGTGGTGTGTTTGACAGTCGATTATATTATTGTTTAATTAATAATGATATCTTCATATTATTATTTGCTAATATTACTGTAACTAGATATTTTCCTAAATCACGTAATTGTATTTCAGCGTATAGTTCTGACTAAAAAGTTAGGTGTATTTTTACAAATTCTTTGTGTGATTCTTTACATTAATTTAAAACTCCAAGGCAAGAACGTTTTGCGTGTAGTAAAATAATTGTGGGAGGTTATTATTAGCTCTTTAGTTAATATAGTGTTTTGCATTTAGTGAGTAAAGCTGTTACCTCTCCTAAAAATGTAAAATAAAATAAAATAAAAATTACGAGTCATGAGTGTAGCGAGGGATTTAAGTTCACCCAAGACTAAGACACCTTTATCACCGAGGAAAATACTCTACTTTTTGTACCATTTGCGAAAAAATTAACACAATAATAATATGAGATAAGCCTTTATTAAAAATAGTGACAATTAAAAGTAAAAGATAACATTCGAAACATTGGTCCAATTATTGATAGAGAGAGTTACATTTTTGTTTGGTACATTTATTGTTGATGAGTTGATATGAGTATTTCTCTGTTCTTGCGTCTGAGGAACTTGCGTTTCATTGTAGATAGTATACGTCGGAGATGGTGGTGGTGGTGCATCGAGAGTTACGGACGAAGATAAGATGCCGGAAGTTGATGGTTGTGGCTCTGATGGATTAAGTTTTATATTTTTGTTAATTTGACTGCTTAATATGGTTTTATTCGCCATTGAGCTTTCGATATAACCCTCAGCTACTCTATCAGAGCTCCAACCACCGTGTCTTTTTATTGACGCAATATCCACCCCTGAATCCGCCAAGAAAGTCGCTGAAGTTCTTCTAAAGCAGTGACCAGTGAAGAGTTCAACATCTTTAAGTTTTAAATATTTAGAAATTTCCTTTGGCATATTGCTAATTTTATTTTTGCCGATGGCATGTCGAGTACATTTCCCATTCCGATTGGTTGGTGGGACGTAATGCTTGGTATTTATGAATGATTTTAGTATATTGTCCTTGTACAATGAATGACCGATTTTTCTTTGTCTTAGTTTCCTTTACATAAATCAGCAGAAACTCATTGGAATGATTTTCAACGTCCTCCACCTTTAAGTTTACAAGTTCACATCCGCGGCAAGCACCATTGAGTCCAAAAAAAATAAGGCCACCTATAACAAAGACAAAAAACAGGTAAATATATAGAATAATTACCATTACTAAGATACGAAATATTCATAGTTAAATCATGTATACTTAACTTACTTTTGTGGCCAGAAAAATTTCGTCAGGAGCTTCATTAATAATTTTTTCCACATTTTGAGTCGTAAAAATTTTAAACTTCTTTGCGCAATGCCCTTCTGATTTTCTTTTTAAAAAAGCCATTAATTTCGTGAATCTATTTATTTCTTATTGCTGATGCTTATTGTAGCTTTCAGTTTTGAGTATATGCACCAAAGTGTATTAGGATTCTTTGTCTTGGATAAATAATCAAAATAGACAAGAAGTACTGATTCTGAAATTGATAGGCCTTTCGCACTTCTCCACGTTGAAAATTCTTCATAAGTTTTTAAATAATTTTCCTTGGATTTTGTTGGAAGCAAATTATTTATAATTGCGGCAGCATTTGTACTGATGAAATCCGACAATTCACTGTCACTGTCGCTTTGATTTAACACCGTAACGTATTTTTTAGAACATTAACTTATTTATAAAAATAAATTAAAATAAACTTAACGTTTATGTATTTGAAGAAAACACAAACGAGGCAAATTCCTAGACTAATATTTTTTATCGGAAAAGCAAAGGCATCAAGCTCATACGGCATCGTCGGTTTTCGTAATTTTATTTAATAATCATAGCTGTATATTAATGCGTATTCCTTTTTCAAAAAGATAATGCTTTATATACAAACTCAATGGTGTAAACACAGATGTAATTCAGTATAAATTTCGGTAAGTATTCCAAATTTAAATCACATTCTCCCCCTAGAGGATGAATGAAATTCAGTACAATTTTCTTTCCCTGTTTTTAACAGATTAAAAATGACTATTGTTATGTTCGCTTTTTGTGGCATAGAATGTCACTTTTTTGAGCAAGTGGTACGAAAAGGTATTTCGAAGAGAAATGTAATAGAACCTTTTCCATACGAAGTACAGCCAGAACAAATGCAGTTAATGAACTCGTCTCCTAAATTGAGATTATTCTATAATTGTTTATTGTTTTATAATTTATGAACAACGGTAAATTGTTTTATCCATATCTTATAAAATGACGAAGTTATCAGCTTTCCTTTGAAATGAAAACTACTCGCGCTCTCTTAGCTCGTGACGTCATCCGACACAATCGCTCTGAGCTCAGAAGGTGCGAAACAAGTGGTGGCGTATTATGAAACGCGATGATCACGTACCTCCATCGATATAAATACTAACTAAGGATAGGCCTTCCCGTACTAAATTTCTTACCATTTTGAGGCTAAGAAAAATAGCGCCCCTGTCGGAATTCGTCGGAATCAAGACAGTACGAAAAATTGTAACGGCGTCACGGTCGGTCACGTTCCGATTTGTGGTAACACAAGTCATACAGGTAAGTACCTATTGCATTTTAAATTGTAATGTAGTTATGGGTTTAAAGGGGTCACAGGTCGGTACTTACATTAAAATAATAATAATACCTTGGACACTATTTACACACATTGATCTAGCCTCAAAATAGGATTCCATGTATCTTACAACGATACACGTCCTTATATAGATAAATATTATACTTAGATAGATAAACAACCTTGACTAGGGTACAAACATCCGTTCTCATCAAAGAAATATTTGCCCCCACCGGGACTCGAATCCGGGACCCGGGAAAATAATCTTCACAACAGTATAAACAAGATGAACTGGAAAGAGGTACGCACAGACTTGAATAGTAGGGACAGGGCACGGAGCGCTTGAAAGTGTCGCTACAAAAACAGTACAAAATCGGGAAAATTGGACTGTTTGCAATCAGTCGCGCTTGGACGGTGACAGCCGATTGACATATCGGCAGCAAAAACAAAAATGGTGACCTGCGACGTAAAAAGGTGTAAATCATACCCAAATCGCAAAACACAAAAACAGGGAGTGTCGTATCACAAGTAAATATTATATTATCAATTACTATTGGCTTTAAATTGATTATCTATAAAATATTGTTCTCGAAAAAATCCTCAAACGAAAATCAACCATTCGACTGACGTAACTTTGTAGCGACGCGCGACGTACAGTGAAACTGCCCGCTTCCGATATTTGAAAAACGATCCGATTTGGTTATTTTTCTATTCGTAATGTCAAGATTACTATTCGTAATGTCATTAGATTACTATTCGTAATGTCATTTGGTTACCCCCCCCTAACTAATTCATAACTTTTTCTATGATTAGGTAGTTTATTACTTATAAATTAAAATCAAGATCTTAAATTCCAAGTCACGCTACTAATGTGTATCTGTGAGCTTACATCCTCTTTCATAATTTAACGGCAAAGACAATAATTAATATGCCTATTTAATTATGTTTCAACTTTTTATTAATTAAACATGAGCTAATTGCGTGGGACCTCGCCCTTAAGTAAAATTTTAGCTAGATATATTTTATTTCCACTCCTAATCACCGATTAAAAGTCACCGAGTATTTGAGAGTTATCCGTAGATCAACTTTCCTAATATTGTGTCTATACACCACAAATCGGAACGTGACCGACCGTGACGCCGTTACAATTTTTCGTACTGTCTTGGTTCCGACGAATTCCGACAGGGGCGCTATTTTTCTTAGCCTCAAAATGGTAAGAAATTTAGTACGGGAAGGCCTATCCTTAGTATTTATATCGATGCTTCATTTGTGAATATTGGGTGGAAGTTGGGAAAATTTCTATCAGAGATGGCCTGTTAAAACACAAAAATATTATTAGTTTCAGTAAATCTCTGTTATGAATACCGGTGTCGAATATCGCTTGCAAGCGCATATTTTCAAGCAAGGTGTTAAAGATCCTTCATCTTTAACACCTTAGGTTGTGCAAATTTTAATCCCTTGAAAAAGATGTCAAAATATAATTCTAACATTTATTGTGACGATAAATATGTAAAAATTATTATGATAATCAGTATTTTTATATATTTCAGTATTTTTCGAGGTGCCTCTGTATTTCCGTAAAATTTAATCTGTTACACTGGTGATCCCCAGTAATGACGACTTAGAAGGGCTTGTTCCCAGAGCAGTAAAATCTTATCAAAATCAAAATCAAAATCAAAAATCATTTTCACTTCTCATGCTCGAAAAAGTACTACTTTATGCAGGATCTAGGCGACATAAAGTTGAATTTTATGCTCTTGTGCATAAAAGTAGCTTTTTAAATGTGTCTACACTAAGGCAGTGACCATTTAGCCCATACAGCCAAAAACAATTAATTGTACATGGATAAAACTTGCTAATTTATAATATTTCCATCCCTATTTGCATTTTTGATTTATAATAAGATAATACGAAAAAGAAACTAAATATCAAAACGTGTTTACCACAAAAAAAAACATTATTCCAAAATAATTTAAGAATAGGCTGTATATTTTTTTTCTTTGCCCGAAAATTATGCAGGAAAATTAAAAAAAGTAAAGTAGCGGGAAAGAAGCCGTGAACTTTTCGTATTGAATTTTCTCAAATTATTGTTGAATACGTTATGTTACTGTTTTATTTTCTCGCAATCAAAGTGAAAAGCAGAGTTTATAAATCGTCCACAAAACCATTTTTATCCTCGACATTACTATCAGCCCTCGCCTTCGGCTCGGGCTGCTAAAAGTCTCGGATAAAAATGGTTCGTTTTGTGCACTTGTTGTAAAATCTACTATTATTTCCATAGGATGTTGTTACATCACTTAGATCCGTCATTACATTTTTTTGGGTGAGTTCACTAACACAATGGCGGAATCTGTGGAGAAGAGCTCACCAAAGAAACTCCACAGTCGTCGCATCTTTTGCGTTTCCTTTTTTAAATAAAATATTGTCAAATTACAAAATGAATGCTAATTATATATCGAAACAGCCTGTTACTCAAACAATCTATTCCCATGGACATCTGTCCTCTAAGTAATCAGAAATCCTATAGTAACCTTTTTTATACAATTTCTGTTTTATTATTATTTTAAACTTGTCTAAAGGTAAGTTTTTAATATCAGTAGGGACCTTATTGTAATAGCGTATACAATTGCCTTTAAAAGAATTACTAATTTTATGTAGTCGGCTTACATAAGCAACCAACTTGTCTTTATTTCTACTATTAAAATTGTGTATATCACTGTACTTCTGAAAATTAGTGATATTTCTTTTTACATACACAAGATTGTCATAGATATATTGAGACACAAATGTCAGAATATTGATTTCTTTAAACTTTTCCCTCAGTGACACTCTAGGCCCTAATCTATAAATTGCACGAACAGCCCGTTTCTGCAGAATAAATATACTATTAGCATTCGCAGCGTGACCCCACAATAAAATACCATAGGTCATTAGACTATGAGAGTAACTAAAGTAGACTAGTCTAGCGGTATCTACGTCGGTAAGAGCTCTAATTTTTTTAACTGCGAACGCTGCTGAACTCAGTCTGTTCGACAATTTATTTAATTTATTTATATGAGGATCCCATTGTAGTTTGGCGTCTAAAGTAATGCCCAAAAAGACAGTCGACTGCACAAGGTCCAATCTCTGTCCTTTTATAAATATGTCTGTAGTTACCGGGTTCACATTGGGTAACACGAATTTAATACATTTAGTTTTCTTTTCATTAAGTAATAAATTGTTAACAGTAAACCAGTTCACTATACTAGAGATAGCATTGTTTACCTCGTCATAAATGGATTGCTGTCTTTTAACTTTAAATATCAAAGAAAGGACCACGAATTGAACCTTGCGGTACGCCCATACTTATTGAAGACCCAGGTGATCTTTTCCCATTAACATCGACCATCTGAACCCTTTCTGTTAGATATGACTCCAGAAGGCCAAGGGCCTGATCTTTTACACCATAATGGCGTAACTTCCTGACAAGAGTGTCATGATGGACGCAATCAAAAGCCTTGGATAGATCGCAGAAGACACCTATTGCATCCATTGCGTCTTCCCAGGCATCAAAAATATTGTCGATTAGTTCAACACCAGCATCAGCTGTTGAACGACCCTTTGTGAAACTAAACTGAGCAATATGAATTAAATTATTGAGATAAAAATGACTTTGCAATTGATTAAGTATGAGTTTTTCAAATATTTTGCTAAGCGTTGGTAGTATCGATATGGGTCTAAAATTGGTGGGGTCTGATGTACTACCAGCTTTGAATAAAGGTATAACTTTACTTAGTTTCATCAAGTCAGGAAACACATCATTATCTATACATTGATTAAATATACAACAAAGGTGAGGTGCAATACAATCTACAATGGAACTAATAATTTTTACTGATAGACCATGGGCGTCAGCTGTCTTTTTCATTTCCAGGGATTTAAACGCTTTTACAATGTCTTCATTATTTACGTGCCTAAATTTAAAATCTGTTTTACATTCCTCAAAGTTTTGTTTAAGTATAGATTCAGCAGCAGCGGGAGATGAATTTAAAGACTTGGTTGTTGAAACTGGAATGTCCGTAAAGAAATTTTCGAAAGCTTTTGCTACTTCCTTAAAAAAAAAACACACTAATGTCAAAGAAAAAAATGGGAAAAGCGCGGGAAACCATTGAAATAACCAGGCGGGATTTTCGAAGTTTTTATTAATTTCATCGATTACTCGTGTATCAATAAATTTAGAAATAAAAGGCGTCTGGAGACAAATAAAAAGAAACCAATCATGGGGAAGGTGCGAACAAGAAAGAGAAAAAAAGATGAGGCTGAAGAGAAAAGTGAAGGAGACTCCACGTCGTCGTCCGAGTCAGAGGTCGAAAGCGCAGATAAGTATAAACCTTATCTGGTAACAGATTATAAGAGACGATACCCTGAGGATTCCGGTGCTACAGAATTTGTAGTATTTGTAGAGTCTTCCAATGCGGATATACCTATAGGAACCCGAGACCTAATGTCCATATCTAGCTGTATCAAAAGGTTTAATAAAGGAATCAAATATCTTAGGTCAATGAACAAGTTCAAAATTGCCATATACTTCGAAAAAACCAGCCTTGCTAATGCCTTCTTGAACAATGCTACATTTTTAAAAGACTACCAATTTAAGGCCAATATACCAGCTTCAAGCACTGAAATTACTGGTATAATTAAAAATGTACCCACCAACTTGATAAACAAAAAGATATTCACAATGATATCAAGTTACAAGAAAATAATATCTGTTCGAAGATTCACAAAAAGGACCAAAGTTGATGATAACTTCATTCAACAGCCGCTGCAGACAGTAGCCATCACCTTCGCGACGTCAGTTCTTCCAGAGTACGTAGATTTGGACGGTTGGCGGCATGACATCTCAGCGTATGTTCCACCAGTCAAACAATGTTTCCGGTGTCTCAGGTATGGCCATTTAGCAAAGTTTTGCAAGAACTCCGAGCGCTGCTCCATCTGTAAAGAAGGCCACTCATATAAAGTTTCTAAAACTCCGATCGAGCAGGCCAAATGCTTCCATTGCGATGGCAATCACGTTAGCATTTCAGCTCAGTGTCCAATTAAGCAAAAGAAAATACAAGAAAACAGACAAAAAGTTCAGACACCATCATTCGCTGACATATTCAAAAATGGAAATTTCCCACTCCTCGGCCCTACGAAGCCTCTTGATCTCTTGACATTATTAAAATCAAATGACAAGGCACTGAATCTCTTAGTGCAAAGCATTATAAAAATTATAACAATAAATAAGACACAAGATACCCCAATATCCATTTTTAGAGGATATAGAGGATTAGATGTTTTAAGCGAATTTTTCAACTCCAGTGATACCAAGAACATTAGTACAAATTCACAGACAAATTAAAGATAGTACAGTGGAATGCTCAAAGTCTGTTATGTAATCGTCATATTTTTACTCAATTTTTGTATGAAAATAATATTGACATAGCTTTAGTTTGCGAAACTTGGCTGAAGCCTACACAACGTTTAAATATTAAAGGATACTCAATAGAACGCAATGATAGTGGCAATAAACACAATGATGTTGCCATAGTCATTCGTAACAACATACAATACAGTAGATTAAAAATTTTTTTTGATGAATCACTTCAGAATATTGCTATCAAAATAAATTTTAAATAACAGTTCATTATCAATGACCAGTCTTTATATCCCGACAAATTGTAGTCCTACTATTAGAAAAACAAAATTTGTTAATTTTATTAATACCTTACCACAACCATGCTTAGTAGCAGGTGATTTCAATGCACATCACACCATGTGAGGTTGCCAATCTGTCAGTCCTCGTGGAAGAGATGTCCTCGAGACGCTGTAAATGAATGCAATTTAGTGTTATTAAATGATACACAACCAACAACTGTAGGTACAAATAACTGGAGACCAAATGGTTTGGATTTAACAATAGTAAGTCCCTCTATAGCCCTTAATTGCAATTGGACAGTATATGATGATCCCCTGGGAAGTTATCATCTAACCACAATAACTGAGATTTTGTTCAACACTATCACTGATTCTTCTACAAACAGCTTTATTTCTCAAAATAACACAGCTGCACTCAAAAGACCTAATCTACGGCTAGTAAATTGGAATAAGGTTTTCAAAGCTCGCCAACACTATGCTTAAAGAATTTATTATTAACCATAACGATCCTCTACAGTCTTACTATGACTATTGTGATATCATTCATAAAGCAATTAATCGATCGATATCGATCGATTAATAATAATAAAGGGTTCAGATGGTCGATGTTAATGGGAAAAGATCACCTGGGTCTTCAATAAGTATGGGCGTACCGCAAGGTTCAATTCGTGGTCCTTTCTTTGATATTTAAAGTTAAAAGACAGCAATCAATTTATGACGAGGTAAACAATGCTATCTCTAGTATAGTGAACTGGTTTACTGTTAACAATTTATTACTTAATGAAAAGAAAACTAAATGTATTAAATTCGTGTTACCCAATGTGAACCCGGTAACTACAGACATATTTATAAAAGGACAGAGATTGGACCTTGTGCAGTCGACTGTCTTTTTGGGCATTACTTTAGACGCCAAACTACAATGGGATCCTCATATAAATAAATTAAATAAATTGTCGAACAGACTGAGTTCAGCAGCGTTCGCAGTTAAAAAAATTAGAGCTCTTACCGACGTAGATACCGCTAGACTAGTCTACTTTAGTTACTCTCATAGTCTAATGACCTATGGTATTTTATTGTGGGGTCACGCTGCGAATGCTAATAGTATATTTATTCTGCAGAAACGGGCTGTTCGTGCAATTTATAGATTAGGGCCTAGAGTGTCACTGAGGGAAAAGTTTAAAGAAATCAATATTCTGACATTTGTGTCTCAATATATCTATGACAATCTTGTGTATGTAAAAAGAAATATCACTAATTTTCAGAAGTACAGTGATATACACAATTTTAATAGTAGAAATAAAGACAAGTTGGTTGCTTATGTAAGCCGACTACATAAAATTAGTAATTCTTTTAAAGGCAATTGTATACGCTATTACAATAAGGTCCCTACTGATATTAAAAACTTACCTTTAGACAAGTTTAAAATAATAATAAAACAGAAATTGTATAAAAACTTTGAGAATATGACTACTTTACTTTTAGCTGGACTAATTTCTAGATTTAAATATTGAAAGTAACTATGTAATTTTTCCAGTGCTAAATTTAATTTTTGAGTTGTGTGTGTGATGTTATTACCACTGTAATAAATAGCCAAATCATCGGCAAACTGTAAGTTGCTGACTTCTGTTCCTAACATTTCATTGAGCCTGTGGATGTAGAGAATATACAATAAAGGGCTCAAAATGCTAAAAGTAAAGTAGTCATATTCTCAAAGAAAAAAGTCATCCCAGTTAAGCTACAATATGACAATAACTTATTACCAATTCAATCTCAAATAAAATTTTTGGGTGTAGTTTTTACACAGAATCTCTCATGGTGTAGATATGTTGATTGCATAACGGAACGAGCTTTAAGAGCTACCAACACTTTAAAATCTTTGGTTGGCAGCCATTGGGGTGCCGATCCTAAGATTATTTTAACTCTATACAAAGCCCTTGTAAGAAGTCACTTTGACTATGGTTTTTTCTGTTATTGTATAGATCCAAAATTAGTAGATAAACTTGAAAAGATCCAAAATATAAATTTAAGATTAATTTTAGGAGCCTTTAAGTCATCTCCAATTAATTCAATGCAGGTTGAGTGTAACTTGTGTCCATTAATGATCATATTCAATAATTTACAACTTAATTTCATTATCAAGTTGTTGTCTGAAGATGGCAATCTCCTTCTATCTAAACTACTAATGCTTAACTCTAATAACTTTTTAACTTGTCACATTCAAGAAACTTTAACTTATAAGAGTAAATATAATATCTACAATAGTAGTACTTTGCCTTGTTATGTAGGATCATATGAGAGCAAATTCTGTGGGTTAAAGATTCACATAGATAGGACACTGAGTGATAAATATGCAGTTTACAATAAATTGGATGCAGAGAGTTTAGACAAATTTATACAGATGGCTCGAAATGTAACGAAAACGTCTTCATGGCTTACTATGATCCTGTCACTAAATTGGGACATGGGTTCAGATTGCTATCAAATGCAAGTATATACTCAGCAGAAGCTCAAGCCATTTATGCATCTTTAGAATATATAGAATCAACTAACCTCAGTTTCAAGAAATGGTTGATAATTTCGGACAGCATGAGCGTTTTAATGGCACTGTCAAATCTCACTTACAATGGTAGCACAAACTATATTATTTATAACATAAGGCAGAAAATTAGTAGGCTTTGGCTCAATCAAGATAGAGAAATAAGTTTGTTTTGGACACCGTTTCACATTGGCGTCTCTGGCAACGAACTCGCAGATAAACTTGCCAGCTCTATAATAAAAAACCCCAATATTCACCAAATACCTGTCAAGAACATTAAGTTGCCAGCTTCAGATTGCAAAACCGACATTAGAACGAATATTAAACATCAATGGATGCTTCATTGGAGAGAAACGACACAAATAAAAGGAAAATGGTACAGCTATATTAACTCGGACATTAAGAGACCATGGTTTATCGTCGGAAAATATCTATATAGAAACTTTTACACAACAATTTGTCGTTTGAGAATTGGACATGGCAGATTTAATGAACATTTACATAGATTGAAAATGATTCCTTCCCCAAATTGTTCATTTTGTAATTCTGAAAACCAATCTCTAAATCATATATTTTTTGATTGCCCTCAATTCAATATACAAAGACTAGTATTCATTGACAGCTTATTGAACATTTACAAAGAAGCCCTGGATGGCCCGCGCTCTATTCAGGATCTCCTTAAGAATATAGAAGCATTTTACCCTATTTATAATTTTATCAAGAGTACCATTGGAGTTATTTGAAAAATAATAATACACCGGAATATACCTAAAGTTTGACCAGCGAGTGGCTGCACAAAAAAAAAGCGGCAAATTCAAAATATCTTTAGCTGGTAACACGAAGCATAGTGCAAAAAAAGTAATTTGATACTTGGTCATCATCATCTGTGGCCGCTATAACAACAAATATTATAAATAGAAAATTAAATAAGTAAAAATAAATAAATAAATAAGTATATAAAAAAAAACCCATACAAAAAATCTAATTTCTTCGTTGTTTTTTGCGATAGTGTCTAAACCGTTATAACTAGTCAGTTTAAATTTTCACAGATGATGTATTTCAAGTGACTGAATTTCTTTTTTTGGTAACTTGTATATATGTATAGTATAACACGACAATTACTTTTTTAGCATAAGACAGGAAATTATCCCTTGCCCTAACAAAGTTTTACTAGTAATCAGAATAAAGTGACATATGTATATATATTATTTCCACTTGGAAATGTCATCTAAAGGGTAAAGTGCTACACATACCTGTAGATACATTTAATGGAGCTGAATGTAGTAAGGTGAAAGAAAACAATAATATTTTAAACTAATTTTAATATTATATTTTCTATAATCATAAATTTATAAAGAAGGTACAGATTTATTCAAGATTCATAGTCAAAATCAGATTCCAGAAATTCAACGCCTGAAAGAGAACTATCAGTATCACTTTCACGAACTTCTATAATGAATGGAGCCAGTTCGTTATCCAGAATGTTGTCCTTAGACTTGTATTGTTGTTCAACATTGATTACATGGTCTGTACATTTTTTCCAATCTTCTGCTGTAATCATTGAAAAACATTCCCGGATCAAATTTTCAGTTTCTGAACCATGTAACCCCACATTTCTGCTAGCTACTTTTCGCTTTGCGAGGCTCCATATGAGCTCAATAGCATTTAGGTCACAATGATATGGAGGCAATTTAAGGACCTCATGCCCATGCTGCTTCAATATCTCCTCTGCTGCATATACAGGACCAATTTTGTTTTCCTGAACAAGGCACATCAATTCCTCTTTTTTATAACAGTCTTCATATGGTATATTATTTTCCCTTAGCCATTTTTGAATATCGGCCTTTAAGCTGTGAATGGTTGGAGGCTTATTTATTTGTGTTACATGGTAACTTGCATTGTCCATTACAATTACACTAGGCTCGGTCAAATTTGGGATCAACATTTCTCGTAACCACTTTAAAAAATTTACACTGTTCATATTGTCATGATAATCAGCTGCTTTGGATTTTGTGCTAAAAACAAGCAAAGCGTTGGGCACAAATCCTTGCTCCGAACCAGCATGCACTATGATATGCCTTTTACCCGAAGACATTTTTTCAACTACACCGGAAGTCGAAGGCCCTTGCCATGACTTCTTCGGTCTATAATTTTGGTGGACATATGTCTCATCAAGATACACAATCATTTTTCCTTCTTGTCGTTTTCTATGTATAGTTCTTAGAAATCTTTGTCTCCATCCAGATATTTCAAAATTTTCCATGAGAATGGAGCGTTCTTCTTTATTTTTTTTAAACTGAAATCCATTCCGATGCAGTATTTTCCTCAGTGTTTCACGACATCCTGAGAATCCTATAGATTCTTTCAATTCCGCATGTAAGGTTCTTAGAGTAGGTACCTGCTTTTTGACACAATAAAATTCGTTAATTTTATTACGGATGGCTGTCACATCAAAATTATCTAAATTTGACACAGTTGGTGGGCGGGGACGTTTTTTTCCTGGCGTATTCCATTCGCCTTGGTTAATAGAGCCCTCTTTTTTAATTGTGCGTAACGTTCGAATGCTAACACCTGAAAAAAAAAACAAGTGTTAACTAAAGGAAATCGACACATTAAAATATTAAGAAATCGAGA
Source organism: Argyresthia goedartella (assembly GCA_949825045.1). Classification (NCBI taxonomy): domain Eukaryota; kingdom Metazoa; phylum Arthropoda; class Insecta; order Lepidoptera; family Argyresthiidae; genus Argyresthia; species Argyresthia goedartella. Next base: position 10,017,265 of record OX463826.1, read on the forward strand.
TGTGTAAATATAGTTTATTATTTATATTACCTGTCATAGTGGACACTTTCTCCAAATAACCTGATTCTGATTCGTTATTATCAATAACCTTCTTTAGTTCTCTTGCTAGCTTTTCAATAGTTTGTTTGACATTTTGGCTCACCTTTAGCGGATGACCTACTCACTGGGGCGTCCAAACTTTTTTAGCATCATGCTGGGGTCATTTGATCATCTTTCTGAAAGTTTTAGGGTGCGGAATTCAATAGTTTTTAAGATATGATTTTTTGAAAATCTGAAAATACTTTGTAAAATTATGTAACGCAACGCAAATAATCTTGTCTGTGGTCAAAATATATTACCTACATTTCGTTGTACGCATATTTGAAAAGATGAGAATTCTCTAAAAAAAGGAGGAAATGTGGAATCTTTTTTTAATAATATCTATTTTAATAAAAACGTTCATTAAACTTGTAATTTATGTTTGTTTATTTATTTTACGTCAATCAAAGTTAATTTAGTATTTCTTTCGTAAAATATCACTTTTGATAATAAAAAGGTTGTAATTTTTGTTTAAAACGGAACACATTTTGTTGGGGCGTTTTGCCGCGTTTTTGGTTGGGCGGCAAAGTAGTAGTCCCTTTTCTAGTAGTTTCGCGAATGTTCTATTTTCTTGTTCTCCCGATATTTACAAGCAAAAACAACTGGCTAGAGTACGTTATTGTGGCTACTTTTCAATCGGGTTATAGGTTATGTTAGAATGTTGAAGAAGATAAACCGGAGCGGAGCGTATGCAAACAAAAACTATTGGCTAGAGTAGGTTATTGTGGCTACTTTTCAATCGGGTTATAGGTTATGTTAGAACATTGAAGAAGCTAAACCGGAGCAGAGCGGAGCGTATGCAAACAAAAACAATTGGCTAGAGTAGGTTATTGTGGCTACTTTTCAATCGGGTTATAGGTTATGTTAGAACGTTGAAGAAGCTAAACCGGAGCGGAGCGGAGCGGAGCGGAGCGCAGCGTATGCAAACAAAAACGATTGGCTAGAGTAGGTTATTGTGGCTACTTTTCATGTAAATTTTGATGATAGCACTATGGAGCATTTGTGGAGGAGAAAGGTGTCGAGGCAGAAAAGTGACCCTTTCGAAGAAAGCAACTAGGCATTTCCGCGCGGGGGGGGAGTAGTAGGGGGGGGGGGCATCTACCCCCTTCCCCCTCCCCCCACTTAAAGATCAAGGTCAGTCTAAATTTTGTTTTAATTTAACAACATAACCTCAAAACATTAAATAATCATATCTCAGAAACTAGGCATTTCCGCGGGGGGGGGAGAAGTAGGGGGGGCATCTACTCCCCTCCCCCATCCCCCCCTCCCCCCCTCAGGGTCAACAAAAGTAGGTCATCCGCTAAAGTCCTTCCGTGAATTAAAGATTTATATTCAGGGAAGTATCAACATTGTTTGACAATAACTTACCGGTCGCCTGAATGATTTCGTCCAACATTCGTTTCTTTTTCAGTAATCTCTCATTTTCGTCGCGTCTAACCTGATTATAGCTAGAGATTATCGTAAATAACATGCTTCTAACACTGCTTTTGATCGGTTTAGCCATTATAATACGATGTAATCTTCCGTAACAAATGCACTGAGACGCTATTCTAGGTTATGTGCGAACAGAGGTTGACAATTAGTTTGACACTTTTGACAGATAAAATTGTTGCCATATATAGAATTCTGTAAAAATGCTTGTGCAGCGACTCGCTGCTATACTACCTGATTTGACAACTCGGATGTGACCTATAAAAACTGGAGGAAAATTGATGATTTGACAACACGGATTAACCTAAACATACTGGATTATGAAGTTAAAGAATAAATACGTTAGACAAGGCTATGTGCCTCGAATATATAATAAAGTCTGAAGAAAATACCTACGGAAAGACAAGGCTTTTAGCTTCAATCAATATGAAGAGAAAATAAATTAAAATAAGTCCAGGCGGTATGGGTTTAAGCTCTTAGCCTTTTCCATAAAGGAAAAAACATTACAAAAAAAAAAAAAAAAGAAAAAAATGGATGCCATTGTTGGATTGTTGTTTTTCTGTGAAATATTTGTTTTTAGGGCAAAATGTGTAACGAATTAGTGAGATTTCCATTTCAACAAAGCACATAATCAATACAAAGCTATTTTACAACAGTTATAATTTACAACCATGCCCGTGCAAAAGTGCGATGTGAAAATCTATGAGATCGATAAAAGTATACGTCGTCAGAGGATCGACGACTCTGTTGTTGCGACAGCGGCATTGAGTCACGGTGAAGGTATGTTGCAGTCCGCGAGGCCGGAGAGCGGCGGCGCGGGTAAACCGACCGACCTGAGCCTGCAGGCGACTGGCCACCTAGCCACCAGCACAACAAGCAGCCTGGCGGATACTCCTGGAGACTCCGGGGTCGCGTGTCTAGATAGCGAGGGATCAGAAGCTACCAGCCAAGCGCTCATGTCACATAGCCTCCTAGGAACCGAAGAACTCGCCTGCGACAGCCAGATTGACGCCTCTACATCTTCACAGGACATGACAAAGAGCTCAACAAGCAGTCTCATGACACGAAGTGACTTAGACAACCAAAACCTTGCAGCAAATGATGATGCAGTTCCAGAATTGCTTGTTGAAACTCACACCAAGTCACCTGTGTATGAAAACTTGCCTGATGTTATTCTGAAGGCTGTGGAAAGTGAAAAAGTAAGTCCTGATAGGCCTGCAAGGAATTGCGAGCCAAAGAAATCATTATCTGAAGATATTGTGTATAGGAGGCGATGTCATAAAAAGTCTCAAAGTGGTCCCAGCTCACAGAAGAAACGTGTCTCATTCCATGAAGATATTTTAAACAATACCAGAACTGATAATATCCATATTGAGAGAGGGTTTATTTCCTATGGGCCTGATAGTTCATACTGTGATAGGTTCAGGCAAAAAAATAACATGCAGACAGACAGATTCTCATGGTGTGCCTCTGGAGATAGAACACCGAAATATGCTGATGATGTTGCACAACAAACCATGTCAGACATTCTCCAATATGGAGATGACCAAACAGGGGTGTTTGAATATGTTCCGAACAAAGAATCTCAAAATCAAGAAAAAGACAAAGATAACAATAATGATCCAACAACAACACCAATAAAAATGTATGGATGTGATTCAAACAGCACAGATTCAAATTTTAGTTGTGATTCTGAGACATCATCAAGTGACTCGTCTTCATCTCATTCAAACAAAACAGAATCATCTCCTGTGCACCGCAAGGATAAAGCACCAAAGTCCTACTCCTGCGATGCGTTTCAAAATAATGATCATGTCTCTTTTATGAGAAAGACATATTTTTCAGAAGCTGACATAGATCAGTCTCATGATCGAGCAATGACTCCTCTTGAAGTATCACAGAGTCCTAACACAGTTAAGTCAGTTTTGAAAAAGAACCGATATATTACCACCAGTGTTGTGGAAGAAGGTGATAGGAAGAAGAATAAAGTTCTGAACTTATTGGATACCAAAATCATTGGCTCTTTGAAAAGTTTCTACAAAAACTTCAATTTCAATTTGGCACCTGCAAAAGGTTTGCCTGAAACTAGCTTGGATCTTAATAATGTTGTGGAAGCTCTACCCTGTGACGTTAACCAGAATCAGAACAAGAAACTTTCAAAGAGTCTAGACTCGGGATTCCAAATCGATGATGATGAAGACTTTGTTGAGATTAATCTAAATGACCAGCCATCAGAGAAATCAAAAGAAATGGTGACTTCTATATGTTCTATAGCTGGAGAAAGAACACCTAATGAAGGGTCTCCACGACATAAATTGACTCTCAACATGAAGTCCCAGAACACTGACAAATCTGAAATATTTCCTACTGTAAACAAATATGTGGTAAATGGTGAGAGCATAGTGTATGAGCATACCGGTGTATCCTACAGCTATGTCCATGACACATTCCAAACTGCATTTGATACTCCAAAGCAGACCTTTGTCCCTCTCTCAGAAAGAACTCCAAACAAAGAACTTCCAGCCAGCACCAGCAAAGATGATGTCAATGCAAACCAAATGGAAGATGATGGTTCCAGCAAAAACTCCACACCAAAGAGGACTTTCAACAAGAAAATTCAAGATGAAAAAGATCTCAAGAATGGCATACCAAAACATTTGTCTTCACCTAAAAAGCAAAACATAAACAGATACCGAAGGTCATCAACTCTAAAGGCAACTGAAGAAAATGGGCCATCAAATAGTGACAACTGTTCCAACACAGACAATTCCACTATCAAAGGGGCAGAAGATTTTACCGAAGACTTCTTTGACAGTCCATCAAACAACAAAATGCAGTCAAACAAGTCTGCCCTCCTCAACAGATATCTGAAGAGTGTCTACCAAAGAAAGGATATGGAGTGGAAAATAAGGAACAACAAGTTCTTCAAACGGAAACTCAGTTTCGAGAGAGGATTTCCAAGCATCATATTTCCCTTTAAATCTGTCTCTGATACATTCCATATTTCCGCCGCGAGAATGGCGCGGTTGATTGACAAGGAGATGATAGAAAACAAAAGACTGTCTGTCCGATTGTTGAGCGCTGACGAACCTTCATACTTCGATAGTTTCGAAGACAATGTGGCGATTGAATGCTCAGAAAAATTGAGACTGCAAATATTTTCGTATCCCAATGAAACTTTGAACAGGGTAAGAATTTTGCATCTAAGCACCCGCCTTACTTACTTCTCTCGACAATTAGGGAGTGGCATGTTTGGCTTTGTAATTACAGATAGGAAAGGATATGTTCTAAGCTCAAATCAAAGCCAGGTCTTTCTTTCATGATAATGACAGACTTATTGATTAATGTGAGAACTATAAGGAACTTGTACATTTTGAATAATTTTGGTATTAAATTTCATATATTATACAAATGAGCTAACAGACTCTACACCTCTGCCATTCCACTCTCTTCACTCCAAGACTTGTAAACATAATGTTATGCTTCAGATGATGAAAGTGCAGTCCTCCTACCAGATGGAAGACGGTTCGTGGACCCCTCTACTCATGTTTATCACGGACTACGCCCTCTACGTCGCTTCGGTCGAGCCAGGGGCCACCGAGTACGAGATACTGTGTCGATTACCCCACGACGAACTCGACGCTATTGCTGTAAGTTACATTTAATTAATTTACATTATGTACTTGAAATGAAAATCTTCTAGTTGTTCAAAGGCGTGGCTAGCCTGGGTCAAATCTACATAATTAAATGCTATTTGATTAATTTTTTAGACAAAGCCCAGCCTAAACTGGTAGAACTAGAGTCATGAAACTTTGTGCAGAGGTAGCATTGGGTAGCAATAACAAGGGATTTGGCGAAATTCATCCCCTGAGGAGGTGAAATGGGGGGGTTATATTTTTTTCACGCCACTGCTCGCAAATATGGCCAAAGATGGATTGAAATGAGAGTAGAAAGTAGTTCTTACTAGTACAATTCAAAAACAGTCTAACAATGTAGATTTGCAAAGTAAAATGTAGTGTTTAGCGGCCTTTTTTACTTTCTACTCTGCTATTGGTCGATTATTTTCGGTCGGCATCCATCACACTCCATACCGGCCGAAATGACACAAAATACTAATATAAATGTTCCGGGAAAAAACATTTCCTTGTCGTGCCACAACTGCCCTAATGCGAATATCAATATTACTTTTAATTAAACTGTGTATTATACTGTGTACTCAACCTGTTTTATTTCCTTACATTAGGCGTGAAAAGCACATAGTAAATGCCTCAGTAGAAAGTGCAATAGATGGACTCGCATCTTCGCGGGCCTCACCTGCGGATCGGCCCGCGAACTAACTCGTCCATCTATTGCTTACTTTCTATACCTGGGCAACAATGTACTAGAAATGACAATCAAAAACTACTTGACTTCTGAAGCTGAATTTTTGCAGGTAGATAGTTTATAGGTGTGAGAAGTCAGTTAACAAGAGTTTTTTTTTAATTTGCCTTCCAGGCAGGGGTGCGGGGGGGGGGGGAAGGTGAACTTTGAATGACCTATTTATATTGCTTGACCTAAGAATCTCAAATTTGGCAGATAGGTAGTCTGTATGTGTGATGTGAGACTTGACAGTAAAGATTTTATCCAAATTTGCCCCTACAAGGGGGAAAGGGGTGAAAGAGTTTGTAAAACTACTTGACCCATGAAGATTTGGCACGTAGGCAGGAGTTAGTTTCTAAAAAAGAGACGTCATTAACAGTGTTATCTTCGAAATTGCCCAGAGGAGTGAAAAATGGTAGGGAGAGTATTCACGACAGGGCCGTATCAAGGGTGGGGGTACATACAAGAAATTAAAAGTTAAAGAAGAAGAATCCTCTGTATTCGCGTATGTCTTGGATATTTTTCACAACTCCATGCAGGTGAACCGCTGGCATTGGAATCGAGGTGGACTGTATTTATGCAAATGTGGTTTACTCTCCGCGAGGTCAAAGGATATCAAAGTAAATGATGTGACAATGCATTCACATCATTTACTCTGATTTCCTTATAATAATTATGTGTGTTGTTGTTTGTTCATAACAATATGTAACATGATATAAGAATATTTTAATTATGTGAGGTTATTCACTGGCATTAACACTATCTTAACAACTTTCCCTATATTAAATGTACTCTGTGTTAACAACTATTGTACTCAGCAGTTCCAGCATATCAGGCCGTTTTATTTTGTTACAGTCAAATGCTAATCGAAGACCAAAGTCACAGTTCTCGACATAGGAGTAATGATTAATATTTTGAGGCCGAATTTGTCGTGGTCCAATTACACAAGTAGTTTTATGTCGACGTGTCAATAGTGTGAATGTATGCAATTGGAGCGATCACGCTACAAAGCGCACGCGGTCACCGCGAATTGCCAACATTTTGATGCAAATTCACAAAGCGCGGTGGGCTGGAAACTACAATAGTCAAAATAATTGGCACAAAGTGCCGCCTTCCATAGTTTCTACGTGTAGAGCTTCGATCACGTCGGGGTACCCTAATTAAGTATGATAGTAGTCCCTATGATCGCACATAGTATGGACGGTACAAAGTGGTAAATAGGCCTTTAAGTGTTCATGTACCTGTGGCAACCGTTTATCGGTAGATCCTAACCCACAATTGGCGCTTATGAAATCAAAAGCGTACGAATCACACTTAACTACTAAGAAAACCATTTCAGAATTCCACATAGGTCATGGAAAATCACTAATCTTTACTCAGCGAAACTAGTTAGTTAGCAGTTGCGATGCATCGTGATTACTGATTAGATTATCTTCAGGATGTAATTAATTATAGTGATTCAGGTAAACCTCGAAGATCGTAGTATATCTCAACTATAAGTGTAGATATCTATCTATCTATTGGCTTGTTCATTGATGTGTGGAATTTGCTTAGTGTTTTTATGTTGAGCGACTTTTCACGTCTTTGTGGAATGTAGATTGTAATAAACATCTGGTTTATTTTCGACCAAAGTCAATATGAACAGAAATGGTATATCGGTGGTATATTCTTGCAAAAAATTAAGGTGGCTAGGAGACTTGCTTTTAAATGTTATTATTGCATTTAATTTGGTTCATCGATTTAGACATATCACAATCCACACCCTTCCTCTTCGTAGGTCGGCCCTGAAGCGCAGTACGTCCAGATCATCGATACATCCGGCAACGTCGCATGCTCCGTCATCACCGCGGAATCCTCACTGGGTGCCCGTTTGGCAACGTCGCTTGAATGGAGCGCCCGAACGTCCCCGCTACGGATACAGCGACCGCCTGCGACGTTGCCGCTTACTTGCCGGCAGTTAACTGCGGCGGTGGCAAGGCAAAGGCACGAGAAACGGGTACGTAGAGAAGTTTGGCAACGTCGCTCGAGTGGAAACACCAATCCATCATCGCTCATTCCGATTAGCATGCAGCATTGATGAATTTGGCCAACGGCATGAGAGACTGGTGGTTCTAGAATCTAGAATCTAGAGAAGTCTGGCAACGTCGCTCTAGTGAAGCTTTGGTGACGCCACGTTCCGATTAGTTACTGTTCGGTACGGAACACATTTAGGCGCGATTACTTTATGGATCTGGCGATCTGCTGTTGGTGGATTATTGCACCTTTACTTTTGGTCTGTGACCGGATGTAAGACGTAACTTATTAATATTGAGATGTCAAATTCCCTCGAATATGGCCGATTGTTTTCTTGGACGCATCGTAGCTAAAATAGCATAATATTGTAGCGATCTGCTTCCAAACCGCAAAAATTGTAGGTCACAATGCGGCTCCGCGAATCCGCGAGTGTTTTGGTTGGAAATTTGTTAAGTTGTTCGAATTGTATCGAGTATTTAGTATAACCTCGGGCCGGTGTTGTTATTAACTCAATAGCTTGACTTAACTTAAGTTAACCTCTAAACGCCCGTGTCCGCAGGTACCCCAGCTGCTGTACTACGGGCGCGCGTGCTCCGGCGACGCGTGCGACCGGCTCGTCGAAGCGCCCGGAGCATTCGCTCCCCCGCTCGAGGGGTACCTCATGTGCCGCGCGGGCGCCGCGAAGCGATTCGAGCCCTGCTACTTCCTGCTTAGGTGAGGACAAAAGATACTCCTTGTCTAAATACCAAGCAGATTTGTGGCCAAGGGGAGTGATGAGCAGTGATCCTGTTTTGACGACCAACATAGATGTTAATATCGAAATGCCCCGGAGTTCTGACTACAGTCTCGGGATATTAAGAAAATGAAAGAGAATTTTAATGAATTAGTAAATTAATCAATGAAGCGCCAGTGGTCTAGCGGTACTCGTGCATCGGAAACGATCATGCGGGTAAAGTAATATCTGTCGTAGTCGGGTATTAATATGAAGTTGCTCTGATCAAATCTGTTTCAGTGAAAGTGGTTCGGGATGATGTCCATAACAACCCGCTAAAATATGACTACACTTTTCTGTTAAACCCTATTTAAATAGATAAACCGATTCCAGGCATGTCCATGACACTGGGTATCTGCCTGTATCACAGAATATTTCATGTGTAAAAAAAACATGGTAGGAATTTCTTGACTTATTACCACAGAGCATTAAATATTAGAGAGAGGGCAGGCCGCCGCGTAACTGCTGGCCGTTGTATGCCCAGTGTGCATACAGTGCATTCAGTTGCTCTCAGCGAGAATTCCCGAGTGCACGCGCCGACCGCCTTAGAAAACTGACAACACTTAGCTTTATTTTCTATAATGCCGGCCTGTGCAGTTGACCTATGTGAAAATCGCAGTGATTCAACAAATTTCCATAACAAGGGTATAACATTTCACAGGTAAATACTGAAAAAACAATATTTCTTCAATAAAACAACACGATTAACGAAATATTCCGAGGAAGTAATACTATTGAGTCGCATCCAGATTCTCATTAGCGTTACCTAATAGCGAGAGAGACAGGAAATTAATTTAATGTTCATGACGCTGTGTGTACTGTGTGCGTGCTTTATGAAACAATGTGCGCCTCATGCGCACGTATACAGCCACGTAACTGCTTTGCCTGTGTTTATCAATACGAGAGTAGGGATAAATGTGTAAGTGGTTATTATGTGTACGTGTTCGTTGTTTATTTAATGATACGTTGTGTGCGTGAATTCAGCTTGCGACAATCGGTTTGCATAGATCGATAGAAAATTGCAGTGGGGACCCCACATAGATAAATGGGCTGGTAAATTAAGTTCTGCGGCTTACGCTGTTAGGAACATCAGACAAAGCACGGATGTGGCTACATCTAGGCTAGTATATTTTAGTTACTTTCATAGTGTGATGTCCTATGGTATCTTGTTGTGGGGGAAAGCAGCGGATATTCAAACTATTTTTATTTTACAGAAAAGAGCTATTCGAGTAATTTATAATTTAAAACGAACAGACTCCTTAAGAGAGCTTTTTAAAGAAATTGACATACTAACAGTAGCTAGTCAATTTATTTTCGAAAATATAATGTATGTACGCAAGAAGCTTACAACATTTTCCAAACTTAGCGATAGCTGTAATGTTAACCTGAGAAATAATCACAGACTATATGCGCCCCGATTTAGACTCGCGAAGGTTAGCAATTCTTTCAAGGGTCAGTGCATTCTCTACTACAATAAGATACCTCTGGAGATTTTGAAATTGCTATTTGAGCAATTTAAAAAGCATGTTAAAGCGACTTTGTCGAAAAAGGGATATTACAATGTTCAAGATTACTTAAATGACAGGACTGTATGGGGTTAATCTGGCTCAACACAGACCTTGCTGTTAATAATTTTGTAATTATTTATTCCTGCTTATTAATCATAACAATTAATTTTTAGGGTTCCGTACCCGAAGGGTTCCAAACGGGACCCTATTACTAAGACTCCGCTGTCCGTCCGTCCGTCTCTCACCAGGCTGTAGCTCAAGAAGCTAGCTAGCTAGAGAGTTGAAATTTTCACAGATTATGTATTTCTGTTGCCGCTATAACAACAAATACTAAAAAACAGGATAAAATAAATATTTAAGGGCGCTCCCATACAACAATATCACATACAAACTTATGGATGCACCTGCTTACGTACATGGAGTGTGAAAGTAACCGCACCAATAACTTTGTAAACAATATTTTGCTGTGTAAAATCCAAACTATTCACTCCACACCATCGCTTCCATTGAACGGTGGTACGGAACCCTTCGTGCGCGATTTAGACTCGCACTTGACCGGTTTTTTTCATATTTGTAATAGTTAAGCACAACCTATTTTTAAAAGAGATCTAAAAATCAATCTGGGAGTTTCTACGCCCTTCTTCTCCCACAGTGGTCCAATGTAGAGAAGAGGCAAAAAATGACGTTTGCTAAGTATATGTAAATATCTACAGTAATAAAGTACTTTGACTTTGACTTTGACATACAAAATAGACTGAACGCCCTATCTCTTATGTTGAGATATCTGTGCTTATTACAGTACCGTCACATTTACAGCGACGCCACAGACACTTAAGACATCTGGCCGGCGGCGTTCGAATACCGGGACCTCTGGTTTGTGAGGCAGATATCCTACTTATGAGACCGGTCGCAGAGAGTGGTGGTTTATGGATACCAATCCAAATCCCTCAGGGATCACATCTAGGCCCAAAACTATTTCCCAAATTTATTTACTTTATTAGGGACATCAACAGCACATTACAATAAAATAGAACAGTGACGCAGGCCAATAACAGATGCTCACTGAAATACAAATATAAGTATAAGGAACAGACGTTTTGCTGATACCTGATTTAATTAATTATATGAAAAAAATAAACAGAAAAATTATGTTGGTTCCTATGGGAAATGTTGAAAGTGATGTTTGTTATGTGGGGTGATGTGATATTGTGATGGAGGAAGAGATATATGGCCCTAGTATTATTATGATGGTGAAGAGGGGGGAAGGGAAGGGGATGGGGTTATAATATTTAATGCTATCTATGTATTAGTGAGTAACATCATTATTCAACTTTTGATGTGTTCTTAGTCTAATCAAATGGGTCAACAGAACAAAACATAACTGAAGAGTTAGTTAAACAAATTTAGAATACGGAGTAGGTGTTAACGTAGGGTGACCATCCGGAGTTACTTTCGAAGGTAAGATTGGTGATGCCACGTAGCAACATTACGTAATATGATAACAATATAGCGGCCTTTGCTGAATGTAGCTTGTAAACTTTGTCATATTCTTTTCTTGTATTTAAATTTATAAATTGTATGTAATGGTTGATTTTAGATAGTTTAGAACTTTTTTTACAATATATGTTGTGTATAGTGTGTACTAACAATAATACACAGTCAGGTCATAAGTTCTGTCACACAATAAAAACTTTTGAATTTAGAACGCTGGCCACAAAAAAGTTTATTGAATTCGAATTTCGAATTTTTCATGAAAATAAAAATGTGTACTTTTTAGAATTTTCCTCATTTTTAAATATGGAGTGGACACTTAAAGAAGACCGTGTCGCAGTTATTGCGTTGCATCGTTGCGGTTACGCGCCAATTCAGATTTTCGACTTACTGAAAAATTTGAATATAACCAAAAGATTCGTTTATCGTACCATAAAACGATACAATGAAGACTCTAAGTGTAGATGACAGGTCAAGAAGTGGTCGCCCTCGCTCTGTTAGGACTCCAGCAGTGATAAAAGCTGTGAAGGCGCGAATTCAAAGAAATCCCATACGTAAGCAGAAACTGTTGGCCCTTCAGATGGGGTTAAGCAGGACCACGGTGAAAAGGGTGTTAAATGAAGACTTAGGGCTTAGGGCATATCGAAGAAAAACAGGACATCGTTTGGACGCTCGTTTAATGGACCTGAGACTGAAGAGATGCCGCGCTTTGTTGAAGCGGTACGCGGGAAAAAAGCATCGGGAAATTCTTTTTTCGGATGAAAAAATTTTCACCGTGGAAGAGAGCTATAACAAACAAAATGATAAGGTGTACGCACACAGCAGTGAAGAAGCGAGCAACCGTATTCCGCGTGTCCAACGAGGTCATTTTCCATCCTCGCTCATGGTTTGGTTGGGAGTCTCTTATTGGGGCTTAACTGAGGTACATTTTTGTGAGAAAGGCGTAAAAACTAATGCAGTTGTGTATCAAAATACAGTCCTCAAGAACCTTGTGGAACCTGTTTCTCATATCATGTTTAATAACAGGCACTGGGTATTCTAACAAGATTCTGCGCCAGTTCATAGAACGAAAAGCACACAAGACTGGCTGGCGGCGCGTGAAATCGACTTCATCCGGCACGAAGACTGGCCCTCCTCCAGTCCAGATTTGAGTCCGTTAGATTACAAGATATGGCAACACTTGGAGGAAAAGGCCTGCTCAAAGCCTCATCCTGATTTGGAGTCACTCAAGGCATCCTTAATTAAGGCAGCCGCCGATATTGACATGGACCTCGTTCGTGCTGCGATAGACGACTGGCCGCGCAGAATAACGGCCTGTATTCAAAATCGCGGAGGTCATTTTGAATAAACTTTATTACCATAAGAATCTATGTTTTATTAAGTTCATTTTGCTATATAAATGTTTACATAAATAATAAACATGTCTAAATTATTTCATATTGCACATGTGACAGAACTTATGACCTGACTATGTATAATAATAATAAACACACCTATAATTGTGTGTAGTGTCTAGGACCTGTTGGCAAACCATAATAAATAAATTAAATAAAACTAATTCGACAGCTTCGTCCCTGAGGTCAAGCCATATTTAAAATAAAAATAAAATAAATGGCAAATAAACCGCCTCCGGATATGTCCGACCCATAGATATGCCATCACACTGGCATTACGCGCTGAAGTATGACAATTGTTCCGGAGCGTTTCTGATCTAAAGGATCTCACTCGCTGTGCAGCCATTTAGATACTTAAAACGGGTTCCCTATGTGACTTCGAAAGTCATTTGATCGATTTTCAGAGCAGAGTATAAGTTTTAATAGCTTATACTCTGCTTCACAGTGCCAATCAGTGGGACGCAGAATAGCTGATGGTGTTATGGTTCCAATCCATCGAAACATTGTCAAGTCGTTATTCGGTATAAGCTATCGTCCATCTGACCAATGGCGTTCTGTCAAATAAAACACAATCAAATGACTCACGAAGCCACATAGGGAAGGCACTTAAAACTAATCGTCAAATTAAAATTAAATGAAATACTTGTGGAATTCCAGAGCCGGCGTTCTCCACTGGGGCCCACACTCGCCCAGCAGCACGCCACTTCCCCACAGCCTCGCGCTGCGCACCGTGGTGGGAGTGCGGCGGCACGTCGACAGCTCGCGGCGGCCCCACTGCTTCGAGCTCGCCCACACTGGCCCCACAGCAGGCAGCTCTGGCAGGCTGCTGTTGGCGGCGCCCGACGAACCGACCGCATCGTCGTGGCTGCAGAGTTTGTTGCTGCACGCCGCTCAGGTATTGCTGACCCCACACTAGGATACTCTGCTTGGTGGGAGCTAAAACCAGCGACGTCACATACACCCGGTATCTTCCGCTTGTGAGATAGGCCTGACTACGCCGTAGAAGGTTAACACTATTACTCTCCGCTTAGGTATTGTTTAATATTTATGCTTCGGAAACGCACCGGTTTTTTGTTGCGCGAATCGATCGCGAGTAATCGGCACATCACTAGCGAAAACGGCACTAGCAGCTGCCACTCGTACCGGAACGAGATGTAAAATTTGAGGTTATCTTTACTCTTGGTCTTGTCTCGTCGGTGAGAACATAACATGGCGGCTCGGGCCCCGTGGCATTGATGGTATTTCGGTGTACCAATTATCATACAGGCATCGGGCCTGGTCGGAGTGTAAATCTACAACATCGTCGGGAAATAAGTAGATTCGCGTCAGCGGTCAAGTGATTTGTGTTGTGAAGCACAAAGTCGTATCGGACGGCTACCGCCACGTGCCGGCATCAGCGCGCCGGCGACGGCGTCGGACAGCGACGGCAAGGGTTCGATCCCATCTCCCATTCCAAAACTGTCTCCTCTCCCGCATTCCCCTGTCTCGAATCGAGCCTTCAATCTATCCTGTCTGCGGTGACAAGGTAAACAAAATTCATCAATTCTTTTCTCTCACGTGCGGCCAAAGGCACACCCCCTTCGGATTCCACGCCGTTCGGTAGGCGTGGGAAATTAAACATTTTGGTAGCAGAAGCGCGGTTTCCTAGTGGGAAATCATCGATTCACGGTAGGGTTGCCTTTGTCACATTGTAGTTGGGAGAAAAGAATATCGATTGGCTCAAGTCGGCAATGAGTCTGTGGTCGGTATACCACGATTAAAGTTCATTTTCGGTAAGTGAAAGTATAAGTGCCAATTTAGTTAACAGTTGTTATAAATTTGTAGTCGGAAACTACTGTTACCAGCGCATAAAGGATTGAACGGTCATTCTGCGAAGCCTAGATTGTATTACTTACGGTGGAACGTCGGGTTCTGTAGTCCTACAGTGTTATTTCGGTTTACACAGCAGGGTCGGGCTATTTAAGGGGTATTAAGCTGATTTGCTGACCTCAAACCAAAGTGTGGTTCATAAGAAGCCACTTATTATTTTGTATTGTTTTCATAATCAAGTTTTGTGGGTTATTTTTGTATTGTGTTTTATAGTGGCATTCTCTAATTGATTTAGAGTGTATATTATAAGGTGTATGTCCACAGGGCGACCATATTAAATATTGTTTAGGATTTAATTGTTTTAGTAGTTGCCTTGGTTTTTACAACTTAGTTTTAATTTCTGTGCCCAGCGCTGACGGGAAAGTGCTGGTCTCTGGCTGTGCTTAGTTCGGTAGTGAAGCATAGGACCAGAAACAATTGAATTGGTAACCATGGCACCTTCACCCTTGACGGTACTGCGGTATGGCGTCCGTGAGGAGATGAGATGGCTCGCCCATACTCACAAGTATGTGGAGCGACCCGACATGGACGATGTCCTGCTCAAGCGTGTGGAGGACGCAATGACACGCGTCGGGAAGGTGTGTCGGCTGGCTGCGGAGGCTGAAGCCCTCGGGCTTACGGATGAGGCCTCGGTGGCTGCAGTGAAGCAGCTCTGCGCGGATGCTGACCAAGCGATGGAGTGCTTGGGCGACATCGAGCGTCGCGCCGAAAAAATTAAGCGGTCGCGTCGGGATGACCTCGGGGAGGGTAGCGGAGACCCCCCCCCTAAGGGTGTGGTTGGACGGCTTCCACACCTGGAGGTTCCGGCCTTCGGTGGGGCAATTGATGAGTGGCCGGCATTCATCAATTTGTTCGATAGCCTGGTCCACGGTCGGGACGACCTGGACAGCGCCTACAAGTTGGCCCAGCTATTGATGGCACTGCGGGGTGAACCGAAGGAGTTGGTCGGTCACCTAACGGTTACGGCGGGCAATTATGAGATTGCCCGGGTCATATTGTTTGACCGCTACCAACACAAAAGGCGGTTGGTTGATGCGCAGCTGGGGAAGCTGTTTAGCATACCAAGAGTAACCCGGGATGTTGACATCCGGGTACAGGTGCTCAACCCTGTGCTGGTGGCCACTAAGGCCCTTCAGAACCTTGGTCTGCCGGTAGACCAATGGTCATATATTGTGTTATATATGGTTTTGTCACGGTTGCCTGCAGCTGTTCAAAGTCGGTTTGAACAGCTGCATGGGGGCAGTAGCTCGGAACTGCCCACGCTCGTCCAATTAACGGAGTTTTTGGAGGGTGAATGCAGGCGATGCGACACCATGGATTCGGAGGCCAGTGTGCAGCGCCAACCCGCGCGGATGCGGGAGGGGCCGCGCCCCCCACCCCCACGGGGGGATGGTCGGTCAAAACAATTTGGCGTTTTGAGTGCCGCGCCGTCGGGTGACGGCTGTGTGCACTGCGACAGTGCCGGTCATGAGGTGACCAGTTGCGCCAACTTTAAGGCGCTCGGTGTGGCTGCCCGCAGGAAGGTGGTCTTCCGCCACCGATTGTGTTTCGGTTGTTTGGGGCCGCACCAGCTGAGCGAGTGCTCACGCGCGTCCCCCTGTGAGTGCTGCGGTGGCAGGCACCACGTCGTGTTGTGCCTGAACCGGTCAGGCCCATCGGACGGTCACCAGGGCCGGACTCAGGTTGGTCGGTCACAGGGCCCAACCAGGGCCGGACCCAGTCCCCCTCCGGGCAACGGGAGTCACCAACGGGGTGACTGGGGTACCCGCGGACGGGACCCCCCCCGAGGGGAAGGGGGCAGCGCGGGGGTTAACAGGCGGGATAGCCGGGGTTCGGTCGCCGCTGTCCAGGGCCAGCGAGGACTTCGGGCCGCTGGCTCACCGCGTGTTACGGGCGGGTGTCAGATGGCACCTATGAGTGGCGCGAAGGCTGGGGGGAGACCACCACCTTCTGCGCCACCCTGACCGTCGCTCTGGGAGGCGAACAGGGAGGCGAACAGTCGGATGTCGCCCCCATTCCTAGAGCGCCCCAGGTTGGATCCGCTCTCCCCCCTCCATCCACGGTGGCCACCGGGCACACCGTTCACAGTCCGGTATGGTCGGGTACCGGGAGAGCGAGGGGCCTATTATGCGGGTTGGGACCCCCTGATGTACATGCGGTCTGATATGCCACCGGTGGCATATCAGCAGCCGAGTTACCAGGCCGACGGAGGTCTGAGCGGGTTCGGATCCCGCGGGGGTTCCCGCTAGGGACACGCCGCCCACTTACAGGGTGCCGCCACTCCACAGACGGTCATGCTCCCCACCGCCTCGGTGATAGCGTGGAGTTCGGACGGCAAATCTTGTGTGGCACGAGCACTATTGGACTCGGGGGCCCAGGGTTGCTTAGTCTCGTGCAACCTTGTAAGACGGTTGGGCATTTCGGTAAGGGAGTACCCATATTCCATTCGGGGAATTGGGAACACGGAAGTCGGTTCCGTTAAGGGAGTATGTCGGATTACTCTCTCGTCACGGGTGGATTCATCGGTGAATCTGACGGTCACGGCATTAGTCATGCCTAATGTGATGGGCTCACACCCTCACGTACGGTTGTCGCCCTCGGTGCGACAGTTGGTCGCTGGGTTGTCACTGGCTGACCCGGAGTTCGATATTCCGGGCCCAGTAGACATTTTATTGGGTGTCGATGCCTTGGGATACCTGTTAGTGCCAGGTGTCCACGTGTTACAGGCGACTGGTCTGGTTTCGGTCAACACCAGACTGCGCCATGCGGTAATGGGTCCGGTCATGCCGGCTGCCCCTCGCCTAGCGACTCGTAGTCCCTTATTCGGTTCTGTACTCTCGGAGGTGATACAGAAGTTTTGGGAGGTGGAGGAACCACCTACGGTCCGCCGGTTGGACCCGGTTGAAGAAGAGTGTGAACAGTTTTATCGGAACAATACTGGTCGCCTTCGGTCAGGTCGATTTCTCACACGTCTTCCATTTCGGAGTGATCGCCCACCGCTGGGCAGTTCACACCATGCAGCCGAGACGCGGCTTCTGTCGATGGAACGACGCATGAAGCGTGACGGGATTTTCCGGCAGAAGTACGTCGACTTCATGCGGGAATACGAGTCGCTCGGCCACATGTCGGTTTCGGGTATCGACTGGAAGCGTGAAGACCACTGCTTCCTGCCCCATCACGCGGTCTTGAGGACCCCGGAGGGCAAAATACGGGTGGTGTTCGATGGATCGGCATCAACATCTAACGGCATGAACCTGAACCAGTGTTTGCATTCAGGGCCGAAGTTGAATCATGACATCGCGGATGTTATCACACGGTTCCGTCGACACAATGTTGTGTTTGTAGCTGACATCCGGATGATGTTTAGACAGACGGTCATTCACCCTGACGATAGACGGTATCAGCTGATACTGTGGCGAGAGAGCCCAGATCAGCCCATCAGGGTGTACGAGTTGAACACCAACACGTACGGGCTACGGTCTAGTCCTTATTTGGCGATTCGCACTCTTCGGGAGTTAACGGATCGAGAACGGTTAAATTTCCCTAGAGGAGCAGCGATCCTGGAGCAGGACCTCTACGTGGACGATATCTGTACCGGTGCAGATTCCGTGGAGGAGGCGCTCGCTCGACGGGACGAGGTAGTTGAGCTCTTACGGGGTGGAGGTTACGAGCTCCGGAAATGGATGTCGAACTCTTCAGAGTTACTGACAGGTCTTCCGGATGACTACCAGCAGGATCCCCACATTTTTGAAAATTTGGAAAATCCAAATATGTTGTCGGTATTAGGCGTCCAGTACCAGCCGGTGTCAGACATGTTCTCGTATCGGGTCGAGTTGGACTCCCCGAAGGTCTGGACGAAACTGAACGTCCTTTCAACGGTGGCTAGGACATTTGATCCAAACGGGTGGATCACCCCGGTAACATTTCAGCTCAAGTGTTTTATGCAGCAATTGTGGTCTGCTGAGCTGAAATGGGACGACCCGATCGGCGGGTCATTGAGCTCAGAGTGGGATTCGTTCTTTTCGACCCTCCCTGGCATCAATCGGATTTCACTGCCACGGAGGTTGGTCCCCACCAAACGATACACCGCCACCCTGCATGGGTTTTGCGATGCCTCGGAGAAGGGCTACGGAGCTGCGGTGTATCTGCGTACGGTCGACTCCTCGGGGGAGGTTGATGTGCGGTTGGTCATGGCCAAGAGCAAGGTTGCGCCGTTGCGCACTCGCCTGACCATTCCCAAGTTAGAGCTTTCGGGAGCGGCTCTCCTGACTTGTCTGCTCAACCACACGATGACGGTTCTTCGTGGGTCAATAGCGTTGGAAGATACGGTCTACGCTTGGACGGACAGCCAGATCGTGTTATGCTGGCTGAAGGCTTCAGTTCACAAGCTGGAGATTTTTGTGGCGAATCGGGTTTCGCAAATTTTGACTTCGGAGGTTCCCTTAATCTGGAGACATGTTCCAGGGGAAATGAACCCAGCAGACTGTGCGTCTCGTGGGTGTCACGCTCCGGAGTTAGTTGGACACCCCTTGTGGTGGGGTCCAAAATGGTTGACTCAAGCCGAATCGGATTGGCCAATGAGTCCACGTGTTACCACGGCGAACGGCGCCTTGACAGTCGGTGTCTGTACGACGCAGCCAGAGCCGGAAGAGGAGTTCAGCCTGCTGGAACGGTACAGCTCGCTCGACAAGCTGGTCAATGTGACCGCCTGGATCTGCCGATTTGCGCGGAATTGTCGGAATTCTGAGGCGCAACGAGTGCGGACACAGGTCCTGACACCACGGGAACGGAACCATGCGTTGTTCGCATTGGTACCGAACGTGCAGACGGTGCACTTTAAGTCCGAATTGGACATTCTGAGACGCGGACGCGTCCAACTGAAGGGAGCTGTGGCTCGGCTCAACCCGTTTATTGACCCTCACGGATTGCTGAGGGTAGGAGGTCGGCTGCGGAATGCCAACCTGCCTTATGCGGCTCGCCACCCGTTGTTACTCCCTAGGAAAGGGAAGTTGGTCGAACTGTTGATACAGGATCGACACATTCGGAATGGGCATGTCGGATGCCACGCCTTGATGGCGTTTCTCCAGCGCGAGTTCTGGATTCTATCGGGAAGACGCTTAGTGCGGAGCGTCGTATTTCGGTGCCTGCCTTGTTATCGGGCCAAGGCGGCTACGATGCAGCCCCAGATGGGCGATTTGCCCTCGGATAGGGTTAACGAAATCCGGCCCTTTGCGGGTGTCGGAACGGATTTCGCGGGACCATTCATGTGAAGGCATACCTGTGCGTCTTCGTGTGCTTGGCCACGAAGGCAGTCCACTTGGAGGTGGTCAGTGACCTCACTACGGAGGCATTTATCGCATGTCTAGATCGGTTCGTCTCACGAAGGGGCTTCCCGACATTAATCCGTTCGGACAACGGCACAAATTTTGTCGGAGCCAGGCGATATCTACAGGAGGTCACTCAATTCCTGAATGGTAACCAGGACGCCATCGGTACGGCTTGCTCCCGACGTGGGATTGAATGGGTTTTCAGTCCGCCGGGATGTCCTCATTGGGGAGGAATTTTTGAGGCTGCGGTTAAATCGGCTAAGTCGCACCTGACGAGGATCATCGGTGAGACCTCTCTACGCTATGAAGAGCTTGCGACGCTGTTCTGTAAAATTGAAATGACACTGAACTCGCGTCCGTTGTGCCCGCTCAGTTCGGATCCAAATGATTTGGAAGCGTTGACGCCGGGTCACTTCCTGATAGGTCAGCCCCTTAACGCCCTGCCAGAATACCCATTCGGTGATGTTAAGTTAAGTCGGTTAACTAGGTGGCAGATGTTGCAGCAGATGGCTCAAGATTTTTGGAAACGGTGGTCCCTTGAGTACTTGCACATCTTGCAGCAGCGCCTTAAGTGGACTGACCGGACGAGCCCCCCTCAAGTCGGTGATTTGGTGCTGATTAAGGATGCGAACCTGCCATCATTGAGATGGAGACGAGGACGGATCGTCAATTTGTACACGGGTCGGGATGGCACGCCTCGATCAGCAGAAGTCAAGGTGGGGGACTCGGTCCTCAAGAGAGCGGTCGCAACACTTTCTCGCCTTCCTATTGATTAGGGACAGGTTCGGGCCTGTCCGGGCGGGTGACTGTTTAATATTTATGCTTCGGAAACGCACCGGTTTTTTGTTGCGCGAATCGATCGCGAGTAATCGGCACATCACTAGCGAAAACGGCACTAGCAGCTGTCACTCGTACCGGAACGAGATGTAAAATTTGAGGTTATCTTTACTCTTGGTCTTGTCTCATCGGTGAGAACATAACATGGCGGCTCGGGCCCCGTGGCTTTGATGGTATTTCGGTGTACCAATTATCATACAGGTAGAGTGTAAATCTACCACATCGTCGGGAAATAAGTAGATTCGCGTCAGCGGTCAAGTGATTTGTGTTGTGAAGCACAAAGTCGTATCGGACGGCTACCACCACGTGCCGGCATCAGCGCGCCGGCGACGGCGTCGGACAGCGACGGCAAGGGTTCGATCCCATCTCCCATTCCAAAACTGTCTCCTCTCCCGCATTCCCCTGTCTCGAATCGAGCCTTCAATCTATCCTGTCTGCGGTGACAAGGTAAACAAAATTCATCAATTCTTTTCTCTCACGTGCGGCCAAAGGCACACCCCCTTCGGATTCCACGCCGTTCGGTAGGCGTGGGAAATTAAACAGGTATAGTGGTTTGTTCTGTAAGGTGTAATCATCTTGAAAGGGGTTTTATTTTAACCTCTTTTATACCTCCGGCGTAAGAAAAGGCCACTTTTCCGTTGCAGGTTTTAAATTTTATTACCATGGCTCCACACCCTCGGTTTTTAAGAGGTTAAGTCTCACAAACGAGACTAGACTAGGCAACGAAGGATGTCGGAAAAGTCCTGACCCCTCTGAGGCAAAAAGGAGGCCCCGTTTTTGGGTTTTTTGCGTACATCTCGAAAACAACGCACCATATGACATTTTGTTGTACTAGATAATGAAAGCTGATAAAATTCTCTACAACTTTTCTGTACACCTTTTTACCTGTTCCCAATGAAAGTCTAAGATATTGGCTCCAAAAAAATATATGTGTTTTTTACCTACTTTTTTTGTCATACATTGCTTTTTAACTTTAATACAGTCCATCTGAGGAAAAGTGCCCGAAAGAAAGTTAAATGCTCTTAAAAATATAAATGCTAATCAGGCATCTACCGTTGAAAACTTCGGTGATCATAATCCTAGACAATGATTAGAAACATAAACCTTACATACATTGCTTCTGGCCCTACACTAGGATACCCTCGTGGGAAACAGAAACAGCGACTTCAAACACATATCAACATCCAAGATCTGGGAAAAAATAAAAAGGGTGTAGAATTAAAGTTGTAGAGAATTTTATCAGCTTTCATTATGTGGTAAGTGAAACAAAACTTCCCATGATTCGTCGTTTTTGAGGTTTAAGTGAAAATCCAAAAAACGAGACCCTCCTTTCCCTCACCCAATAAGCGTTTGCTAAACCATTCACTATTTTTTCGCTCATTTCAGGTGATTCCGCCGTTCATCTTGATTCGCTCAATTAGTTTTTTATTCGCTCGTTGTTTTATCCCCCAAAAATAATTGAAATAAAACATCTTTGTCTTATTCCAGGCTCTAGAAGAGCGTGACGGCACCCGCGTGCCGGACGCGCGGTCACTCGGGCCGCCGCCGTCCTGCACCGTGCTCGTGACGTCACGCGAGGTCGTCAGCCTGCGCGAGTCGCTGGGGCCGGCGCTGGTGTGTGGGGCCGCGGCTTATTGGAGGGAGAGAGGGCAAGCGGATAAGTTGAAAGGTGATGTTTGCGCCCACGCTTATCCAGTTTTCATACTCATTTCGTCTGCGTGAACTTCGGATCTTGGATAACTGGAACAAAAAGTATTTTATGTATCAACCCAGGTTCTTAAGTATTATGTAGCCAAATTTCATCCGAACCCGTTTAGCCGTTTTTGTATAATTGCATAAAATACATACTTACACGTAAAATGTGTGTGCATGTTACATTAATACCCGTAACATTGCACCGTACTTGCAGACGCACTGTGACCGATGCTGGAGGCCACTAAAGTAATGAAAAAAGTTTGTTAAAAATGGAATCTATGGCTAGCGAGTTGTCAGTTTAATGCTAAATCTATGGCTACCGCACAAGGGATGTCGTTCCATGTTTGTCAGTTTAAAGGCTTATTTGGGTTTTCCTTTACGGTGTGGCAAAGCACTTTTGCACTCACTCTTAGCGCCAGCACTAGTGTGTGGGACCGCAGCTTATTGGAGGGAGAGGGGGCAGGCGGATAAGTTGAAAGGTACTTACTTCCTCTGCGTGGACTTTGGAATCGTCAATTACTGGAATAAAAGTATCCTTTGTATCAATACAGGTTCTTAAATATCTGTGTGCGAAATTTGATCCGAATCGGTTCAGCCGTTTTTGTGTGACTGAGTAACAAAGATCCAAACTTACAAGTAGCACAAAATCACGCGAGGTCAGACTACGAAAGCTGTAACTAAAGTTTGCCTGCGTCACTTCCTCATACTGATAATGATATTGTATTTCAGAATACGTCGATACTATGAATACCGACGTGGAGATAGTGGCGTGCGGGTCCATCAAGAATCTGACCGCGTTCAAGATACCGGACACTGACGACAACTGGTGTTGCCTGGTGAGGATTTGATCAACTCTTTTTCATACCGAGAAATCAGATACCTTGACAAGGGTTTAATTTCAAGCAATGATTATGGTGGTTTGCATACGGCTTTTGTAGCGATGAAGACACTTTACGTGAACATGCGTCTTGCATCGCTACTTTTGGTCGTTGGCTGTATTTGCAACGCGCGATTGTAACGTGGTTGTGTGGATCGATTCGAACGCGCATTTTTATCGATTCAGCAGCTTTTTTGTCCACACACACACTCACACTACGTGTCGAATTACGGCTGGCTATATCGATGCTGCATCGCGAATATCCATATAGTCGCGATGCAGCATCGCGGTAGTCGCAATTCATAATCGTATTACGTGGACGAGGGTAAGACCTAAAATAGCATCGCGGCTGTTACGCGAACTTCGCTGGAAGACAGAGAAATGGTATTATACCTGACGTTACCTGGCTTTAAGCCTAATATTGAGAGTAGCATACTTGACTTCCTTTCCGGTGCGACTAAATGAGCCCCAAACAGCTCACTTCCTGTTTAAAACTCCTAAAATACATGTCATATCCGTTTTGAACCTCAGCAACATTGCGCGCGTAAAGTTACAGAAATGGCGGCAATTGTAGCCAGCGTTATTGCGCGCGCTCAATTTTCAGGTCATTGGCGTTTTGGATTTCTTTCCGTACGCATGCGTTTGACAAATTTGAAAATATTCTATATGATATAGGAGTGATATTTATAACTAGCTATTTGTAACTACCCTCGAAAGTACAAACATTGCATTCATCCGAATCTCACTCCGAGAAAATCATAAGTATAATCCAATCAGGTTAGGTATTTGCCGTTCGCATGAGTTACAAACTTTTATTGTTCTGTGCTGGGGTTTATTGAACTCGAGTGCGCCAAGTCCTTAGATAGCAATCATACTTATCATACTTACTTACTTACGCCCATGGTAGTACCACATGGTTTGATCAAGCAGAAGGAGGCGCAAAAAGGGATATTTTCGGCGGTCATGTCTTGGCTTGTTGAGCACCAAGCAGATTCCGGCTACAGGGATAAGGTATGTAATACAATCAACGAGAGGTCTTCCGAGGGGGAATATAATAAAATCGATTCTTATCAATTGCGAAATATTGACGTTGGACTAGTGGATCTCTACTCAATCTATACTCAATACATTCACGACCATCGCGTAATGGTAACCTCGTGCAAGATTTTGCCCTCGGTGGATATTCCATAACTAATCCAAGTTTTACAGATTTTATGTCCGAGGAAGGAGAAACCTGGAGATTTTTCGTGAGTTTGACCTCCAGATCAAGGCAAACAGAGGAGGCAAGCCCTTTTGCAAAGGGCTCCCCGCAACAGTTAGCCCGCGCCCGCGCGCAGCGGTGTCGCGCCCCCGCCGCCCGGAGCCCGGCTAGCGCTCCGGGCCGCCAGCCTGCGCAAGGCTGGCGCGCGCGCGGAGGGGAAGCAGGAGGCGAACTACGACGCGGCGACTACGAGCCGCAGCCACGTGTTGCTGCCGCAGCCCAGTCTGAGCGCCAAAGTACACCAATCAGCGCGGCGTGACCTGTTGATCAATCTTCGATGGTAATATCTGATACAGTTTCTGCAACTTAGTCCACCTGCAAGGTTTAAAGCGACATTGACATGCAGTTATGTCAGCCGTTAGCGGTTATGCCGGTAGTGCCTGCGCGTAAGGGGACATCGCTACTAAACGCTCGTGTGAGTATCAAATGACTCAGTCTATGCGAGACGGTTCAATTAAACATCTTGCGCAAAGATGTAGATATCTGATGGCTGGTTGTTGTGCATTTCTAGTATCCCGGCGAAACTTGAACTCAGTCTCTGCAACGTTTCCATCTGTGCAAGGTTCAAAGCGACATTTTCATACAGAAACATCGCCTGATGTTAGAACGAGGCGGACAGAGTGGAGGCAAACAATTTTCTTGCAGTTTTATTGTAACGTTTTACTATTTTACGAGATATCTTAACCCTTTTTAAACCAGTGACGAAGAAATATAAAATCAACACTATTTTATATTCCATTTATACTAATTCTTTATGTAACTTTCTTTACTTTGAAATCAATAATTTCAATTTTAGCGCTGCTGCTTTTAATTGATTAAAAGGGAGTTCTAAACATTAGGTATGTGGCTGGAGGACCGGCTATCTATATAATACAATACTCAAAGGGTAAAAGGTTAATCATAAACTACTCTTATTGTGGTGTTGGACTTACCTTTAATAAGTTAAACCACATTGTTAAAGAACTTTGAGTACCTACCTAGCTGATTTCCTCCAACCCCTAATATAACAACGCGTTACAATCTAACAGAGCCGTCGTTCTTCAACCCGACTACTTTCATCAATCCGGCAGTATATGGTCGGCAATATGCCTACTTCACTGCTTCAGACAATTATCATTGTAGCAGTCACCTTTCAGAATCACTATCCAAAGATATAGTCTGCTAATATTATTCAGACAGTTATCCACCAGGATATTGTCGGAGCCATATAGAGAAGTTATCTACATTACTTCTCACAAATGACCTACGTGTCACTGGACCGCGCAGGTCTTCATAATTCACTAGGTAAGTGGCTGTAAGAATGCACTTTTCAGTATATGAGCCAAAAGGAGCTGATGACAGTCCTCGAGTCTCTTAGGACATTAATATAAATTTAAGATTATATATACATCGTGATTTTTTCACATCTACACTATTAATTTGGTTGGTTCTCAATAGTCGCTTTACTTCGACATATCCCAAGCGAACAGCAAAGGCAGCTTTAACCAAGTCGACGAAATCGAGGTAACCTAACCATAATGTGTCTTGGATGTGGCCGGTGCGGCATACAGCCCACAAGCAGAGTTCCTTAATATTTCTACAGCTGTTCCGTAGAGTACCTACATAGTAAAGGAATAATAATTATAAAGTGAGTAGCAATGGAGTATTGAATATCGGACTGAGCATGATATACATTAGCATATTGAGCGTGGGCGCCATTGTGCCTCTGCCGCCCCGTATGGGAAAAGGTGTGACGCTTTGTTATGTTAGGACACCAACCTGGTATTTCTACCAGTGAACTAGCTTAATGACAGTTTTTAGGGTTCCGTACCCGAAGGGTTCCAAACGGGACCCTATTACTAAGACTTCGCTGTCCGTCCGTCCGTCCGTCTGTCACCAGGCTGTATCTCAAGAACCTAGCTAGCTAGAGAGTTGAAATTTTAACAGATTATGTATTTCTGTTGCCGCTATAACAACAAATACTAAAAAACAGGATAAAAGAAATATTTAAGGGGGCTCCCATACAACAATTCTTTCAATACCACATACAAACTTATGGATGCACCTGGTTACGTACATGGAGTGTGAAAGTAACCGCACCAATAACTTTGTAAACAATATTTTGCTGTGTAAAATCCAAACTATTCACTCCACACCATCGCTTCCATTGAACGGTGGTACGGAACCCTTCGTGCGCGATTTAGACTCGCACTTGACCGGTTTTTTAAAACTTTTATAACCATTACACATTATTATTTTAATGAATGTTATGACCACGCTGGATTATCCCAGTGAAGTATGTATATTTGACTTTTATGGTTCAGTCCTAGGTAACATGGTTTCAGTTAATGTTGTCTACACAGCTGCGGGTAATAATGAAAACGCGTTCAGATACTTGTATTAGGTATCTGATCAATGATAATTGAATACGATGGATACTAAACTTCTTTATCACTGTAGGCATTTACAAATATGCTTATTACGCGTAAACTTATATTTTTCACTATGCTTGCCCACTGTAGAAGCATCTTCAGTTTAGTCAGATAGCCACACTAGCTCCTGTAATAGAATCGGCCAAGATGTGGATATTCTTATATAAGCTATTCTTCTCAGAAGTGATACGAGAAGGTATTTAGATTAATTGAGTTACTTTATTATTAAAGTCAGATTACAGACTTGTTCGCCAGTCTTTTGCAAAGATCAATCATATTTGGAAGTACATAATCAGTGGTAATGCATCCAGGAGGCGCACTCCCAATTCAAAATACAGCAATTGTTGTTTGATTATACCTACTGCTAATCACTAATTTCATCAATTAAATCATATTGGCCCTGCCTGTGCAAGGTACAAATTATAATAAATCATTTTTACACGTATTCGATTCGGCACGCCTACGTCTCTAGCTCCGAGTTTCGTAGGTCAGGCGACCGACCTGATATCCTGACCTCACAACTGCTGTCTTGGTAGTCGTCGAGGTGAATGGCGAGCTAGCAGCCAACCACCGAGCACCAATCTCGGTGAACTTGTACGTAAGTGATGACTGAAGGGAAAACCTACTGGAGGTAAAGCTTTGCATATTCTTTGATTCATATAGATTAGATGAGTCTTAATAGCCAGAAACTAACTAACCAAGTCTAACCTAGCCAGCCTGAAACTCGGCTGGCTTCAAAAGATGACTTCATCAGACCTTTCTTAAGTCTGTGTTTGTTTCTATCTATTTGCCATATTTTTGAGTTGCATTTGCGCAGCCTATTTTTGCATCACGTACACGATAATGCATACACATTCAGTATCATAATTTATATAAGGTTTCCATAAATGAACTCCTAGTCATATCACATTGGCGTTTTTAACTCAGCAGTCGATACCAAACACTACTCAATATTAGGCTTAAAGCCAGGTAACGTCAGGTATAATATAGCAATTTTACCTGAAAATAAAATTGTTATTATACATACTTACCTGGCTTTAAGCCTAGGTAAATCGCTGCCTGCTGTGCACATTACTGTGCATTGCATGATCGTGGCACATTCTTAGACACGATCAGCTCTTTATTGAGTTGCCAATGACCTGAAAATTGACCGCGTGCATTAACGTATCGTAATCTTTTCTTAAACCTTCACTTCCATCTGCCAGGGTTCAGTCTCTATCGGAACGATAGGACGGGCAAGGCTGATGGCGGTGTAGCCATATACCTACGTGCCGACATTCCATGCAAAGTCATCAGCCAGTCGCCAAGCCTGTACTCTGGTACCGCTGAACACCTGTTCTTGGAGATTTGCTTGCGTCACAGTAAAGTCCTCCTGGGTGTCTATTATAGCCCCTCTCTTCGCATTGACTATTTTAGCTCATTTGAAACCCTCCTCAATGATCTGACTCCTCTTTATAGCGACACCCTAATTCTCGGAGACTTTAACACTTGCCTTCTCAAAAATAATGGTCGCTCAGCAAAGCTGAAATCTCTTGTTAGTTCTTTAAACTTACACATCCTTCCCCTGGGTGCCACCCACTTTCAACCACACTGCACCCCTTCTCTTCTTGATCTGATGATTACTTCTAACATATCCAAGGTTGCTGTGCATGGCCAACTTAATGCCCCCTTCTCCTATCATGATTTGATTTACCTTTCATTCAAGTTAAGGCCTCCCAAGCGCGCAGCTAAATTCCTTGACATACGTAGCTTCAAGGGCATGGATCTTAACTCCCTTAAATCAGATGCCGCCTCTGTTGAATGGTCCCCTGTCGTTGATAGCGACGCCGTTGAAGACAAAGTCCGGAACTTTAACTCTATTGTCCTGAGCTTGTTTGATAAGCACGCTCCGGTCAAGAGGGTTAAGGTTAAGCACCTACCTGCGCCGTGGCTTACTGACACCATCAAGGGTCTGATGGCCAAGAGAAACCGTGCCAAGAGGAGATATAAGTTGGTTCCGACTGATGAGAACATTTTAATTTTCAAACACCTCCGTAATCTTTGCACTCGTCTGTGTCGTAATGCCAAACGTCGTCACATCTACGAGTGTATTGAGAGCTATACTCCAGCACAGGTTTGGAAATTCCTGAAGACTCTTGGTGTAGGTAAGTCTCAGGACTTGGCTGCTGGAAATGTCGACTTTAACGGTCTCAACTATTTCTTTGCCATCCCCCCTGTCGTGATGGACCCCCTCGTTAAGGAAGCCACCCTTCGTAACCTACGGTCCAAGACCACAGCCCACAGTTCACCCTTCAACTTTAACCATGACGGAATCGGCGCTGTAAGGAGGGCAATATTAGCGATCTCTTCAAAGGCCATAGGTGAGGATAAGATCTGTTATCAGATGATAACCACCATCATCGATGAGCTATTACCTATCATCACCCACATAATGAATGTGTCGCTTGAACAATCTTGCTTCCCCACTCAGTGGAAACAGGCACTTGTGATTCCCCTACCTAAAACGTCCAATCCCGTCGCCTTTAAAGAATTCCGTCCCATATCTATTCTGCCTATCCTCTCCAAAGTCCTGGAATCAATTGTTCACATCCAGCTCCCCTCCTAGCTTTCCTCAAATAACTTATTAAATCCCCATCAATCAGGTTTCAGGCCGGGTCACAGCACTACCACGGCTCTGCTTAAAGTCACTGACGATATTCAATCGGCTATGGATCAGAAGCAGCTTACGGTCCTTACACTGCTTGATTTCAGTAGCGCCTTCAACTGCGTCGATTTCGATATCCTGGTTGAAATTCTAAAGTCGCTTAAAGTCTCCTCGCACTCGGCTCGCTGGTTTGACTCCTACCTGAGAGACCGCCAGCAGCGCATTAAGTCTGAGGAGATCTCCACGGACTGGTGTGAGCTCTCCACGGGTGTCCCGCAGGGTGGTATCCTTTCTCCTCTCCTCTTCTCAGTATTCATAAACTCCATATCTGACGTTCTTAGTTCTTCTTATCATCTCTACGCAGATGACCTCCAAATATATCGGCACTTCTCTCCGTGTGATGTGAAACTGACTGTAGAGGCGTTGAATGCTGACCTCGACAACATCAGGAAATGGGCTATTTCATATGGGCTGCAAGTCAACCCGGGAAAATCTCAAGCCATGATTATGGGTACACGGCATTCGCTTAACTTGCTACAGAATTCGCCCGTCGATCCTGTATTGTATGATGGTACCATAATTAATTACAGTGAGAAAGCTAAGAATCTTGGGGTTATATTTGACAACTTGCTGTCCTGGTCGCCCCATGTTTGTGAGGTCAGCAGACGAGTCTTTGCGTCATTTCACTCCCTCCGAAGATTGCAGTACTTCCTGCCACGGCAGACTAAAATCACTCTTGCTCAGTCCCTTCTACTACCTTTAATAGACTATGCGGATGTTTGTTGGGCCAGCGCGAACGAAGAACAACTGAACAAACTCGAACGACTTCAAAATCTCGGGATTCGGTTTATCTACGGGTTGCGCAAGTATGACCATGTCTCCCAGTATCGTAAGGAGCTGGAGTGGCTTCCGATCCGTCTTTGCCGTGACATGCACATTCTCTCCTATCTGTTCAATATTTTGCGAAATCCCCGATACCCCACATATCTACGCCAACGTTTTGACTTTCTTTTCCCCAGGGATAGCAATCCGAGATCCCACACGGTGTCTCTCCTTTCAACTCCTCGGCATAACACTGCCGCTTACGAACTCTCGTTTAGGTTAAGGGCAATCCGACTATGGAACGCACTTCCCTGCGCTATTAGGGAAAGTCCCTCAATTTTCACTTTTAAGAAAAGATTGAAAGTGCATTTCCTTTCTCTTCCGTAAATGGTACCATATTTATGTAGGTATATGTATGATTTATTATAGTTTATGTACACACATCAACACTGTCTAGGGATATTAGATTTTTGTTTGCATTTCTTAGTTTTTCAGAAAAACTACTCAGAATTAGGAAAAAGTTTATATGTGGAATTAAACCTCCTTGTTCCATTTTCAAACTGACATTGAAAAAAAAAACAAAAACTTATGAAAACAAAAGAAAGCGCGGGTACACGCATTTGATTCAGTTTACAGTGCTGGTTTTGTGTTGAGATTTATTTAGAAAAACATAAAATAACTAACTCTATCAATTGTTTTGGTGATTTTTACTGTTTGTGTCATCTTGTTGGTGCCATGCAACGTCGACATCTGACGAGAGACGAGATGATAAGAGCGGTAGGAATGTTGGAAGCTGGCGCTATCCAAAACGTTGTTGCGGAGACCCTAGGCACCAGCCAGAATGTGATATCAAGGCTCTGGCCACGTTATCGTGATACTGGGGAAGTGGCGGAACGGCATGCTGGCAGAATTCGGGTAACCACCCCTAGAGAGGACCGTTTTCTCCAAAATACCGCCAGGAGAGAACCTACTCTGACGGCCATGGAAATGGTACAGAGGCTCCAACAGGAGCATCAGCTGTTGGTTAGCAACCAAACTGTCAGAAGAAGGCTACATGAAGCTAATCTTCATTCTCGCAGGGCAATTAGTGTTCCTGCTTTGCGACGAGGCAATCGCGGAAGGCGACTATTCTGGGCCCAAGAACACGTGTTATGGGATAATGAACAATGGTCGACAGTGCTCTTTACGGATGAGTCTCGGTTTGGATTTCATCCAGATTCGCGAAGAACACGAGTTTGGAGAGTTCCAGGCAGGGAAAGCCGGCTCCAGCATCCACAAGAGGTTCATTCGTACCAAGCAGGAACAATCATGGTATGGGCAGGAATTCGTATAGGCGCGCGAACCGACCTCGTTTTTTTAAGAGGCATCATGAATGCTCAGAAATACCGTGATGAGGTGGTGGAACCTGTTATTATTCCGCATAGGGTGCAAATTGGCCAGCAATTCGTACTCATGCATGATAATGCTCGTCCACACACTGCGAGGCTGGTATCGCCGCACTTCAAGATAACGACGTCACGGTAATGAGATGGCCTGCGCAGTCGCCCGATATGAATCCCATTGAACATGCGTGGGACATGTTGCAGCGAAGGGCTATGCATGCCCTCCCTCCAAATCTGGCCACAGAAGAGCAACTTTTCTTGCACCTGCAACGAACCTGGGAACGCATACCACAGCAAGACATCGACACCTTAATTCACAGTATGAATAACCGATGCCAAACTCTTATTAACGTGAGGGGTGGCAACACTGATTATTAAGAGTTAAAATGTCTCACTTTAAGTTGTTTTTTGAAATAAAATTATCCATTTTATTCATTAATTTCATTCGTAGACTTAGCACCATTTTTAGTCTCTTTGTTATTTTATTTAAAAAAAATATTTGAAGATCTAAAATGTTTTTTATTTATATAATTAAGTTGAGCATTAACTGAGGTTTAATTCCATATATACTTCTCTGAACAAAATATTTATAGTTTATCAAAAAATTTAAGAAATACAAAATATCCCTAGACAGTGTTGATGTGTGTATGTTCATGCTATACATTTTATTTTATGTAGTGGAAGTATATATATATATATATTTATTTTATATTTGGTATAGTTTATATATATTTTGAAAGTAATTTGCGTCCGTATGTATAGTGTTATTGCGAACTAGGACTTTCCTGTATAATTAACTCTCCTGTCCTGCCTAGGTTTGCTGGAAGAAATCTCTTTTTAGAGATAAGCTCGCCTTTGCTTATTACATTACTTTTAATTGTCTGTAACTTTATACTATCTATGCAATAAAAGAATAAAGAATAACGCTGGCTACAATTGCCGCCATTTCTGAAACTTTCCGCGCGCAATGTTGCTGAGGTTCAAAACGGATATGACATGTATTTTAGGAGTTTTAAACAGGAAGTGAGCTGTTTGGGGCTCATTTCGTCGCACCGGAAAGGAAGTCAAGTATGCTACTCTCAATATTAGGCTTAAAGCCAGGTAAGTATGTATAATAACAATTTTGTTTTCAGGTAAAATTGCTATATTTTATGTGAATTAATGATTTCTTCTTCTTATCGTGCCTATCGACTGCTGATAGTGGATGGGCACGATAAGAAGTAGAAGCAAAGCCACCACCGCTGTGGTAACGGTCGGTAACGGACAGCGCTATGCGTCAATCTCCTTCTCCCTTTTTCGCATAGAAAAACTAAGTGAGACTGACGCATAGCCCCTTGCTGTCAACCCAGAGTACGTCACTTCCTCTAATGGGTGTTCTGATAACACGTTCCGTTGCAAGTTATTTAAATTCGTAATTTTTGTTGGAAATCAATACTGTAAATTAAATAAATACGTGCAAAAGGCCTTTTATGATTTAAAATCTCGAAATATTATGAAATGTGATAAACATCTACCCCTGAAGCTTCTCTATTAGCCCTGAATCTCGACATGTGTTATTCCAGGAGTGGAGTGTGTGCGAGGCTCGCGAGCGCGGCGCGGGCCTGGCGCTGGTGTTCTCCAGCGGGGCTGAGCTGGAGCGCTTCATCGCTGCAGTGGAGAGGGCCTTCTGTGCAGTCACTGTGAGTTACCTGTCACATACACCGCCGTACTCAGAGGCATTTAATGAACCATTTAACCGATTCTAAATAATAATTTTACATACTTTGTTTATGATTACTAAGTGAAGGATTGTTCCTTCACTTAGTAATCGTTAATAAATATTTATTGGGCCTACGCACTAAGCGGTTGCGGTTGCGGCTAGCCGCCGCCAGTACTGCGAGCGGCGGCCGCGGTTGGGTGGGCGGCACAATGCGATTGAAATATTTTTTTCCGCCTTCTAACCTCAAAATAGCACCTTCGCCGCCTGCTGTTGGGTTCTCGGGCGGAAAAATTATATTCGTAACTCGTTCGAAAAGGCTTTTGCGAACTGTAAACTTCTTGTTTCATAAATATAAGCCTTTGCGAACTCATACGAAATGTACTATTTCCGCCTTCTAACCTCAAAATAGCACTATTTAAATCTATATAGATAAAAAATTATCGTTTAATTTGTTGGTAAGCGCGAAATTCGAAAACTATTTTACAGATTTGGATAAACCTCTTTTAACTATTCGTTTTTAATTGGGAAAGGGCTCCAAAAGCGACCCTATTAGCTCCCGCTGTCCATCTGACTGTCTGTCTGTCCGTCACCGAGCTCTATCTGATGAACAGTAATAGATAGAGAGTTGTAATTTTTTCAGAATGTGTATTTCTGTTGCTACTACAGCAATAATTAATTAACTACACGAGATTTTTAAGACCAACTGCGATGTAACAAATCATATCATGATTAAAATATGGTGGTGGTGGTGGAGCAATGGCGGCGATGTCCGCCTTAGCCCCCGCTTGGTGTCACTGGTGTAGTTGGAGGCAAAGAGTTTCATTCATCTGAGGTTATTTTATAAAAAAAGCGTATTGGCCACTGGCAAAATTAACCTCAAATGAGGTGAGCACGCCTTATATAATAAGAAGAAGTAATTAGAATTTGACAACTTTGACAGATAGACAGCCTCTAACTGCACCAGCGCCAATTGCAATCAGCTTTCGAGATTAAGTGCCTTTGGTTGATATCGGTCGCGCAATCTTCAAGTTCTGGGTTGGAATGCGTTCGGGCATAATATTACGTTCTTTTTGTTTTTGTCATTCCATCCAACATTGTTCTAAAAATATTTATCTAAAGCCAAACCAAGAATATAAAAACATCGCCATGTTGCGGAAAACCTATGAAACTATTATCTTCAACTTGCAACACTTTCTTTAAAAAGTAATTAATGTCATCTGTCGATTGCTTTCAAAGTGGGGCGTCGATTGTGCATGGTATATTTCTTGTGTTTTGTGAGTGAAAATGCCGAAAACTATTAACAGTGGCGTAAGAAAAGTTATTCCCAATCTATCGAAATATTTGTCGGATAGAAAGTCTGAAGGAATAGACTCTATTCCTCTAAATAACATCGCCAGCCTTGTTGTCAACATGACTGGTAGGTAGGTACGTCATATGTGAGTCTAAAATGTCTAGAATTGAACGAGTACAATGTGATCATGAATATCATGAAATGTCATATGAATATATTTAGATTCTGAATTTGATGACTAATAAATAAATGGAATACATAATCATAATGGTTTTATTTTCCATATTTTAACACGCGCGCACAGTAGGATGGATTTCGAAATTGTGGACTTACGTGTTTTTGTTAAATATCATTATTTTAAGTATGGCAATTGATAGTCCTAATTACGGCAATCATATGTTCTCAGGGCACTTTTTGATGTAAATGATATAATTTGCGAGAAAATTTTATTTATTAAAAATAATGTATGGAGCGATATCTAATTTGCTCTTTAAGTACCAAGTCTTAAAAGTGCTCAAGCTGGTTTTTTGTAGGCTTAATCTATGGGTGTTAGTGTAAAACATATAAAATCTACGGGGTCGGAAGAAAATAGGAGATTGTCCAGTATGTCCTCATTTGCGCATACCTGCTTACATATCTGGAATGTCCTCTATATTTTCTAAACTCTTTGTTTCTCGCTTCTGAAGCTTCTTTACAAAGTTTTTCGAGTTGTGTTTAGTACTCAGAACTTGTAAGGTGCATTTAGATAAAAACATCCACAAAGCTTTGCATTGAATTACCTAACCTTTAGTTACTATTAAGTTAGGTACCTAACATGTAAAACTCAACCCGAAAAGTGGAGAGTGGCGATATTTTCTATTTAGACCTCACACTTTTTCTAGATTCGTGCAATATTCCATGGAAGAAAACTAACAATCCACATTTACCGTTTATCAAAATATCGATAGTCGATCAACTGTCTTTGTCAAAACAAACGAGTCGCTATTTCCAAAGGCGCATGAAAATAGCTCTAGAACAATACGGCATCCACATAAACTAAAAATTGAATCCTGTAAAACAGCCTTCAAACAAAAAAGCATTGTGGTCATGGGACCAAAAATATATAACAAGTTGCCAGATAATCTAAAATCGCTAAATACTATTCAATTTAAAAGAAAATTATATGACATGCTGACTAATAAATGCTATTATGACATGAAAGAGTTCTTTGAAGATAAATTGTAATTTAGATCAGATATTTATTAATTTAGTTTGTAATTATTGACACGCTGACATGTATATTTTTATCATTGACATTAATTTTGTATTTATTTAAATTGTTTTTTTAATATTAACTTAATCTTTTAATTTTTGACATTCTGTATTTAATTGTATTTTTATAAAATTATTTAAAAAGTTTTACTTGTGACATAAGATTTGTATGCCTATTTAGGTAGAGCACAAAAGAAGCTATATCTTTTCAACCATTACACCTGATGTACTTGTGTCTCACAAATCAATAAATGAATTATGAATTATGAATTATGAATCAAATAACACATTCCGTCCACATTTGATTTTTGCCAAAAAATCCTGTCCTCTAATCATTACTATGCATGCTAGTCTCGTATAAGATTAATAACAATATATATGAACGACCCGAATGGCCGAGTCGGCAGTGACGCTGCCTACGAAACCAAGGGTCCCGGGTTCGAGTCCCGGTGGGGGCAAATGTTTGTTTGATGAGAACGGATGTTTGTACCCTAGTCATGGTTGTTTATCTATCTAAGTATAATGGGTATCTATATAAGTATGTGTATCGTTGTCTAGTACCCAAGATACAGGGAATCCTAGTTTGGGGCTAGATCAATGTGTGTAAATGGTGTCCAAGGTGTTATTATTATTATTATTATTATTATTATTTCCCCAATTTGCAGTGCGAGCCCTTCCCCCTGAGTGTAGTGGACGGCTGCAAGTCGGCGTGTGGCGCGGCGCACGGCAAGTATGAGGCTGCGTGGGCGCACATGCTGCCGCAACAGTGAACACGATCTTCATAGTTTAACAGCGTGCTCGCCAGCTCACTCTGCTCTTAGGTGTTGGGTGCTAGCCGCTTTCTTTGATATTTACAGTTATAATATATAAATGCGGAAGCGTCCGTGGCCTAGCGGT
Source organism: Argyresthia goedartella (assembly GCA_949825045.1). Lineage (NCBI taxonomy): Eukaryota > Metazoa > Arthropoda > Insecta > Lepidoptera > Argyresthiidae > Argyresthia > Argyresthia goedartella. The sequence continues at coordinate 10,054,574 of OX463826.1, forward strand.
ATCCGCACATCGGAAACGATCGTGCGGGTAGCAACATCTGGCCGGGACGGGCACGGAATGGGTGTCCATTCTATGTGGCATTTGTCTCTGGCGCTTCCGTGTTCCGGATGACACGTTAAGCAGTAGGTCCCGGCTACTATCGCTACTCGGTGGTTGTAGTCGTAATACTGTGTCGGAGGCCCTGATATTCCAGCATGATAACTTCTGACAGCCGGGTTGGCCACAAGCCCGACACTCCTCCATCAACCCGCACTAAGCCAGCGTGGTGGAGAATGGCTCAATCTTATTCGAATCCGGGTACAGGCCCGTGCCCCTCGGTGGGAACATTAATGGGCTACATTTATTATATAAACGCAAATTGAGGTTTTGTGGGTTTTACAGAACCTCATTTATACAAGGACTCGCACGACACACCTTAGTTCAGAGTTAGCTGGCGAGCACTCTGTTTTGATAGTTAAATAATCTAACTTCATGCCGTACAGTTAGACAATTTAAGGGCTCATTCACAAATCGATTCGTGTTTTTTGACGATTCGTCTTCCTTTACAATTCTTTTTTTACGGCGGCAATGGTTTGTAAATACCCGTGTTCGCACGGATCACGAAACGTGAAAACTTACGGATAGGTAATCAAATCCCAAAGCGTCTTTTGAAAAATCGCTTTAGTCAAACCATGTTTGAAAATCTATCGGAATATCGTGAAAAACACTAATGTGAACCCTCCATCCGTCATGCGTGACGTAACGTCAATGGCGGATCCCATGTGAATGAGCTCTAACCTTTATTACATTACAAACTTCGGCAAGCATGTTATTCAAGATTTAGCTTTTAAAGTTACAATCAAAGGAGATTTTGAATCAAACAATAACCGTCCCCCATTGAATTGTAAATCGGCAACAGAAAATACGAGGCCTCCTGTCCTGTCCTGTCCACGGCGTATGTTGCTGTAACAGTCAATCAAACTCAAAAATTCTTTATTATTGTAGATATTTACATTATACTTAGTGAACGCACTTTTTGGCTCTTCTCTACATTGGACCGCTGTGGGAGAGCAGAGCGTAGAATATCCCACAGGTAAATTTTTAGATCTCTTTTAAAAGTTGTGTTTAACTAACACAAATATAACATTAATAGTTAGACAATCTAACCCTTATCCATAGTTAGCGGCTCTCAGTTAAGTTCATAGTATAGATGCTTACATCGTAAACCCACAGTCAGTGTTTTTGTCCCTCAGAAAGGAATATTCGATCAAAGTTTTAAGAGTTACTCGATGTATATCTTAGTTAGACGCTTCAGCTCTTATATTGGACTTCAATCCATTTTAATCGGTAAAAGCCAGCTAAATACTGATACTTATGTCGTATTCAAATCGATAATAGCCAGCTAAATACTGATACTTATTTCGTATTCAAATCGATAATAGCCAGCTAAATACTGCTACTTATGTCGTATTCAAATCGATAATAGCCAGCTAAATACTGATACTTATGTCGTATTCAAATCGATAATAGCTAGCTAAATACTGATGCTTATGTCGTATTCAAATCGATAATAGCCAGCTAAATACTGATACTTATTTCGTATTCAAATCGATAATAGCCAGCTAAATACTGCTACTTATGTCGTATTCAAATCGATAATAGCCAGCTAAATACTGATACTTATGTCGTATTCAAATCGATAATAGCCAGCTAAATACTGATACTTATGTCGTATTCAAATCGATAATAGCCAACTAAATACTGCTACTTATGTCGTATTCAAATCGATAATAGCCAGCTAAATACTGATACTTATGTCGTATTCAAATCGATAATAGCTAGCTAAATACTGATGCTTATGTCGTATTCAAATCGATAATAGCCAGCTAAATACTGATACTTATGTCGTATTCAAATCGATAATAGCTAGCTAAATACTGATGCTTATGTCGTATTCAAATCGATAATAGCCAGCTAAATACTGATACTTATGTCGTATTCAAATCGATAATTACCAGCTAAATACTGATACTTATGTCGTATTCAAATCTACGTCAAAAGAGGATATTAATAGTTTAGCTACATACATATACCCTAACCACCCTGAATACTCAACTACTTAATCTAAGTGGTCGAGATAGGTAAAGTCTTTAGTAGTTTGGTTACGGCATATTGTAAATAACCAGTGTAATCCACCGGATTCTGAAGGAGTTGAAACTTAATAACAAACTAAATTTAGATTTATTATCTATTTCTGATATCAATCGAAATACATGTCAAATTGAAAAATCAACCAATAAGAAGAAGATTATTTTCACGAGCTGTCTTGTGATGTTATTAGTCGATTTGTCAATTAGATTAGTATGGCGATTGATATCAGAAAAACATAATAGAGCTACTGGTAGCTTGAAATCTTACAGCTTTTGTCCGGTTGCCATGGATCCTATTTTCAAACTCGTTTTTAGGGTTTCGTACCCGAAGGGTTCCAAACGGGACCCTATTACTAAGACTCCGCTGTCCGTCCGTCCGTCCGTCCGTCCATCTGTCACCAGGCTGTATCTCAAGAACCTAGCTAGCTAGAGAGTTGAAATTTTCACAGATTATGTATTTATGTTGCCGCTATAACAACAAATATTAAAAAACAGGATAAAAGAAATATTTAAGGGGGCTCCCATACAACAATTCTTTCAATACCACATACAAACTTATGGATGCACCTGGTTACGTACATGGAGTGTGAAAGTAACCGCACCAATAACTTTGTAAACAATATTTTGCTGTGTAAAATCCAAACTATTCACTCCACACCATCGCTTCCATTGAACGGTGGTACGGAACCCTTCGTGCGCGATTTAGACTCGCACTTGACCGTTTTTTTTTTATTAGTTTCATTGTGACGGCTCTGGAATAGGTCTCATAATACTACATGTAGTATAATACTACAGCTACTCTATAGCTGACCGTCAGACTTAGCCAAGTATTGTATAATGTTTATGTTTATTACTAGGAATCCCATTTATTTGGTCTTTGGAACTATTCTCTAATATTGGTAAGAATTTTAGTCATACATAACCAAGGCTCGTATAATGTATGTCAGAATAGTGTTTACCATATAAACTGGACAATTTGTCTGTAGGATTGAGCTCTCGCTCAGTCACGTCACGATAGACATGACGCAAGCGATAGGACATTTTCACAGATTTATTGACACTATAATAATCTTTTCCGCCTTCTAACCTCAAAATAGCACCTTTGCCGCTTGATTTTGGGTTCTCAGGCGGAAAATTTCTATTCGTAACTCGTTCGAAAAGGCTTCTTTACAAACCTCGCAATGGCCCTCGCCTTCGGGTCGTGCCGTAAACTTCTCGGTCCGTAAATATAAGCCTTTGCGAACTCGTAAGAAATGTACTATTGAAAGATACAATATTATGAAGTCCTAAAATGACAATTAGTTATCTTGAATATCAAAATATAAGTAGGTGTGTATCAATTTAATCTGTAGGTTCCACTACCACACCTTAATCGTGTTTGTGTATGTAACCACAGATACGGTAATAGTGTACTAAAACTAACAACAATACGCGTAACAAAAATTAACTAATCTTTCCTTATTTATATCAAGTTGCTTTAGCAGTGTCGTATGTGGGTTATCTAAGATATGTACAAGAATATTATAATTAGCATTACTTTTATAGAATGCGTGCTTAACCATAAATAATATAATATATATATTAATAGGTAATATATATACATATATATATACACGAGTGAGTTTGCGCTGCTATTCAGAATTTTATACGAAAGAAGTTTTAGGGAAGGTTTCTATACATTCCTTAATAGGTAAAACTGCTAACGACATTTTAGGCGTTTTCTAGCAGTTTATTTTTTTAGTTTTTGTGAGCGCTTGCTAAAATTTATTTCGTATTAAATAAAGAACCAGCTTGCTTTGTAGGAAAATTTATTATCAAATTAAAAAACGAACCTTTTGTGGCTTTATATTTTTTAAAGTTAACTAAAATGGTTTCGTTACATTTTAGACATTTCAAATTGACTATATTTATTGTGGAATGAGGTTCCTTTTCATATTTGTTATGTATGTAGTGTAGTGTATTTCAACGTTGAATGGTATGAAAACGGTTGAAAGACACTGATTTATTTAAAGGTTGTGTTCCAAATCCTTCATCACAATACCAAAAAGTAAAACAATCTTATGTTTCATCCAATAAGTATAAGTCTCAAAGTTATTTATGTTTTGTAAGAAAATTAGTTTTTATTATTCCATCTCAAGATCAAGGTTTTGGTTGCCCAGTAATGTTTTGCTAGCTAAATATGTTACCAGTTTTATAAATATATAAATGTAATGTAAATGCATATTATTAGGCCGAATGTAAGGGCCGTGTGATATTATACATAATAAGGGTAGAAATTAGGCAATTTCTGTCTTCATAATTGTATTTTAATCAATTTTACTGTTAAATGTATCACGTAATTGATATTGATAAGGTCTTTCCTTCATATGTTTAAAAAAATATTTACTTATTATTATTTGTTTGTTATTCGTATTTTTTGTAAACAAGACATTTATTTTCTTACAAATATGTTTTAGGAGAGACAGAGAGAGATGTTGTGTTTTTATGTGATTAATTGAAAACCTGGCGCGTGTGTAGTGGTGTCTGAAGGCGAGCTGGTAACCCAGATATGGGGTTGATAGATAAGTGAATGCTTTCGCGCGCTTTTGATATTGCGTATCTGTGATTTTCATTAAGTTTTAATGTTATTTATTCATTGCTTAATAATTGTGGATTCAATGTTTTAGCTTCCAATGTTCCAATGAAACTAACAATAACGTATAATTCATAAACGATTGCATCTAAATCCAATCTATATTAAACTTATAATCGTGACAATATCTTCTGTCCGTATGGAAAAAAATAATTTTGATAGCTATTCAGAGTATTAGTATGAACAATAATAATATTAGGATTCATTGTAATTAAATCATCTAGTGGTAGCTACTGATCATTTTCTATAAAATATTGTACCTAATTCTTGTACTGCATAATAATTTCAGGAATATAAATTCTTGAACTCTAACTGTCATAAAATAATATAAGAATTTGTTGTAGAACTTGCGGGTACTATCAGCAGAGTATTCACAGTAACAAAATACACTTTCAAAAGTATTTATGCGTAATAGGCGACGAACACAACTAGGCGCATGACAGGACTGCGGTGTCGGCTCCTGCAACCCGCCTACAATACTTAATTATACGTACGTAGCTGTACCTACAAGTCACTGGCATGTACCTTTATTGATCTCTGCATGTAAGTATGTACTATATGGTACGAATCACCGTTCCGGTGTTCCCTCCATAATTCCAATGAACGCTTAGCTGTCATGCGCCTAGTTGTGTTGGTCGCGTAGTAGATGTCATCACGATTTTAAACCAAAGAGCATATTACAAGTCTCAGCGCCCCAACTAACTGGCTTTTCTCGTAACATGGCGAAGTGATTTACTGTAAGTAACTTTAAGGTTGATATCGAATCTTGGATTATTGATATATTACAGGAGAACGCATCTATCCTCTTTGTTTACAATGGTTGGTGTGCCAAATATATAATATCTAAATATTTTTAGTATAATGTAAATAATGCACATCGGGTTATGGAAAGAGTACGTACGTATCAGATATGTACGGAGTGACAGAGACGTCGCTCGACAAAGCCGAAAATAGCCGATGTACTAAGCAAATATCCCCTTTATTAAATCTTGCAAGCTCGATGGGCATTATTTACCGCCGGCCATTAATATTTATGAAGCGCATTAGCTTCAGCAAACTGAAATCTATGATTCGTTCTATTATGCCTAGTACCTAACTTCTTTACGAAAGTATACCTACCTATCCATACCACTGTGCTGTGAATATAACACGACAATTCCCTGTACAACACAACTACAATTTATGATCATTGGAATATTTCGCTTCACTGTTTATAATAAACAAGTTAGTACCTATGTTAAATAAACTTTTCCGGAAGTTATTAGTTTTTTATTTAACCAGCCCACGTCGGTCTTTCAACCGTCCTGCATTGCGTTCCGAATCGCACCATAATCGATTATAGCGTCTACGAGGTCGTTCCGAATGAGTTTAGCGTGACAACGATAGCTCAAAATGGTTGATATGACGTCATTAATGACATCATTAACGCCCCCATGTTATGCTATCATCGCCCCTACTGTCAGCCATCAAAGTGACAGCTGATTATCAATTCTAGAACAGCAACCAGCAGCGACTCCTGGCGCTGCATAATTGTGACTCTTCGGCCTAAAGCCAATATAGGATATGTAGCTTGGGGAGGATGTGTGGGTATTGGAGAGCAGCTGTTTTTTTCTTCAAGTTCTTGTTTTTGTTCTATCTTCAGGTATCATTGGTTGAGTTTCGTGAGTCCTGTTCGGTTAGGTTATCCGACGAACTCTCAGTTTTGCTGTCTGCTCCAGAGATACGGATTATTTGACTCGAGGCCTTCCTAACTTCTTCCCTGTTGTGTGCTGATTCAGTCCAGTAACTATGTCCTTCACCGTTACATTCAATGTTATGTTTGAGGAATCATTACAGGTGTATACGAGTCGGCCGACTTTCTTCTTTTCTTTTTTGCTTCGTACTTGAATGCGGCGTGCGTGAAGTTTGTGTTGATGTGGGCGTCGTAGATTATGTGTAAAGTAGCACACCTGTGGTTTTTAATTCGTTTGGTTATTGTTTTGCCCTGTAGTAAATCGTGAATCTTCACATGTGACCTTTTGTTTAAATGTGGGGCTGTTGCGGATCATCATAAATCCGGTAATGTCAAGGGTGTCTTCTATGGACATTGCAGTTGATTATTGCACCAAGCAATCGAAAGCCAAACAGACAACAGGCTGTTTATCTATTGCTTAGTGCGTGGATATATTTTGGGATTAAAGCAAATAAACGCTATCTTAGTTGTTTCCTGTAAAGTTGAGGTTGAGATTGAGTTGAGCAGCCGCTGGGTTCTTGAGCCTGTAAGCGAGCGATGTGCTATTTCAGTAGATATAATTCGGTGTTTGGTAGGATGCAGGTATCTACCGGCACCGGTACCGGTATGGAAGTTTGGATATGTAGAGGTAACAATAATTTGGAGCGAGCTTGGTATCTGTTTGTGAAATGGTGTTCAGCAACGAACGTAGTTGCATGCCGGAAATAGATTTAATTATGGGGCTTAATCTGAAGAATGATCTCACCAGGCTGGTGCTCAGCTAGATTGGCAATGGTGGCTCCTGGCGGCAGTGCTGGGGATGCGTGTCCTATATGCCTTCGTGCTGATTTCGGCCGCGTAGTTGTAGACTGCTAAGGCCGGCACTAAGCAGATATCCAGATGTTTCACGCCCTTTCACTAAGCGCTACACTGATATCACCAGTCAATAAATTCACTATGTATTAGATAGGCCCGTGACTCGGGTTGAGGTTCGATTTCGAGAACAAGGGCGCGGCGCGATGGGGTTTTGTTTATTGCGTTCACTCGAGACCGGCTGTGGAAAGGCGACCTACCGCTTTGGCCTACTGCCGATTTCAATACAAATTATGAACACTCTAAAATCTTATAGGACTAAAGGGAGAGAGAGGGATAAAGATTGCTAGATGGGCCGATATGGGGAAATATTAAAGACCAGATTTGTAAATATGGATTTCCAATTTAACATTGGCTTGTTATTCGAATACGAAGGCTTGAAACAACATAGGTAGTAGGTTACAACAATGGGGCGGCCTAAGCTGCGCTGGAAACTTATCATATATCAAGTCGAGTAAAGAGCAACCAATAAGATCTGTTAAGTGAGGCGGCCTTTCGGGCCCCCTGTGAGGATGGGGGCCCTGCCTGGGCACCTGCCCCGTGTTTCCTAAAGGTAAAGATTGTATTGCTTACTCTATTTTTGATTTACACCGTATCTGGGCCTATGCCCAGCAGTGGGCTGAGCATGATGATGGTGATCGGAGTTGCAGGCTTTAGGCATGATAAAGGGAAAATTCACCCAAGGGAAAAAGTTTTAGGGAATGATTGTTTAAATTTAGGGCAACATTTTCTAGCTGTCACTTTCATTGCATTTATCATTTATTTCTGAGATGAACGAAACTTTTTGCTAGCTCCAATTTTGGATTTGCGGACTTACGCTTTCTTCATTGGTTTGATCTTTTTGGTTATAATGTTAATGAGGTTCTTTCCTAGACAGTTATCTTCAAAATCCAACAGATGAGTCTCAAGACGGCCTGTTTTTTGCTCATAGAGTAAAATATATGGCATACAAAGAGTTTCTATGATCTCAGATGATATAGGTTAATGAGTAAGAAGTATAGGTACGTAACCTGTTGAAAAAAGGTTTCAACGGTTACAGTTCACAAAACGCAACGTGTTCAGCGAGTACACAACCTTTTTACCGAACCTTTTTTCAGCAGGTTACGTACCTATACTTCTTCCTCATTGACCTATATCATCCCACGATGATCTCATGGAATCTCTGCAATATAATTTACTCTATGACCAAAAATCAGGCCGTCTACAGCGCCATCTGTTAGATTTTGAAAAAAACCTTGCTCTGAAAGAATACCAGGCACAATGTATTCTGTGCCAGGCACCTCCACCTTCTTATCTATAGAATTTTGCGATGGCGCCACCATCGAAAACTGATGTAACACGGACCTGACGAAATTGTGGAGTAATATTATTCCCTTTTAACTATTTACTAATATATGATTGATACATAGATATAGCCCTTTGTTTGCCAAATATAAAATGAAATACATTTATAACATTTATTAATAACTAATAAACATTACATTTCAAATCTAAATCTTTATATAACATTAATTTTCGTTTTATTGAAAACTTTCACATAGTAGCTGTGATCTAAGGAAGCCGCAGTATGTGCACTAAAGCCATATGTATGGACGAGTGAATAAATCCACTAATTTCCTCGAAATCTGAGTCACTGTCACTATCGATGTAAAATATTTATGTCAATTTAGACAGTGTCAGAGCCACTGCCTAATTTGTCTTTAAAGGGCTGATCTAAATACCCGTCTTTTCGGCGATATTCCTCTTGAATTTTATGCACGTGTGCACAATGTTTTTGCCATTCTGAGACATCAATAAAACTGAACGGTTTTGAACGGAAGTTTCGGCACATTTAAATTTTTGTGCTCTATGTTTACTTTTACCCTTTTCATGGAACTCCATACCATCCCAATAGGATTTAGGTAACAGTGATACGCTCTGGCATCCGTCAGCATTTGTGACCATGTTTTGCATATTAATTATTAACTTCAAACACAGGGTCAGTCAAAAAACAAATCTCCAGCGACTGTGGATTAATAATTTCTGATGAGATATCGAGACGATTCTTAGTTAACCACTCTTGAATTTCGGAATTGTTTGTAATTGGAGTCTTATTATCCCGAATAATGTGATATGGAGCGTTGTCCGTTAGATAGAGATTTAGATAAAGATTTCTTCAATATTGGGTTAAGAATTTTTCGGTTAACCACTTTTTAAGGTTTGTGTTATTCGTTTCGTCGTGGTAGTCGCCACTTTTCGTATTTGATTTAAATACAAGATCTGCGTTGTGGACAAACCCCTTTTCCCCTCTTGCATGAACAATAATTAAACGTTGCCCTTCATATGAAGGTTTCAGAACTCCATCTGTTTCTTAACTAAGCAACATTTATTAGTGGTATGTGAAGAACGTATTTAAGTTTCGTCTAGGTTCTCAACCGGTCGATGATTAGCTGATGATGCGTTTTGATCTTGCAAATATTTAGCTCTTCACGCAGAAATATTATTGCGCTCGGTTAAAACCTTGCATTTGCTTTGTGCTTTCGGAAACGAAAGCCTATTTTTGGAAATTTATTGATCTTAGGCAATTCGCCTCATCACTCCTAAATCGAAACTGTCACCTATTTTGCCTTTTTCTCGATTTTACCGATGTGCTTATTTTGGTATTCATTTCTGTAGCGGTTTTACCTTCTTTAACAATTTTATAAATTGTTGATAGAGCAATACATAAAACAAATAACGTCTTAAATTATTAAACTTAGAAAATATAACCGAATTCCAGGCGACCGCAGTCGCGGGCACCAGCTAGTTATTCATAATTTAAATTAAATCGGAATTAATAATACCTATTTTAGTTCATCGCGTATTATCCAACTATTTCGAGAATTTATTTAATAATAATCTGGTAACGCTGACCTGTTGCGCCTGTAATGCCTTATATTTGTGAAAAAATGGTATCAAAGAGTAAAATAATACTCTATTAAGTATTCTGTGGTAATGGCAATACATACTGACTAAATGGTATTATTGGATTGAACCTTCTTGGTGCTTCTTGCTCCCTTTCTGCATCAAATAATGATTTCATTTTGATAGTAATTTCTCGACCACTGTTGATTGCTTTCGCCATAATTTTCAAACTAATGACTAGCAAATATTGGGAAAACGAATGAACTATCTACTGAATACACTACTCAAACGCTAGGTACTCTCTGATTTATTTTATCTAAGGTTGTCAATGTCTGGGAAATTCCCAAAGCCCGGGGAATCAGTCACCACCACAGATATCTCAACAAAGGAGATAGGGCGTTCAGCCTATTTTGTATGCAAACCGATTGTCGCAAGCTGAATTCACGTATCATTAAATAAATACAACGAACACGCACACATAATAACCACTTACACATTTATCCCTACTCTCGTATTGGTAAACACAGGCAAAACAGTTACGTGGCTGCATACGTGCGCATGAGGCGCACATTGTTTCATAAAGCACGCACACAGCACACACAGCGTCATGGACATTAAATTTATTTCTTGTCTCTCTCGCTAGTAGGTAACGCTAAAGAGTATGAGAGAGACGGAATCTGCATGCGACTCAATAGCATTACTTCCTCGGAATATTTCGTTAATCGTGTTGTTTTATTGAAGAAATATTGTATTTTCAGTATTTACCAGTGAAATGTTATACCCTTGTTATGGAAATTTGTCGAATCACTGCGATTTTCACATAGGTCAACTGCACAGGCCGGCATTATAGAAAATAAAGCTAAGTTTTGTCAGTTTCCTAGGCGATCGGCGCGCGCACTCGGGAATTCTCGCTGGGAGCAACTGAATGCACTGTATGCACACTGTGCATACAACGGTCAGCCGCTACGCGGCGCTCTCTCTAATATTCAATGCTCTGTGGTCACCACCGTTGCTGCTGTCTGTAAATGGGGCATATGTGAGGGATTTCGAATGTATCAAATAGCCCAGGATTTATATTTTCCTAAATAACATGCTATGCTAGTGATCGTTTAGGGCAAAAGACTCATCCATTTAGAGATCACCAATCTTTATATATGGCTGTGGGTTTTTCCTATTTGCGCATATTATATCCTATTATATTCCTGGTTATTATTTGCGCGATATCAATCGCTTTCAGTATCTATTAATTCTAAAAGATCTTCTTGTGCTGATTTTGGAACTGTAGAATTGAAACTGAGATCAGCGTTCTTGATTTTTTTTACATTAGTTTTGATATCCTCAAATTGAGTGTTAGTGTGAATCTCCAGAGTCTTTTTTGTGGATTCTGTATTACTGAACTCCACAGGCAACTGTAAAGCAACGACTTTGTGATCAGAAGAAACCGTCTCTATTGCAGCCAAAAGGCAGCTTATTTCGTGCGTATCAGAACATTTATTTTCATATTCTTCTACCGGGTTCCTCTTGTTATCATATTTGTAAATATTTTCCCCCAAGTTTTCCAAAATCTTTGTGGGTATTGTTGCCGGCAAACTAAAAGTGCCATCTTTTTTTTGAACTCCCAATCTTAAAAGGACGGATATTTTAATATGATATTCTGAAAACCATATAATCATTGTGCTTCTCAGGCTGTTGTAGTCAGAATCAGTAAATTTCTGAGCCAAGTCCTCAAATTTCCTCATCGCAACTTCGATTATTATTTTTGGGTAATTTTGTGATAAGAATGTGGCCACACTTTTTAAATGTCGGCGGGTGATGTCAAAAATAGTTTGTGTTGTTGCTATTGATAATTGCCACTTGAAGATCATCGTCATTAAATCCCATAGTTTGTTCATGGAGTAGTCATCCAGTTTCATAATGGAAGTGGCTGAAATATCCTGCAATAGCTTCTTGATGACAGAGTGAGTTGCTACTGGTTGGGGGGTGAAAAGTTCGTCCAGCAACTTTGGATGAAGAAGAACACTTGTTATATCCGTGAGCACTGGAACAAAACCACTATTTATAGAACACTACGGTATGTGCCGTATACACACAGCAGTGAGCGAGAGGAAACCTAAAACTAAAAAACTAACCTCTCTCTGACTTGTCCGAAGATATTTTCTGAGCTCTCAGTCTCTGTTCAATAACGTACAGCATTTCGCAGCCCAAGTTGACGACAATCAGTGGCGTCGTGAAATGAGACATCGCGCTTGAAACGAGAATAATCAATAAGCACCACAATGACTATAGATTCAATCTACCACGGGATCATCAACAAACTTACCAATGAAAATAAAATCCTTCCAATATCACAGAAATTAAACAGCATATTCACTAACCAAGAAAGGGTATTGTATGTTCATGAAATCATTGAAACCTTAAATGTCTTTCCAACCCTTCTAGAGGTGAACAAAAGTGTTGGTGTGTCTACATACTACCGTAACCAAGGCAACCAGAAATTCCAACAGCAGAATGATTATGAAGCCTGGCAATATTATAATTTGTCTTTACTTCATGCACCAACTGATTCTCATAATTACAGTCTTGCTGTAGCGAACAGATCTGCTGTATTATTCACATTGAAGAAATATAAAGAGTGCTTGAAAGACATTGATGAAGTTTTTTCTCTTCTTTACCCTGATCAGCTGAAGGAAAAGCTGCTAAATAGACAGGCATTGTGCAAGGAAAAGTTAAAAGACCATGGTGAAGAAATAACAGATCCAGGTGTCGACAATATATTGACCATGCATGGTCCTCGACACAATGAATATATCTGTGCCTCTAGTAAGATTGAAGTTGTTCACACAGAGGATATGGGCCGTCATGTTATTGCAAAAGAAGATATCAATGTTGGGGAAGTACTAGCCCAAGAGGAACCCTACTTTACCCTCCTTCTTAAATCACAGTATCTATTCAGCTGTAGTTACTGTTTATCAAGGATTGCTAATCTGTATCCATGCATTACCTGTTGTTGTAGTCTCTACTGCAGTAAAGAATGTGAACAAAAGGCTTGGGATTCATATCATTCTGTTGAATGTGTGTTGATGGCATCATTACTTCATTTGAATTTCACTAAACTTGAACTTCTTGCATTAAGAACTGTTATAAAGTCACGCAATGACCATGACACCTGGGAGAGCTTGTTTAAAACAATAAAGAAAGCGGAAGAGACCAAAGATGCCAGGCATCAAGGAATGGTGAAAGTTGATGGTAACTGGATTTACGATTCAAAATATTATACTTCAATTCACATGCTGTCAACTAATATTGAGAAGAGATCAGTTTCGGACCTGTTTCAAAAAAGTGTTACAGCTGCTGTAATGCTGCACTATTTGATAAAAAATACCAGATTCATGGAAGTGAAGCCACAGGGTGACAGTGAAGATGTCCTCAGATATGTTGCTGGAACAATCTTGCATCATGTGATGACTAGCCCAACTAACATGCATGGTATCAGTACCAACATACAAACGGCTACCGGGGAATATATTGAAGAAGCAGACATTGGGAGTGCTCCATATGCATTTCTAAGTCTCCTCAATCATTCTTGTTCACCCAATGTTGTCAGGTTCAGCAAACTGGGATCAGGATGGATGTCATTGTTTGCTTTGCGGCCTATCAAAAAGGGAATGCAACTATATGATAACTATGGGTATGATAGCTTTTTTTGGTTTTTTTAAATTTTACATTTTATACAAACATACATAGCGTCACGGCTTTTCTCACGCAGAGGCACATTTCAGCCCATTTTGAGCCAGTGACAGGGGACTAGCCCATCGCCGCAGCTATGGAGTAATGAAGGTTTCGTCACGATGTTTTCCATCACTATATACATTTTATCTACCTACTATAATTAGCATAAATAGATACTCTTTCGATACAGGATGTTTGGCAGATTGATGCAAAGCCTTAGAACGAAGATAGTACAGACCATTTAGAACCATTTAGGCCAAATTTATATCTGTTGAAGTCTTACCGTTTCATTCTTTAATTTCTTTTCATTTCATTGTTTTTGACGAAAAATCGGAATTTCATAGTAAATCGGCTTGGCAACATTCAGATCCGAATTCAGCAGGCTTTTTTACATCGGAAAAATCATGTTGCCCAAATGGCTCACAAAATGCTGTTAAAAAAGTAAAGGAAGCCGATTTTTTGTTATTTTATACCTGTCTATCCCGGGATCAGTTGACAAAAATCTGCGCAATCCGTTTCTAGATTGATCTGATCCCGCGATCAGTGGACACAAACCCCTTTTCAAAGCACTTCAGTGCTAGAATATTTTCTCTGCTTTTGCAAGCTTTTTTAAAAAGCTCTCTTAAGGTGTCTGTTCATTTTAATTTATAAATTGCTTAAATAATTGTTAGGTTGACATGTAAGAACAAAAGAAACGTAAAATGTAAACCCTATCGGTCTGGTTTACTATCTGTCAATATTTGATCAACCACCGCATTAGTTTATCAACAAACGGTTTTGACTATCTTCCGGTGACTATACATATGGCACCGTAAGATTGTCAAAACCGTTAATTGATAATTGAAAATGTTGTGTGTAATGGTAAAATATAAGCGATTATGTAAGAGCAACAATCTAGAAGAGGATAAGTAACAAGAAAATAATAATTGAAGTGTCTTGATTTAAAATTTATAGTGCAATATGAATATGTAAAAAGTGTTTGTGACCTCAAAGTGACGAATAGGACATAGTATCTCAAATAAACAATTATTTTATTAAATTATCGCATAAGTGAATCTTTTTATGTGAGTTTTGATTGTTGTATTCCTATATAAAAACTTTTTAACTAGACTGTTCATATTTTTTTTTATTAACTATGAATACAGCGACGAAACGGAACATTCTCTATAATTCATCAGGTTTTCTTGAAAAAAAATATACTGTAGTACTGTTAAAAAAAATTATATCAAAAATAGCAAATTCATTATTAATTTTAGGTGATTTAAAAAAAGGTTTTCCATTTCGTCTCAAGTACACTTTTTTTGAATCGGCAATTTTATACCTGAGATATTTTGTTGATAAAAGAGCCTTCTATTGATTTATCCGATATGTGATACTTAAGTGCATAATGTTACACGATTGGTGGATTGTTTGATGGTCGATCGATTTATGTAACTTAAAATGTGCGGCACCAAATTAAAGAAAAAGAAAACTTACTGGTTCAGCGGTCCTAATTTTAATAATTTATTAGATGTCGTTGTAAATGATATCTCAAAAGATAGAACAAAACTCTGCCAACTCGTACTGGAAAAGGCGTGACGATTTGTTACCTGTTAACTGTAAAATTTTGGCGTTTTTCGTCAAAATCCATAAAACATCGATAAAATCGAAACGGTAAGACTTCGACTAGCATACATTTGGCCTAAATGGTTTTATATGATATGTATGTACTATCTTCGTTTTAAGGCTTTGCATCGATCTACCAAACACCCTGTTTAGTATTAGTAACATAGTAGTCTGGGGCTAGAAGCAATGTACCTATGTTCCTGTAAATGAATGTTTGTTTGTTTTTTTTTCAATGTAAAAATATATTATTATAGATTTGGATTCTGCACCACTAGCCTTTGGGAATATCTACACCGATAATCCCAGCACTAGATGTCTAGTGAGAATGTTTCTACAGGTCACACCACGCCTTGCAGAGCCGAAAAGAGCGCCAAAGTGCATTGAAGTTTCAGTACAAGTTTTCTTGCCTTTGCGAAGCCTGCATCAACGACTGGCCGCTATATCATCATCTGGAGCCCGCCCACAACATCCCCAAGGACGTTGTAGCTGAGAAACACAGGATTTTAGATGGTGCGGCCATCCAAAACCTGCAGTATGGAGATAAGTGTACTGCTTTGCGATTATTTAAACCACTCTGTGAATTGATAAAATCCTTTGACTGTTGTGCACCTTGTTTGGAGTTGGCTGATTGCCAGGAAGCAATGAAACAGTGTCTAGCGATATTTGAGGGTGTCGTCCCTTATGGCTATAGCATGTTGGTGGAATGGCAAGCTATTCCTCCAATGGTGCAGTGATTTTACGTGCGGCTGTAGTGGTACGGCTATTTTTATTATTATTTAATCATTTGAATCGACTTCTCTACGCCTAAATGTAAGCGGTTTTTTGCGAATGATCAATTTCTTATTGTGTATTTTTCAATTAAGTATCTGGTTTTAGAGATCTTATACTTAAGTATAACTCAATTGTGTGCTGTAGCCATTATAAATGGGCAACAAATATAAAAAATAAAATATACTTTGGAATTTGTACTTATATGTTTAATTTATTTATTAGCACTTTCAGGAATGTATATACTTAACATATTCACATAATCGGAATAAATATTAAAGAAATCGTTTATTAAATTGGATATCACATAAATAACTTTAGATTTCAGAATTTACATAATACTGTGGCAGTAACAATAATAAACTATATATGTATTCAGTATTTTTCTGTTTAAATGTAGGCTTTATTTATATACATATTTACAAAATAGTACTCACCGGCTGAATTATCTCACGCATTCTGCAGTACTTAATAAAGTATCGAAAATATATTATAATTAAAACATTTACTATTAAACATTTTTAATGCATCATCTACTTAAAATAAAATAAAAAGTTAGTAGGATGGATAGTAGTGTAGTTTCTTGCGCATTTCGCCAGAAAATCGCTTTTGAATTGAAATTTCGTCCCTTGCCTGGACTCGGTGGGCTCATAACTGCATTTTCAACATCAACTTTATCTTCATTGAGAACTATCAATCGATTGTCTATAACTGGATTCACAGGACTGTATTTTTTTGCGAAGTTTATAACGCTGGTAGTTTCCGTGTAACTCAACACAATAGCTGGCAAATTGACAAACATCCAAAACCCATCACCACCCTCCGCTAGGAAAGTTGGCATAATTATTCTGTATTCCGAATTATTATTTATATCTTTCATAGCAGATTCCTTACACGTGGAAGAATCTATCGTGCTGATTGCCTTAGCGGAAACCACTCGAGATCCGGGTGGTTTAGCTAAATCATAGACAACAGACATGCCACCAAACTGAAGAAATTGTCCAGTAGAATCGGTAGTTCTCCAAGTATCTACGGAGTGCTCTAAAGCCTTCCACAGAATCGTTCCTTTCATGGTTAAAACAGATAAACTGTCGGTAAACGGAAGCACCATGAACCAGTCCCCTTTGGTTAAATTAAAAGGTTTCTGTGGTTGATCTATTGAAGACCGTATCCTCCCACCTTGTATAAATACTATGCTGGCACAAACTTCATTGGTCTCTTTCGTGTAGTTTAAAATGGCATCTGCCATTAGGTTTCCGACGGTGCATTGCTGAAGCCGACATGAAGTACCATCCAAAAAAGCTAATGAACTGCCGACCACTTCAGAACCTATAACTTCCATCTCTTTATGGTATTTCTGAACCATTTTATAAACTTGGGGGTCTTTAGGTTGTGTGTTGTCAAGTAACATGGGACCGCCGTCTGTATGCACTATTTCACCATCGGCGTCAAATAACAAATGGAGACGACCCATGTATTTCGTATAGGCGTAAGCTTGAACAACAGGAACGATTTTGCCGGAAGGCTGTGCAACTTTGGTTGGATACGGCCCTTGAGGATATTCGGGCTTTTCATCAGTACTGTTGCTATTGACAAGAAAAGTGTTGGAGTGCCCTCCGATCACCAGATCGATTCCTTCGACTTCTCTAGCGATTCTTTTGTCCGTCAAGTATCCGGAATGTCCCAGCGCGATCAATATCTTGACGCCTAGGCTGCGAAGTTTAGCCACTTCTCTGTTCAGTGCAATAACCTCATCTTCATATAAGACGTCGGAAGGAGGCGCAAGGATTTGGGTTTCTGGTGTCAGGTACCCGATGATTCCTATTTTAACTCCGTTTACGGTGATTATTGTAGAGTTTTTCAGGTTGTTCTCGTTTCGCAGTAGGGGAACTTTGTTTAGATTCAGGTTTGCCGCCAGAACTGGCGTGTGGAGAGTGTGAATAAAGGGTGCCAGCCCTTCCACCTTTTCGTCGAATTCGTGGTTGCCGAGGGACTGCAAGGAAAGGTGGATTCATGTCATGAGTAGTTAAAACATTTAAGGATTATTTATTATTTTGGTGGTGGGTGGCCCTGACCTGAGTTAGGTCCGATATTGGCATGGATAGCAATATTAATGAAGTTTTGTGATGTAAGCCGTTTTCGCTCAAGGAAACAACCGCATGAAAAAGTAGAATTTATTTAATTACATTCTAGCACATGGACTTAACAAATACATTGAAATACATTGAATGAGGTATATAGGTAAATTTTAAGATTTCTAAACATGAATACTGTCATATTATTCCAACTTATGATAACAAGGCTAGACGAGGCGAATAGTCCAGGAGACTATCAGGCTATTTTAATGGTTTCTCGAGCGCGTCAGATTAAGATATGGGAAATTACCGAACACCCTTGTTAGTAACTGTACATAATCTGAGCTTTAGAGCGCTGAGTTAATTGCATGCTGATAAGTGTACATTTCAATAAATCTGACGATTTGAGCGTAGGGTGGGGTTCAGAAATTTTCATAAAAAGCCCTCGGTTACGAAGAATCGCAACTCGTCTTATATATCGTCATGTTTATGAGCATTTCATTATTCACTAGGTCTTAGCCTGACGCGCTCGAGTAAATCCCACTTGTATGGACTTAATTTTTGTTGCCCTAAAGGCGCGACTCTAGATGGCTAGCTCAGATTTGGTGGAGTTACTAAAAAGGGTGTAAGGTATCTCCCATGTCCTAATCTGACTTCCCTCTTAGCCTCCTCTGCTAAAAGGCAGGTGGAGTAGATCCCCGACCGAGAGGTGGCCGAAAGAAGGAAAAAGCACCAGCAGCCAGATGGGTCGATGACAAAACCTGGATTCTATTGTCACAGGATCGGATAAGTTGGCACAAAAAGGAGGAGGCTTATACCCAGCAGTTGGTGGTAACAAGCTGCCAATGATGAAGATGGTAATACCAATAGACATGTATGCAATAAAAGTTATCACAGGTAGAACATTAGGAACATAACTTAGTTAAAAATGAGCAATCTCTCAATCATGGAAGTGAATATTAGGTCTCTGCTAACTACAGCGTATCACACCATAACAGTATTAGGAGCGTCTCAGGCAAAAAAAAAAAACAATTTTCAAGATCCCACTTGTGCAAGAGTTGAAACCGCATGGCCATCATGCGCGCCTTACGTTCGGTGTTCGGTTCGGTTCGGAAAACAATTTTCAGTTTGACTTCCCGATTACGCTTCATTCGAGCCAGCCGGTGGCGCCCATATGCCCCAAATCATTTTTAAGCACTAATGGCATAAGAATATGTTTTAAATAAAACCAATACCATGATAATATTTTTTTTACGTTTTTTATTTCATTTTGAATTTATAAACCTCTAAAAAAGCACCCGTTGCTATCATGACGAAATTACGATAGGTTCGTATTTGTTTCTAAACTGGTGCGCGTAGTAGTCTTGAGTCGGTGTCGCGTTGCTTTCCGCGCCTGATACGTTCCTAGCACGGTCATGGTATGGTACGTTCGGTGTCCTGGGTAGAGACCTTACTCAGAAGCACTAACATAGGGTGCTTCAACAATAAAAACAATCTACTACTTAGCAAAAAAATAAAAAAGCACATCATAATAATACTAGATTAGCAACAATACTTAAGATAACTGTTAAAGAAGTACATAAAGATGTAGCTTCTGAATTCAACAATGTATGTTCAAAATTACTGAGTGTTAGTCGTCCCTCTCTACTATTGAACTTTATTCGCCCTTCGATTTGGGGATACACTGGGCTATGTCGCTTTATGTAAGCCTCGGTGCACATCAGCTCACTGTTATTTAATAACTTCATTGGCATTCCTTGCAACATGGAATACCCATCCCCGCCATGGTATAAGAAGTCGGGCATAATCACTTTGTACAGTTGTGTGTCTATCACTGGGTCGTACGCAGGCACATCGCAATCTCCACACCGAATCGTCGCTACTTGCACTCTCGAGCCAACAGGCCGCTTTGTATCAAAAACCACATTGATACCGGAGTATTGTAGAAACTCTCCAGGCTCGTCCACTGAATTGTAATTACTAACAGAATGCTCGAGCATCGATATAAGGATTGTCCCGTTCATTGTTACCGCTGCTAGCTGCCCCGTAAAAGGCATGACCGCTAGGACGTCGTTTTTAGACACCGGTGTTGGCATTTCCGTGTTGGCTATCGAGGCTCTGATACCACCTCCCTGGAGGACTGCGATAGGTGCATCCGTCCAATATCTTCCTTTGTATTTTGGCGCATAACAATCATAGACTATGGCATCGGTGATTAGATTTCCTAAATTACATTCCCGCCTTTTACAAGAGTGTCCGTCGAGCAAGACTGATGTGTAGCCAATTATTTCATTCGAATGATTGGAGTTTTTGTCGCGTCTGTAACGATCAAGGATTACTAATACCTCAGGATCTTGAGGCACGTCGTTGTCAAGGAGCATTGGCCTGCCTTTGATTTCGATCGCCTCTCCAAACGAATCAAACTTCATGTTTAATCTGCCTAGGTACTTCGTGTACGCATACGCTTGTACCACAGGGACCAGCTTTCCTGATGCCTGTTTTATGTATGTCGGATATGGGCCTACCACTGACTCTAAGTCTGGGCTCGTTCCATTCCATAGAAAAGTATTTGTGTGTCCTCCTATAACCAGATCTAGTCCGTCAACTTCTCTCGCTATAGCTAGGTCCCTTGTATATCCTGAGTGTCCTAGAGCTATAATTATATTGACACCTCCGTCTTGCAGTTTAGCTACTTCTTTCTTCAGTGCAACTATTTCGTTAACATATTCCACGTCGTTTTTTACTGCTATGAACTTAGTGTCTGGTGTTAGGTATCCTACTATTCCTACTTTGGTTCCGTCTATATCGTATACAACAGACGGTTTAAGATTGGGCTCGTTTTGTAACGCAGGTACTTTGTTAAGATTGAGATTAGCTGCTAATACTGGGCATGTTAGACTCTCAATGAACGGTGTTAGTCCGCGGACGTTGCCATCGAACTCGTGATTGCCGAGGGACTGAAACAAACAATTATTATTGTCGCTCGCATGGTTCTTATCTGAACTGAACAAGGATTCGCTAGGTCTTACGAAAGCTTGATCATCTCAGTGACAGGAAAGAGGGCACAAGAATAAACACCTTACAGATTAGGTCAAATGAATTATGTTATTTTCATTGTTTTAACGATTTAATGGTATATAACAACAGATATTAATATTACATTCTTATTAAAATAATTTCACAACTCTGGCATTAAATCAATAAACTACATATAAAAACAACCTTGTGACTAGCTTCTTAACTAAAAATACAAGTTTATTTTCGCTAGTTGTATAGAATTCTTCTACTACGACAGAATTGTTTAGATGGACATAGTATTAATTTCACATTATATAAAACGGCTAACTTTCAGTTTCCTTTCTAAAAAGTAGGTAATACTGATCACACGACACACTACAGTTAATATAAAAATAAAAATATCACGTTAGCCCATAAATAATTACTACGAATAATATCATCAAAATACCATCGGTACCGACTCTCGGCGAAGCGAAATTCATAGTTATCCGATCTTCAACGGCTGGATAAACCGGACTATGAGTCTGTATATACTGCGTCAAGCAGTCCAGCTCATTGTAATGTAAATCTGTCGCTGGCAATCCAAGGAAAACGGAGTATTTGTCGCCACCCATCGCAAGAAACGAAGACATCAATATCATATACTCCTCAGTTTTATTTAAGGGCAAATATTCGGGGATACGACATTTTCCGCAACGTATTTTCACTTGATCTACTCTCATTCCATTACGTCTTTTGAGATTATATACTACTTTCATTCCAGAAAAGTGTAAGAAATGACCCGGCGCCTTTTCTGGCTCGTATAAGTAAATTGAATGCTCCAACATTTTAAGAATATCTGACCCGTTGATTTTCACCTTCATCATGGTGTTGTCGAATGGCAAGACAGTTAGGAGATCACCTTTGGTTATTTGTGTTGGTAGTTGTATGCGAGAAATGGATGACCTGATACCACCACGTTGAATTATAGCTATTGGAGCATCGGTCCATCCGTCGCCATTGTACTCAGAAGCGTATTTGTATATCATCGCATCTGTGATTATGTTTCCCATGTTACATTCTTTCAACTTACACGATATCGCATCTAATACAACAAATGTATTACCAACGACGACTTCTGAAATTTTCATTACATCGTCTTTGTATTTGTGGATAATATCCAAAACAGCAGGATCTTGAAGTACAGATTTGTCCAAAAGTATCGGCTGGCCGCCGTAGTTGATAAGTTCTCCATTATCATCGAAAACCAAGTTTAGCTTTCCCAGATATTTGGTATACGCGTAAGCCTGGACAACGGGTACTAATCTACCAGATTTCTGCTTCACAATAGTCGGGTACGGACCTTCAACCTTTTCTGAGTCTGGTGAGGTTCCATTCCAAAGGAAAGTATTTGTGTGCCCTCCTATAACTAAGTCTAAACCCTCTACATCTTCAGCTATCTTCAAGTCAGTCTCAAAACCCGAATGTCCAAGTGCAATAAATATATTAACGCTTTCGTTCTTCAGTTTATCTATTTCATGTCGAATAGCGACTCTTTCATCGACATACTCTACATCATTACCTATAGCTAAGGTTTTAGTATCAGGGGTCAAGTATCCTATTACGCCTACTTTGGTTCCGTTTATATCAAAAACGACGGATTTCATCAGATTAGTTTCTCTTTCTAGTTCTGGCACTTTGTTAAGTATGAGGTTTGCAGCCAGGACTGGGGTGGTGACGTTTTCTATGAACGGAGTGAGCCCAGACACACCGTTGTCAAACTCATGGTTTCCGAGAGACTGAAACAAAATAATGTCATCAAGTTTACAGTTAACAAGGTTCACCCATGGCATGCCGCTATTAATTAATAGGTCTAGTTAACTCTAGCTGATAGTAAAGACTAATTTGACATGCGATCCATAGCAGTTATTAATTGTAATAGCGTGTAATTTTAAGCATACATGCTTTTCATTCAAAGTTTTATTTAAGTTCTAATACTAATACTTACGGCAATACCTGAATTTACTTGAATAATATCAATAGGAATAGACATACATTTTAGGTTTGGGATGTAAAGTAGATCACATATATTATACCTATATTATATAATGCTACATTCCTCACAAAATAAAAGGCCCGGTGACAGCGTCCGTGTCACTGACGTAATAAGGTTGAATTTAGTTTGGGCCACCGATCCTTTTATTTTGTGAAGACTGTACCAATACTTAACGTACTTGTAATGTTTGGTAAAAGTAGTTACAGTACACAGTAATCAATATAAAATATATCCGAATTCTACAGACTACTCGTATAGGGTATGATAGGAATCTGAATAATGCTGAGATATTATTTCAGTCTAAAGCGTTTATTAAGGCTGTTTTTTTTATTCGTATTATTTTCAGTAAAAAGGATCATGGATTAAAAATTTGTAGTTTTCAAAGTTTTCGCTACTTTTCGCTGACTCAATCTACCGGAAATTGTCAAAATTGCGACAGTAGTTTCAAACATTAAACGTCAATTTGCCTGGGCATAGGATTCGTTGTAGATTTGAGTTAGCGAAGAAGGAGGTTGATTAGCGACTGTCTACGCGTTTGTTGAAGATTAGTGTGTATTACCCGCACTGAGCCAACGTGGTTGAGTATGGGACATTAATGTGCTACATTTATTTAGAGCTCCGTGGTCTGTGGGTTTGCTTCTCACGAAGGAGACGCAGTTTCGAATCCCGGTGCTGGCCAGGTACTAATTAGATAAGTAATTTAACTTAAGGTGATACGAAAAAGGTTTTTTTCGAATCTATTTACTCCGCCATAAAGTCGTCTACAGATTTGATTTTTGGGTTAACGTTTATTGACTATTTGATTAACATTCTCATTGAAGGAAAACGTGATTGGAGGTAATTTTCTCGATAGAATTGAATTAAGAAAAGTCCTCTTAATTGTTTCTTTAAAATATTTTTGACAAAATAGCGTAGTTTTATTTTTAAACAATTTTTATGTGGTTTGGCGCTACGTTATATTAGATTTAGTCGAGCGCATTGTTTGCGCACTCTTTTCTTTCTTATGTGGAAGTAATTAACGGTGTCACTTTCGTTTACGTTAATTAATATTCCATTTAAATATATTTTTTGTATCACCTTAAGTACATTATACGGACGTTCTAACGGTGATGGAAAACATCGTGAGGAAACCTTAATTACTCCTTAGCTGCGACGATGGGCTAGCCCCCTGTCACCCAAAATGAGTAACTGTTGAATAACTGGCTAGAAATGGGAATAATTGTGTCTCTGCGTACGGGAAAAGGAGTGACGCTGTGTTTGTCCCATTTATGTTTCTACTAAGTGTAGACGCCGATATGATACACATTTTCAGAGAGACTAGTTTACTTCGGTTGTCAGTACAGCGAGGCAAGATGCAAAACGCAAATCGCACGGAACTCTAAGAAAATTATGCGGTTTTATATTTCAAGCGTAACTGTGCGTCTCGAAATGTCAGACCGCATACATTTTTTAACGTTTCGGTCGATGGATATTTGCGTTTTGGATCATGTCTACGGACCGGTGGTTACCACAACCTTTATAGCCATTCAGATTAGGTTCAAAATAAGAACATCACCATATGGCAACCATTTCCATTACGATACGCCATAATGGGCTTTATTTCTCGAATACCCAGACTTGTATCACGTATGTCATGGTAATTTTGTGGATCGTTTATATAGGTTCCTAAACTGAACTGGCGTAAGACGTTGTAGTAACGTCACAGGCATTTGTTTTGTGTGTGCAATCGGGAACTTTTAACAAGCGGATGCCGTGCATGCGTTTCACAAAGTCAACAACAATAATAGTTAAAAGCAATTCATAGTAGCACCGTTTCATGCACATGCATCCATTTGAGGTGAATCATAACATGCAGCAAATATGTATGATATGTACTAACTTACGCCTTCATAAAATTGGAGATTTATTGCACTTCTAGGTATTGAGTTGTTGAAAATGATATAATGCACAGAATGGCTGCAATGTCACTGTTGAGGTCAACGTTAAATAAAAAACCATTAGCATATTTATTACAGCTTTTAAATGTTTACAACATTATGTAATTAATGAGAACGCCCAAGAATAATATTAATGATGTTTGTAACGCAACTGCAGCACCAGGAACGGATTCCTCTGGTTCTGGTTCTGGTTCTGGTTCTGGTTCTGGTTCTGGTTCTGGTTCTGGTTCTGGCTCTACTTCATTACTATCGACATTCAACAAGGTGATGCGCTGTGCTACTTCGGGGTACACAGGACTCCGCCTTCCTATGAACTCCGCGACCAAAGTCGCCTCGTCATCTCCAACGTTCACCCTTGGCATGCCCTCGAACATAGAATACCCATAAGCGCCGTCAGCCAAATACTCAGGCATCAAAACAGTATAGGTTCTCCAAGAATCAATGACATAGAAATCCGGCACAAAACAAGAGTAGCACCTCGCGACAATGCTGACAACTCTGGAGCCAGGCGGTTGAGCCAGGTCGTAGACAACTCGGATGCCAGAAAACTGTAGGAACTGCCCAGTGGGATTAGTAGCGTTGTAGTCTGCGACGGAATGCTCCAGCATCTCCATCAGGGCTGCAGAAGTCAAATTGACGGCCACGACGTTGCTCTCCGCTGGTAGAACCGCCCACAAGTCACCCCTCGTCACTGAAGCGGGCCTGTCCGATGGAGCTACGGAACCTGTAATACTTCCGGAGTTTATGACAGCAATAGGAGCGTCAGTCCAGTTGTCTCCTTCAAATCTGATCGCGTAAATGTACATTATAGCATCAGTAATTAGATTACCGAAGTTACATTCTTGTAATCCACAAGTATCGCCATCGAGAACTACGGCTGTAGTGCCTACGACTACCTCTGCGGTGCTTGTGATGTCCTCAAGGTATTTATCAATGGTTTGAACAATTTCTGGATCTTGTGCTACGGTGTTATCTAAGAGAACAGATCCCGATTCAAACGAGGATACTTCACCGTCAGCATCGAGCCGCAGGGTTAAGTGTCCTAAGTATTTGGAGTAGGCAAGTGATTGGACTAGAAGTACTGTTCTTCCGGAGTCCTGTGTTACAACTACAGCTTCGTGCGAGTCGTCATCTGCCGTGGTGCCGTTCCAGTAGTAAGAGTTCTTGTAACCAGCGATCACCAGATCAAGGCCTTCCACCTCTTTCGCTATTTCCAAATCTTTGGAGTCGGAATGTCCTAAAGCAATGATGATCTTGACACCTTCAGTTTTTAGCTTTTCGACTTCTTCTCTGATCGCTAGTACTTCGTCCACGTACTCGATATTACCGCTGCTGTCAAGGATTTTAGTCTCTGGTGTCAAGTAACCAACGATGCCAACTTTGACGTCATTGATCTTGAATATTACGGATTTTTGTATCTTCAGTTTGCCTTCAGCTGAATTGAGGATGACGTTGGCAGCAAGTATTGTTGGCTCCAGTGCCTCCAAGAATGGGGAGAGTTCATTTGAGTTGACATTGAACTCGCTGTTTCCAAGAGACTGAAAATATTTAAATCATTATTATTTGTATGTATTTTCGATGTATTTTCAGTATTCATTTGTTTACTTCTTGAATCGTTAGTGATTAGTTTGATAAAGCATGGTTTACGAATAGATGTCATTAATTTCTTTACTAATTAATAATATAAATTAAACTTGTGATTAACGTTAGTTCAATCGTCAATTGCTGGAATCATTAGTCGATTGCTGGGGTCGATATTTAATTGGAAATAATTCAAACTATGTATTGTGAGTAAAATAATTAATTAGGGATTATAACCATCACCAACTAAACCGTCACCGTATACACGATACACATTATGTTTAACACTAAACATACATAATTAAATTTATATTGATACATAATTATAATTTCTACAAGATGATTTTTAATTAGCTGACTCCTGCCGTTCCAGTACAGTGCCCAATCGGTATGCGAGCTGTCATGGCGGTGAAAATGCAAAAATGTATCGTGTATTTCAACAATATACTATGGTAATACAGTGCAATTCTATGAACAATCCATTGTACCGAGGGTAACCCTGCACGAGCGAAAGCTTTTTCTTTGAAATTTGTCTCTCGATCAATCAAGTGTCATTGTCATGCACCTTGCAGAGAAGGTAGGTTATTCCTCTATTTCCGTTTAGTATTACTAGCAACAAAAAATAGCGTTGGGTTTGCACTGCATCATATTTCCAGGCAGCGGCTCCGGAAATCGCGGTCCTATGGGAGGTGTGCTTGTAAGAGTGGTGGGTTTTATATAATCTATCTTCGTTCATATGAATGGACTGCTTACGCGAGCGGGAAGGTTAAAAATTGATGAACCCATCCATCAATTTTATACCATTGTTCGCAGGCGAAATTTTATTTGCTCAGCTAATTAAATGTCTATTAGGGTGTTAGAATAGGATGCTTCAGGTATACATTATTAGATGTATTAGGTAATGACCACAATTTTCAGTAACCTGTAACTCAAGTTGTTTTTAATAGGTACATTATTTTACAATCTAGGTTAGTAATTTCCAAACAAAAAAAAGAGAACTTACGTTTCCCGCGTCATATTCTTCGTGTTATCAAGTAAAGCCTCAACATCCTCTGCAGCTGACAGTGATAAGAATGCGCTGTTTGTTTGTAAAACACAATATTTTGTAACATTACAAAGTACTAATAATAATTTTTATTTCTGCAGTTAATAAATAATAATAATAATAATACCTTGGACACTATTGACACACATTGATCTAGCCCCAAACTAGGATTCCCTGTACCTTGGGTACCTACTAGACAACGATACACATACTTATATAGATAAATATTATACTCAGATAGATAAACAATCATGACTAGGGTACAAACATCCGTTCTCATCAAACAAATATTCGCCCCCACCGGGACTCGAACCCGGGACCCTTGGCTTCGTAGGCAAGGTCACTGCCGACTCGGCCATTCGGGTCGTCAAGTTGCCCCATTAGTTACTATTACTACCACGAGATGGCTTGAAATCATATTCTAGAAAAATAATGAATCAATCAATACTATGTATACTCTTAGTAAATGGGAAAAAACAGGAATAATAAGGTAATTATCGGTTACATAATTTGGATGACACATAAAATTGATGGCATATAAGTATATATAATAGGTACCTTATACCATAAATACCTGCTTGTTTTACTTACAGATGGTAATTCTGTATGATGCAATAATATAATATCACAGACAAAGGACACAGCTACTTACTTCTGCGAGTGTAACTAAATACCAACAAATATGCATAACACGTTTTACATTCCAATTGCAGACAGACCGATATTCGACACAACAATTAAGTAATAACACACATTTATATATATGTTACGGTCAAGTGAATAATCCGGTTTTAATAAACATGACATGTTATTTTAAATAATGTTCGCCTAATTTGGTCAAAGTTAGAAATATGGCAGAATTGTAAAATCTCCAGTACGCTTTGTTTAAAGTACGAAATAATAGAGCTAAAAATCATCTTACTCCTAAAAGTTAAGAGACTATAGCGTTGGAAAAGCCCCCGTCAAATAGCATTTTGTTTGGTTTTTACTACAGCTTCAATTAACAAATCCTTTTTATTCAACTTTTAAACTCATTGTTATCTGTTCATTAATCTGTTTATTGTATAATTCCATCTCTCATGCTCATGTACAGATTCATCACTTTCGCCAATCCCCGGTGGATAGATATTTAATGAACGTTTAAAGTGAGAAATTTCACACATTCATCAAAAACCTTTCTCGTATTCATATTGAACGGCGATTGTTTATAATCGCCAATTACTCACTTTGACCATAACATATAGACGTGGAACAAATATATATTATGTAAACTAAGTTGGGAGTCTCACTTCATATAACAGATTTTTATATAGGCTGCACATAACAGTGCAGTTATATTTTAAGTAGTTGTTAAGGACTTATTCTGAACCACTTCCATTATGAAACATTTATGATCTTACTAAATGTTTATATACCTTTCTGTAACTATCCGCTTTGAACAAAAATCTTTAAAAGTAAACAAAAGTATTTTAGGCTACCGAACTGTTAAGTCAGTGTCGGAGTTTTTAGGCCAACTTTTTCGTTTAAGAAGTTCCCACGAAAACTCCATCACACCCAGAAACTAAGCGAATGTTCTATCAGTATTTTGGGACCAAAGCCCTTGCCTTTGGTTGTGATAAAAGCAAAACTAATCGGAACTTTCTCGACTTTTGGCGTCTAACGAACTCCAAATCTATCGCAAACGTAGTTTGCTCTTGGTTGTAGAACAAGATATCAAGTGGCAACTTTTGTTAGGTATTTGTTGCTGGGTCAAATCTCTTAATTAGTGGTACTTCTTGATAGGACACTAACAGAACAGCAGACGAAACGGCCCATAAGAATAAGCCTTAGTTCACAGATTATCAGTAGCCTCCTCCTCCTACACCAAAGACCCAAACGACGTCAAAGACAAAGTACAACAAAAAAATGATACAACAAGATACTTACAACAGCATCAGGCTGTAAAGCGTTGATGAACTCAGCAGCAATCTTCCATTTGTAAATGGTAAACCAAACAGTCCCTGTGTATGTGTCGCCAGCATTTAGATAGAGGACGGGCGGCCCTTCGCCCGTGGCTGCCGCTCTGCGGGCCTCCTTCACGCTGGAATTAGGGAAAAAAGAGGTGTCATTGGTATACTTTATTGCACCTCCTTTTGACGACCGGTTTAGCCTAGCGGGTGGTGACCCTGCCTTCGAAGCTGACGGTCGTATGTTCGAATCCCGGTAAGGGCAAATATTTGTGTGAAGGGAATGAATATTTGTTGCTTGGTCTTGGATGTTTTCTATATATTTTCATAAGTATTTACCTCTATTAACCCTCTCAATAGCCATAAAAAATGGCTATAAAAGCCAAATTGTCATGGCGGCCAGCCACATTACCGTTTTTAGGGTTCCGTACCCGAAGGGTTCCAAACGGGACCCTATTACTAAGACTTCGCTGTCCGTCCGTCCGTCCGTCCGTCCGTCCGTCCGTCCGTCCGTCCGTCCGTCTGTCACCAGCCTGTATCTCAAGAACCTAGCTAGCTAGAGAGTTGAAATTTTCACAGATTATGTATTTCTGTTGCCGCTATAACAAAAAATACTAAAAAACAGGATAAAAGAAATATTTAAGGGGGCACCCATACAACAATTCTTTCAATACCACATACAAACTTATGGATGCACCTGGTTACGTACTTGGAGTGTGAAAGTAACCGCACCAATAACTTTGTAAACAATATTTTGCTGTGTAAAATCCAAACTATTCACTCCAAACCATCGCTTCCATTGAACGGTGGTACGGAACCCTTCGTGCGCGATTTAGACTCGCACTTGACCGGTTTTTTTATTTATTTACTCAGTCGGTCGACCGATACCAGAGAGAAGGTACGTTTATCCTCTATTTCCGGTCAGTATTGCCAGTTATAAAAAATAATAGTGCGTGTTAGTAATTATTTTATAAAAATAAATATTATTCCAAGTCCATACTAGATGTTATTGCGCGAGTGGACGGTAGGTAAATTCAAATGTAATGCAAGTGAAATATTTTTAACTTTGGGCAACTCTATTGCACATATTTTTGAAATATGTGCAATAGAGTTGCCCAAAATAAATGTAGTATTAGTGGCTCTGTATTGGCCAGATAGCAAGAGGCAGCCTGAAATGTTTTATGAATCACTTTCAAAGCTCTTGCAATTATTAATGATCAAAGATAGAATTTAAAATATTATTATAGGCGGGGATTTCAATATAAACATTCTCGAACAAAATAATCTAACGACTAGGCTATTAAACTTAATGAAAAACTTCAACTTCTTTCAACTGGTAAACGAACCAACAAGAGTTACGCTAAACACCTCTACATGCATTGACCTAGTTTTCAACAACGTACATGATCCAAATGTCAAAGTTAGCGCAGAGGTTAAAGAATTAGGTTTGTCGGATCACAAAGGAATTTTTATAAGCATACCTTACACTAATAAAGATAATAAAGAACAATGATTTACATTTGAAAGAATTTTTAGCGAACGTAAAAAGCAAGAATTTAAATTAGAAGTTAGTAAAGTTAACTGGAACACTGTTTTTGATATAACGGAATCTGTAAATGAAAACTATAACAAATTCCTTGACAGAATTACTATTATCTTAGACAAGATTATCCCAAAATCTAAAATTATTATTAAAAACGATCATAAAAATACATGATTGACAAAAGGGCTAAAAATATCTTGCAAAAACAAACGGCTTTTAAAAATATTTACCTCGCAGAAAGACAACACAATTTTAAACAATTATTACAAAAAATATGAAAAACTTTTGAAAAAGACTGTAGCCAATGCTAAGAAAATTCATTTTAAAAATAAAGTATTAAAATCAAATAATATCATTAAAGCTATGTGGCAAGTAGTTAAGATTCGAACTAATAAAACCAAGAAAAAAGTAAGATCAAACATACAACTAAATATAAATAATAAAACTACCAATGACCCCCTCATAATTGCCAATTATTTCAATGCATATTTCTCATCAGTAGGTGCTCCTGGTATAAACCCACCCAAGGGACGACCGGTACTATCTCCAACGTATAACTCAGTATTTCTCCATCCAACTACACCATCTGAAGTTTTTTCATTAATACGGAAACTAAAAAGCAAAAGAAGTTGTGGTTTTGATGAGTTACCTCCAACGCTGATAAAGGAATGTGCATTGGAACTGTCCCCACCTTTGTCTTTTATTATTAATCAGTCTTTTACACAAGGCGTCGTACCAGAAAAACTAAAAATAACTATAGTAAAACCTTTACACAAGAGCGGCAGCCGTAGCGATTGTAATAATTATCGCCCGATTGCTCTTCTTCCCACCTTTTCTAAAATAATTGAATCCGCTATGTACAAACGTATCTACAATTTTTGCGAAAAATTTAATATATTCAACAATAATCAGAATGGTTTCCGTAAGGGTCGATCGACTACATTAGCAGTAATTACATATGTTAACGAGATTTTAAAAATACTGAACGATAAAAAACATGCCATTGGAGTTCTCTTAGACATGAGCAAAGCTTATGATCGAGTCTTATACGGAGCTCTTTTGGAAAAACTCTATGGTGTGGGAGTGAGAGGTATTGCTTTCAACTGGTTTTCATCTTACTTGCGCAACCGAATACAATATGTTGATATAGAACATTATAACTCAACTACCAAGCGAATCGGTAAAAAACGATCAAATGAAGTAGAATTAACCAAATCGATCCCGCAGGGTAGCGTGCTCGGATGTTTACTTTTTTTAATATATATAAATGATCTACCTAATACTATTAATATACCATGTACGCTATTTGCAGATGATATATCCCTGATTTTTCCTAGTCAAAACGTAGAGAAATTAACTATAGACCTAAACTCACACCTAAATAGAATTAAAACTTGGTTAGATGACCATAACTTAGAAATTAACTTTAACAAAACCAAATTAATGGAATTCAGACCTTACCAAAAACGACCCCTAGATATTATAAACTATAAATTTAACGGAACTGTAATAGAAAATGTAGAGACTTCTTGTCTCCTAGGTATCAATTTAGATAATAATTTAAATTGGAAAAGCCACATTCTAAAGATAACTGGTAAGCTCTCAAGCTTTATATATGCCCTATCAGAGCTGAAAAAAACTACAGACCTCAGGACGGCAACATGCGCTTATCATGCGTATGCACAAGCCTGGCTTAGGTACGGTATAATTCTTTGGGGCAATAGCACAGACGCAAAAAACGTCTTTATATTACAAAAAAAATGTATTGGAATTCTGGCTAATATATAATATATTTTGTGGAATATAATATTTTAACTATGACAGCGCTCTATATTTTAGAAATCAGCGTCTTTGTCAGGAATAATATGCCTCTTTTTCCACAACATACTCGCCCTGAGGGCCTTAGATCACAACAACGCCTAGCCACCAAGATTGCTAAACTAGAAATCATAAACTCTGGTCCCCACTCAATGGCAGCAAAAGTTTTCAATGCTCTACCATATCACATACAAAATATAAAAGACAATACTTTATTCAAAATAACCCTCAATAAGTACTTGATCCAGAAATGTTACTATTCTCTTCAAGAATTTTTCAGTGATAATTAATGTTAAAGTACACAATAGAAAAGAAAATATGTATAATTAAATAATACTAGAAATAGACAATTATAAGCTAGTAATTAAGGAATTAGTTTAATCATATTGTAGTGCCCTTACAGGGTGTCATGTACCTCTTGAATTACATATAAGAACTGTAATGACACATGATTATTGCAATAAAGAAATTTGAAATCTGAAATACTAGGTGTTCATACGAGAGTGGACAGGTTAAATATATCGTCATCTAGTACCCATAAAACAAGCCTTATTGAGTTTACTGTGGGCCCAGTTCGATTTGTGTAAGATTGTCCTCTAATATTTATTTATTTATTATTTATTAGGTTTTATTGCTGGCCGCTTCGAGAAATGGTCTTAAGCGTAGAATCGTGCAATGCGCGTTTTTTGTCGGTATCATAAAAACCTTTAGTGATTTTATTGATCGTAAAGTGATTTGGTATCCGCTCGCTTCAAGCTGTGAAGCCTATTTAGAGAGGTAATTCTCAGTATCAGTACAGCCAGATACCAACCCTGACAAAAATCTATAGTATTTAAATAGTAAAATGCGCTTGAACATGGATATTTGAGGAAGTCGTAACATAACAGTAGATACTCATATGTATTTGAGCGTAATTGTTGAGAGCTTAGTTTTGAAACTGGGTCGCGATATTGAAGTTTACCACTTTAAGTTAAGGTACAAAACCTATGAGTCCTTTACAAGAACACTAGTTATAAGTCGAGCCACGAGTTATGAGCGGTGGCCTTGAATGCGCAGTATTCACTTTTCAATACCTGTACATATGCGCAGTAATTCCCGCCAACGTCGCCCAGCGCTCTTAATTCGTGGCGCGAGGTATACAAGTAGGTCAAACATGTATTCGACCTACATGATACTGAGGGGTCGGGTGGTATCAAGTGCCACCTTAATTATTCTGTCTCCGTCTCGTGTGTAACATAATGACCGATCACATATAAATTACCCATACTTATGCTAGGGTTACATACAGTACACCTAGAAATGAGAGTAGTGATCCTTGGTTCAAATGTTTCTGGCTACCACAAGCAAATAGATGTAAGCTGCGCTTTACAAAGGTGTCTTCGTTCAAGTCCGTTCATACTTCTCTATAAACTAAGGTAGTCAGGTTCTTGCTGTTGGCTGAATTTATAGTAGCATTGTATCGCGTGGTGTCGCGGGAAGGTGAGGGAGAGCTATATATCTGCGTATAGCTCTGTCCCTCACGTTTTCCCGCCACACCACATGGTACAATGCTACTATAAAACCAGCCATTGGCATCAATTCTAAGTTGCTCTATCTAATTTTAGGGATTTAGGAGTCAATAAGCCATAGAGAGCTCCGTGGTCTAATGGGTTTCACGCTTGCTGCTTACACAGGAGATGCAGGTTCGATTCCTGACCATATACCATTGAGATAATTAATTTTTCTTAAGTACATTATCGGACGCGCAGTGTTTCGGATGACACGTTAATTTGAAGGTCCCGGCTTCTATCGCTACGTGGAAGTGGTCGTAAAACCTTAAGCTTATTTCAAAATACATGGATAATTAGTTACAGAAAATGATTTAATAAAATGTTGCATGTACTGTACTACTACGCCTATAAAATATTTGTAAGCCCTACGGCGAAACATAGAGATCTACACCTACTGTAAAAAAAACCCTCCATCAACCCGCACTGAGCCAGCATGGTGCAGTATGGCTTAATCTTACTTGTATCCGGGTACATTATCCAACTAATATTATAAATGTGAAAGTAGCAATGTTAAGATGTTTGGATGTTTGGATGTTTGTGTGTTTGTGCCTCAATGACGATAAAACGGCTGAACTGATTTGAATGAAAATATGCACAGAGATAGTTTATGAGCCAGAAAATGTAATGTAAATCTCGGTAAATGATCATTCAATTTGCGGGAATCGGCTAGTATTATATAAGCCTAAGTTGTCGTAAAATTCTGAACGAGACTGTATAGTATATTGAGAGGTCAAATTCTGAGTTGTGAATGCAGTGCCTTATTATAAATTGAAATGTAGAACCCATAATTGGACCACTTTCAGTGCTACAGCACACTTGGCTCAACTCCCAAGTATTCTGCTTTATTCGCTGCTCTCCATTGATGGAATACTAGAGGATGAAAATAAAATGATCCCTCCACGCTAAATGTATAAATGGGGCAACGACGAGGGAGTTTCATGTATTCTCATTTACAACAAAATCCCAACTGAGTTACGAGAATTGTCTGTAAATAAATTAAAAATGTTGTTAAAAATCACTTATGTAAAAAGGCTTACTACAAAATATCAGATTATGTAGAAGACAAGAAAGCTTGGGAAGGTGTTTGCTCCAATGAGGGTTTTCTGACTTTGTACTATCTGACAGCTGTTTAGACCTGACGCCTACGAGGCGCCGCCTGGTGGCCGAAAAAGTATCGAAAACCCTCGAGGGTTTTCTGACTTTGTACTATCTGACAGCTGTTTAGACCAGACGCCTACGAGGCGCCGCCTGGTGGCAGAAAAAGTATCGAAAACCCTCATTCTGTAAAAAATAACCTATAAAGCTGGTGGTTTCTAGTCGCCTCTTTGCCTCCAGCATCTAAAACATTGAGGTGACGGAATTCAAATGGAGTTCTATATTTACCTATACCTTATATA
Source organism: Argyresthia goedartella (assembly GCA_949825045.1). Lineage (NCBI taxonomy): Eukaryota > Metazoa > Arthropoda > Insecta > Lepidoptera > Argyresthiidae > Argyresthia > Argyresthia goedartella. The sequence goes on from OX463826.1 coordinate 10,090,849, forward strand.
TGTGTTAGTTTAAGATTTGACATTCTCCAAATCTAACCTATGTGTTTCTAATGGAAATAAACTCTTTTTGAATTTTGAATTTGAATTCGAAAATTCTTCGTTGTGTATGTGAAATTTATGTTATTTAATAATAATAATACCTTGGACACTAATTACTCACATTGATCTAGCCCCAAACTAGGATTCCCTGTATCTTGGGTACTAGACAACGATAAGTGCATATATATTTTATTTATATAGATAAATATTGTACTTAGATAGATAAACAACCATGACTAGGGTACAAACATCCGTTCTCATCAACGAATATTAGCCCCCACCGGGACTCGAACCCAGGATCCTTGGCTTCGTAGGCAGGGTCACTGCCGACTCGGTCATTCGGGTCGTTATTTCAAATAGTCTCACCACAAGCGAATTCATCTCGACGTAATCTTTGTTTTTTAATGTATCTGCCTATATTATTTTATTTCAGAAATCCATTATCAATTAATAGCTTCCATCACATTAACAATTGATGTAGCGCAGTTAATTTATTGAAAAGATTAATGTGAAAAAGCTAAATGGACATTTAATGACCTGACCATATTTAATGACCTGACCATATTTAATGAGCTGACCATATTTTGGGGAGTGATAGTACCCATCATTATGAACAACTTTCCCCAAAAAATGTGTTTTTTGGGGAAAGTTGTTCAGTTGCTAGCAGAAAAACCCCTCAGCACATTGACCCGACCAGCTGATCACTATTGGTGACCCCATTTTTTTTCGTTTGCGACCACATGTTTCTTAGTTAAATTTGTTGTAGGTCAGATAATCGTCAAAAACGCTTTTCACAAACTCCCCCTAATTTGAGGTGTTTTTTTTGTATGTAACTTTTTGCTCAATTTAATAAACAGGTGATCATAAGCCAAATCAAAATAGTGCCACAATTATTTCGGATGGCGGTGTTGGAAACCAGCGTAGTTGATCGAAGCACTTCCCTCCCACGTTGGGTTGATTACGCTCATTTTCACGCTTCTGATAGCAATGTAGCATCGAAGCAGTTATCTAATTGGCCAATTAAATGCTTAGCGTCAATAAAGTTAGCGTTAGTACTTAGCAAATATCGCACGACCTTCAAGCTACGAATAATTAATTCCTGTATGCCTTAAAATTCTGAAACAGACAGGTGTGGTTTGGTCTCGAAGGGCTTTATTAAGTATAACTCTCTAAACAGCTGTCTCGATAAAACCGATGGATCCACAGAACTACTTTCCATCCTGGGATTCCAAGCCATTGTTCAATACGATGTCCATTCGAACGACCATATTTCGGGTTCCGTACCGGAAGGGTGCCACACTGGACCCTATTACTAAGCCTCCGCTCTCCGTCCTTCTGTCCGTCTCAGTCCGTCTGTCTGTCCCTCTGTCCGTCAGCGGGCCTGATGAACCGAAGGTAGAGTTGAAATTTTTACAAAATGTGTATTATTGTTGCATTTACAGCAACAAAAACTACTCGAGATTCTATATATACTAGTGGTTCTGTGAGAACGGTAGACTTCGCGAGCCTTTATATATAACCATTCAATAACCGTCACTTTTCCTTTTCTGCTGGTTTATAGCAAAGCCATTTCAGAGTTTTTTAAACCAACCTACCTATGTTGGAGAGAAAGTCAAAAAGACCCATCCCGACCCCTCCTCACCTAACACCCACCCCCCACCCACGAAAATACCCCGAAGTGATTCACCCCCACTCCCCCTTTTGGATTTTTTCTTGAACATCTTGTGTAGAATGAAGTCCTTGGTGTGCCTCTCAAATTTGATTGAAATCGGACGAAAAATAACGCTACAGTAAATTTCACCCCATTTCCCCTCTATTTCCCCCCCAGTAAAATATCGCGATTAACTAAAATATTTCAATAAATTAAAGAATTTGTGTGCCAGTTTTCGTCAAAATCGGTTGAGAAATACGGGCTGTAGGCGAGAATAGACAGACAGACGGACAAAGGTATTTTTGGTCAATCTCGAAACTGAATGCTTCGCTCGCTCGTTCAATTAAAAGGGAGGTACAGACCTATCAACTTAAACTGATACTTGCATTTGTGTGAGTGATCGCCAAAAGTACAGTTAGTAAAACACATACAAATAAAATCAATGTTTTATTTAAACGAAGTCCATAAAACACAATGTTACCAACTGTCCAATTCTCGACCTCATAATGACTGAATCTTATAACTCCTAAGTCATGGTTGTTTATCTAACTAAATATAATATTTCTCTATATAAGTATGTGTATCGGGAATCCTAGATTGGGGCTAGATCAATGTGTGTAAATGGTGTCCAAGGTATTATATTTGTATATTTTATGTGGCAAGAAACAATTCATGTGCAAGTAAGACCCGTGCTTGACCGATTTTTAAATGACAGATGATATTAATGATAAATCAAACAAACACTTAATAATAAATAAATTAGTTGTGAATACTCACAATAATATTAATATAGTTTTAAAATAGATCTAATAAATACGGCACCATAAAAAGTAGGAAACTAATCTAGGACCGGTTCTTGTCAAGATGCCCAAACTCGATTGGGTTTCGTCTTTCAGCTCCATCATCACCACCACTACCACCACCACCACCACCACCGATTTACAAGCAGGGAAAATTTTAGCTCAATCGGAAACTGGGATAAATTTAACATGCTCAGCGCGGCAAGCTAACCAGCTTACTTTGAAATAATGCGGTACTAGGCTATTTAGACCTGGTGGTTAAGTTTCCGTTGGCGAGTCTAGATAGCATTTTTTACGGATGTTTAATGAACCGATCAGTATAAAGCAGGCTGCGGCCCAATTGCCCATAATTAGAACGAGATACAATTTTAGTGTTGTCAATAAAATATCGATATATTTTTTATCGAATTTCTTTTATTTGTGAACAAAAAGAGAACAGAGTTTTTATTGCTTACATGGATTTCACCAAAATAGGTGTACACCAAAATACCATGCAACTTCAGAGGTAGGTATGCCAAGGAGGTTCGAAGCCTTTTGGGGACTCATATTGCCCATATTTATAAATAGTCAAAAACTATCCCAATAGACCGTTACCAGGTCGCATAGATCTGGTAGTGTTTTTACTTCTAAGGGTATGGATTTGACGAGACATATCCAAAAATCAAAGTATCCCTTTTGTAGCAACCAAATATATAGATCCCGGCCTAAAAGTACACCGTTTCGGCGCCCGCACCGAGAGCCAGTTGCGCACCAGGTGCCTTCCACCTGGTACTGCGCTGAGCGTGTTAACTTGCAAGACGGACAGAGCCCGCACAGTTGGATCTAAATAAAAGTTTACATTACATTTTTTGTTATCCGCACGAGTTACGACACCGGAGACCATGAAACCACGTCAATGGCTGGCCCATGGTTTAACAAGCCTTTAGCAATGAGAGGTACTCACACATGTGCGACCCTCGGGAATCCCCCGTAGCACTTCCCAGCTTCTCTATCCGACGTGGTGCACGCGCCGCTCAGCTGCGAGGTCTGTTCGAATCGCGCGTGCATGTCGTTGTTGTGAAGTATGAGCAACTCGAACGCGCCCGGCGTGCCTGGGCTGACCACGCTGGCTTGTGACAATGCGAACGCGCCCATGACTGCGAGCAGGACAGCCTGGAAGGGTAGAGGGATGACGTCATAATTCCGGGTATGGTAAATTCTCTGTCTACGGGTAAGGTTATGATTTATTAATTTATTTAGACGGTCTTAGGAGGATCTACAGCAAAATATAACAGCTTAACATGGTCTAAATGAATAAAACAATGCTAATTATAGGTCCCCGCAAATAGAAATTGAAAAACAAACATTGCCGCACAGGCACTTAAAGAAACCACAAAGGATGGTAACATATCAACAATGAAAATAAGTTGTAACTCTTGTAAGTTGAAAATAAGTGATTATTAACATAAGGTTTAAATGTGAAAGCAAAAGGGTAAAGCTAATATAACTTAGAAAACAAATTAGTTAAGAAGGGCGCGTACGGGAGGAGTACATTTGAGCTATTGGCAAAGTGTTCAACAGTCGTTTGACATAGGGGATACTAGTGCAAAACAGCAGCTTTATGGCGTAAGTCGTCTGAGCTATGAACATCATACAGACTTTTACGTTTGACACCTTGCACCAGCTTCATCTGTCAAATTGGTATCACGCAAGTAGCATCATAATGGAGGCCAAACCCAAGCTCATTGAATGAAGCCTAGAAGCCTTCGGTGATACCCCGCAATCGATGAAATTGTATGAGCATGAGATGAACTATAGACACACGCTATGAACTTCAGAGAGTTACGCGATAAGGCTGCAGGTCTATATTCAAGTGGGCAGGCAGACGATTGAAACTGTCGCAAGCACGTATAAGAAACGAATTCTGTCTATAGTTGGTACGTGTACTTTGAATAGTAGGATGCTATCTATATCGTAGTGCACCCGTACGTAGGCCAATACATGATAACAATTCACTATTATCTAGTGTTCCATTGGCTATGTTCATAATGTAACATATGACATTTATCCTTCGCCTGGTCTCAAGAGGAAGGAAGTGGTATTTTAAACAACGCTGTTCGTAGCCTAACAGTCTTTGCTAAGTCTTGTAGTCAATATTACGTAGGATTTTTTTCTGTATAGCCTCAATACGAGATATATGGACATCATAGCTGGAGTTCCACACTTGTGATGCATACTCGAGGTGGCTCCTTACGAATGCACAGAATAAAATCTTGATAGTATTTAAGTTTTTAAAGTCAGTACATGTTCTCATTAGGAAACCCATGGCCTTATGTGATAGCTGTCAAAAATACCTGATAAATCTAACTAATATTATAAATGTAAAGTAGCGATGTTAGGATGTTTGGATGTTTAGATGTTTGTGTGTTTGTGCCTCAATCACGCTAAACCGGCTAAACGGATTTGAATGAAATTTAGCACAGAGGTAGTTTATGAGCTAGATTAACATGTAGGATACTTTTTATCGGACTGCACCAGAAGGAGGGTAACGTTATCTCGGTTAATGATAATTCCTATGAACACGCAAATGAAGTTGCGGGGATCAGCTAGTGATAAATATAGCCCATTAAAGTCCCCACCGAGCCACCGCGGGGCACAGGACTTTACCCGGATATTAGTAAGATAGAGCCATACTCCATCACGCTGGGTTAGTGCGGGTTTTGTGGATGGATTTTACGACTACTACGGCCCAATGCAGAAAACCTGGCCTAGTCGTATATTGAGAGACAAGATTTTTACCCAAATATTATGACCCTCTGTGGCGCTGCGGTTGTGGCTCTGCCTACCATTCGAGAGGTCCAGGGTTCGATCCCCGGCTAGGGACACAGCAAAAAATAAACCCCAGGTCTTGGATATTTTTATGTGTGTGACGTCGCCAGAAGCAATGTTTGTGCCTGAATTTAAATGTTAATATTTTTCTTTTATGTTTATAGGAAGGGTTATGATGATATAATACATTACATTTTATATCACAATATCCCTCTTTATTCTCCTTTATTTTAACGTTGCCATGTTATATTAAATTTATTTTGGAAATTTTACAATCCTCGACTTCATCTAGTTCCTAATCTATACAAAAAAGTTCGGCTGTGTTTAGTTAAAACTCAGTTAAAGTCAGAAACTGGACGTAAATAAGGATTTGTGTTCAATATTTTAATTTATATAAAACTGGTCATCAGTTTCGCTGACAGATGGAATAATAGGAAGAATAAACCGATTTATGGTCACTTTTCCTCAACCATGGGGGGTACACCAATTTCTAGAGGTCCAAAAATCATAATTTTATATACTAATAAAGGGAATTCAACATACCACATTCCAAAGAACTGTTACTACCAAGGTCTACCTAGCCAGTCAATATTTTAAACGACACAAATCAGTAGCATTTTTGAAGAACACCGGCCGTCCCCGCTTCACAAGTGACGCAGAGAACAGGGTTCTGAAGAAAATAATAAATAAAAATCGTCGTGCCCGAGCAGGAGAGATTACTATGCAATGGCGGGACATGATCTAGAATGATGTTTCAGTTGACACTTGCAAGAGAATGAAATAAGGTTTTTACACGGCAAAATAAAATTCTTTACTGATAGCCCTGAAAAAAAAAAGATAAAAATTCGCTCGTGAACATCAGAAACGGAGTTCAGATCAGTGGCGTCACATAATATGGAGCGATGAATCCAAATTTGAGACGAATGTTGAAGATGAACGAAAAAAGATCATTAGAAATAAAAATTAGGCCTATCAAAGGGACTGCATTGAGCGACAGGGTTTGGGTCGGTTGCAATTCGACAAGGGACATTTCCAATGCCAGAAAGTACCAGGATTTTTTTCGAAACGAGTACTACCGGCCCTTCAGAGCTTGTAACATCAAGGTACCTGCACATTTTCAACAAGACGGGGCTTCGTGTCACACTGCAAGGACAACGAAGGCATGGCTTAATTCTAAGCAAGTTGCTACGATTATTAGGCCACCAAGCAGCCCAGACATTGCCCCCGATCGAAACTTTATGGTGTAAAATTAAGAAAAGATTGAGGAAATATCCATCAAGATCAGAAAATAATTAAAACAGAAGCTTCGCGCAGTTGGGAATTTCATCACCCATGAAGATTATGCAAAGCTGGTGGCGTCAATGCCACTGCGGATAAAATTATTGAGAGCAGACGGTCTCCTCTGCTCTGCAGCGCCAGACGAACTGTTTTGCGTGCGTGATTAGGGTGGACGAAATCGTTTTCTTTGTAAGCAGTTACGAAATTATTGTTTTTCATGTTTAATTAATTGAGAAGTTATTAAGTTATACATATGCAATAATAAAGTATATTTTATATTAGAACACTTTATTCAGATTTTTATTATTCAGATTTTTATTATTTAAATAGGTTATATTTTTTGCAGACTCCGTAAAAAATTACAACACATTTTATCCATAGACGCAGTATTCTGCATTTGGGCTCGTATTACCTTGTTCAATGGAGAAAAGAATCTGAAATGGCATCCATTATCAATCATGCTTTTTCACCTGCACACTATCGCTTCCTATACTCACACACGGCCGTACTGCTTGCAAATAAAAATATTATGTTGTTTTTCTACCTACGTATGGCAAAGCCTGTATAGGAAGCACGAATAATTACCTAATGACGCATATGAACAATGATCACACTTTTTCACTCCGGTAATTATTATATGTGCTTCCAATGCTCACACACTTACTAACAAAAAATCAGACATTAATTTGAACGCTTCCAACTAAATTGTCATTATAATAATGTGCAAAAACGACCACTGCTTTTTTGTTGACCCTATCAGGTTGTCACTGCAAGTACAAGACGCCATTTTAGATTAGTTTTTCCATTGAACGGGGTAATACTATCAGTCGCGATAATATCCTACTAGCTTAACGTGTCAAATATTGACGCTTGTCAAAATTATGTCATTTGTGGGATTAATGTTGACTCGCCTTCGTACTGGTGGCACAGGCTCGACAGATAGAACGCAAGTTAGCTATGTTCTCGGATTAAATTTTACAACTCTTTATATGGGTTATTGTTTGAATTATTGACTATTGTGGACAACAGACAATTTGATAGGTAAGGTAACTAAAATAAGCAATTAACTGACCCGCGCCAGGGCCTGTTTTCATATCACACAAAAGTTTACAAGCGTACAATTTGTAAGGTGCAACAAAGAGCCCAATCACAAATTCATTCTGCCTACCAAGCGAGCGGTCCCGGGTTCGATCCCCGGCTGGGGATAAAGAAAGAACCGGCCAAGTGCGAGTCGGACTCGCGCACGAAGGGTTCCGTACCATTACTATAAAAATGGAAAAAAAAACTTGTTGTATGGGTTAAATATTAATTTTATTTTAATTTCATTATTTATTTTTAAAGTAAATAATATAACTCAATAATCTTACAAAATCTACATCTGTAAAGTTTTGTGTGATAGGTATCTGGTGGCTATATCAGGAACTACAGTATGTCATTCGCATGACATTGACGCTGGCGACGACGCCCGTGGCGTACAACGCTGGGCCGCGTTGTTCCCCAAAGGCTTTTCAGAATTTCGAAACGTTCGAAAAGCCACAGCGCTACAGCGCGACGCTGCGTTGTACTACACGGGGTTTTTCAGTATTCCATTAACAATTCATAGTCTGAATAGCCCGGCATTGTGTCCGGCTTTTCGTGAAATACCTTCTTCTTCTGCTTCTAGTTAAAAAACCGGAGCGCTACAACCCACCTTTGTATTTTCTAATTTTAGTGATTAAAAAGTTATACGTCTTATAGGTCAAGTTTGTTCTAGATTTTACAATCCTCAGACAACAATTTTTCTGTAGAATTTTAGTCCTCCACTATTGTCATGGTCAAATATAATCAACGCAAAATCCTCATCCGAGAATAATAACAGTTTTTTAATTGTTTCGCACATCTTGTTTTTTGATACGGGCAATAACAGATTCAAAACAAAATTACCACAAATCACCGGTGAGAAGTTGTGACCCTGAAACGCTCGTGTTTCCCAAAACTGCCTAATAATATTGGACCTCTCTGTTCCACTCATCAATAAGATACTCAATGCTCTATTTCATGTCTAGCGCATGCATCTTACGCATGCATGTATGGGTCACACGCGTTGTACCCCACGGGCTATTCTGACGATTAATTCTCAATGTTGTTTATCTATCTAAGTATAATATTTATCTCTATATAAGTATGTGTATCGTTGTCTAGTACCCAAGATACAGGGAATCCTAGTTTGGGGCTATATCAATGTGTGTAAATATTGTCCAAGGTATTATTATTATTATTATTATTGTTAATGTGAGCGCTGAAAAGCCCCTTGTGGTAGAACCACAGCGTCGCGCTGTAGCGCTCTGGCTTTTCGAACGGTTCGAAATTCTGAAAAACCCGTGGGCTCCCGCACAACACGACGCCGCTCAGCGTTGTCGTTGCACCCCACGGGCTTTTCAGAAAACGCTACCGGGCCTGTCTATATTGTACAGTGACATCCTAACAAAGGTAAAACTTAGTAAAAACACTCGAAGGAGGAAAAATTGTAAATTGCATAGGGAGACTACTAATGGCGCATCGAAACATTCGAATTGAACTGTCACCGACTCTTATGTACAATGACGTAAGAGTCATTTCATCTGAACTCGAACACGTATTTTTTTTCGATCTGTCGACATTCATGCTCCCGGCTCCCAGCAAAAAGTTACGAGCTAGATCAAGGTCTTCCAATTTGAAATTGATTAAATAGATAATAGATGTAGATAGATAATAGATTGGGTCTATCTATGAAATAAAGATGAAATGGACCTTGTAATCGGAGCTAATTGTTTCACGGTCATGGCCAGGGTAATAGCCAACGGAGCACGGAAGGTTTTCCTGAAGACGAAGATGAATGCTATAGCGTGTTACCAATCGAGGCCTTAGCATGATACTTTCGATTTTTGATGTGAAACTTTCATCGGCGATTAGAAAATTCAAAAGTGGACGAGAATGTGAGTACAATTTTTAAGACCACGTCACGGCACTTCATTTCCGGTACACTTACGAAGGCGAGTTTACGCGCGTATTTCTTTAATTTAATTTAATTAATTAGGTACTACATCGCATACTTTGACCAATAGCGGCCCACGCACGGTTCTCTCGCCTTTTAATGACGCGGGAGCTCTTTCGCATAGGGCGACCTAGTATTTAATTGGTGTCTTCGCAGAAATATCATACTGACTGCATTTCTAGCCATTTTGTATGGGGAAAACTCATGTCGAATAACACAATAGCTCATTTAACAGATTTAGAGCCACCGTGATTGCGTCAAAAACGATGAATATTATTATATGTTCTGTTTCTACGATTCTATGGCTCCGAGGTGTAATGGGTTTCACGCTCGCTTCTCACATAGGAGATGGAGGTTCGATTCCTGACCATGTATCAATGAGTAAAGATAATTAATTTATCTTTAGTACATTATACGGACGTTCTAACTGTGTTGGAAAAACATCGTGAGGAAACCTTCATTACTCCATAGCTGCGGCGATGGGCTAGCCCCCTGTCACGTAAAATGGAGTATTGAATAACTGGCTCAAAGTGGGCACAATTGTGCCTCTGCCACCCCGTGAGGGAATAAGCGTGACGCTATGTTATGTTATGATTCTATGCGTATTAAGTGAAAACATTTGTTTTAGCTCCACCACAGAATGAATTTAGATGTGCATAAAAACACGGTAATAAATTACCTAATTAGCTATGCACGTATCTCATCCGCGCAAGCTGCTATACAATGGGAATGGGAAGTATTGCGACCTGCTGAAGCTGATATAACCTGTATCAGCCTAATAATCCATAACAAATTAGATAGAGCCCTATCTATTCATATGTATATCTATGGCTATGATTTGGATGGTTTGTATACAATCGTTGGCTTTCTAAAAAATCTGTCTACTTCAAACGGACCGCGCTGCATGTTTATTGGAGCACGGGCATCGGCCGAACTCGTCAAAAAAGTGGTCGTTTCGTGTCTCGACCTGGCGCAGGATGGAATTGTAAGGGATGCCATCACGCAGCCTGTGGGCCTTATTACCCGACTGTTCTCAGAAACTGGTTGGATACAGGACGCCTTTAGTGAATCCACGGTGCCGACTAAGTTTGAATAACATTATTGCTTTGCGAGGTTGTTGGGCGCCAGTGGCTTAGGCTAGCTCAAGACTGTGACAAATGGCTTATTTAAGAGGAATTTTAATTAGCAGTGGGTGCAGGAGACTAGACTAGAGAGGAGATAGACAGATGAATTCTTTGGTCACGTCAAATTCGGTCAGATGCCCATGTTTGAAGAGCTATTACTCGTTAACGAGACACTTCCCAACTCCCGAAAAAATATACATTATGTAGACATACCCTTTCTTCAATCTGTGTTTGAAAACATCCACGGAGTTACCACAAAACACATCCCATACGTTTTTGTTTTTAAACAAGTGTTGAACAATAGTTTATTTTTTTGTGGTAAGGCCCCCAATGCCAATGTCAACATGAAAAGTAAATATAAAATAGATATTTTCACCTAAAAGTTGCTAAAACTTGCCATTTCTTGGGATCAAAAAAGAATATTGACCTAGTTCTAACGTCAAAAAATAGATATTCAAAATATCTTAAAACCGGGTGGTTGAAATTGAGAAATAACTACAAAACACATACTTTTGCAGCAGCGACCTACGTAAGAGCCATGTTACAGTGTGAGCCGACGAATCGAGTAGCTAATTTTACCGAAATACGATTCATAGGAAGTGAGAATTTGATACACTTGATTTACCAGCGTTTAACAATAAATTATTAACTGTGAACCAATTCAAGGTTAAAGACAATTTACATCATCAAAATTTCCTTTTTGTATTTCAATTTTGAAGACCATTGAAGTATCATCAGCAAACAACACTATGTCAGTCAATTTCTCCACCATGAAAGGCAGATTTTTACACCCGATCCGTCAGATTTAACGTCGAACATATGTTGACGAACATAGTTTATAATCAAAGTTTACAAACTATCGATAAATCGTAAACTGTACCGTACTGCTTACGATATGACGCGTTAGTTTATAATAAATTGTGAACTGATTTAAACTTGAATTGCAAACGAAATACCAGGGCAAACACTGCTGTAGCTTAGGTGAAGACTAGATGGGGCGAGCGCAGCGAAACACCCGAATAGTCTTCGTGTTAGGTTGACATATAAGAACAAAATAAACGTAAATTCCAAATCCTGTCGGTCTGGTTTACAATTTGTCTATAGTTTATAAACTAACGGTTGGACAATCTTGCGGTGATATATTAGGTCCTTACATATGAAATTGGCGTCTTGTATGGAGAAATTGAAGTTAACTCAAATTTCAGTACAAACATTTTTGTATTTTTTTTTAGGAATGACAGATCATAATTTTGTAAACTTTGTGTGTATGAATGAGACAACATTTAGGTAACAGAAAATTTTATATAAATTTTGAAGTGTCAGCTGTAAAAAATGAATGACATTTAGGAGGCACTGATTTTGAAGAAAACATTTTAGTTATCAAACTGAAAATAAAAAGAAATATGTATAATATAAATGTCTATGTCTATACATAGACATAGACATTTATTTATTCACTGGACAAAATATGGTACATCAACAGGATAACTTTACAGACAGGAAATCGACATTAGATTATAGAAGAAAACACATATTTTCTAAATAAAAGAGAAGGATGATGTACGCATGCTTCACCAGTGAAATGGCTCCAACTCAGCATAAAGCTACAACAGGGCTGCAGCGCTGATTTTCTGTCAAAACCATTTGATATCCGTGCAGGCACCTCTCAACGATGCGATGTATAGGTAGATATATATATATATATATACAACAGAAATATGTACATAATAATAATACTAATAATTAAGTGAGTGCAGTTAGTGACTTAGGTTATGAAAGTCAACGGTTTTCTTCTAGAAAATGACAGTTGTTTGTTTACATTTCTGGCCTTAAACAAAAAATTGCAGTTTAGTAGATTAGTTTTGACTCAATTTTAATGACAATTTGGACAATCATGCCCACAGACTAGAATCATGCCACATTTCCTGCATTTTTTTTTGTCAAAATTTAAGTCGGAACATGATTAGGTACTTCTGATACTGATAAAAACATACTAAAAATTAACATTATCAACCGTATCAATGCTTGCGTCTACAGACAACAATAATCGAATTAGTATAATAGTTATCAACACATGCCTACCTAGTTTTAGGTAGGCGCTGGCACACTCCTACAATACGTGATATCCTTAGATTATATGCATAGTCTAAGGGATACCATGAATTCATTACGCCGCCGGTCGTTCTCCATAGCTACGGCGATGGGCTAGCCCCCTGTCACGTAAAATGGAGTATTGAATAACTGGCTCAACTTTAGCCCAACTGTGCCTCTGCTACCCCGTACGGGAAAAGTAGTGACGCCATGATCTTTTTGTTATGACGTAGTAACTACTAAACTGCACAAAATTGGATACCTACAAACAGTTTTTTCCAACGCACGTTTCATACAACCAAGAATTTGGAACTTCTTGTTGAGTTTACGACCATATAAAAACACTGTAAAAAAGTTGATAGACGTGATTTCGTTTCATCACGATCAACTCATGACGACGCGCAACATGATTGGATGGATCATTTTATTGTGCGCCTTAAGATCAATTTCTCACTCACAACGCTTGATTTTTTTTGGCTAATTTATACCAAAATGCTGTTAAAAAAAATATTATTTAAGGGTTAAGGGATTAAGGGTGCCTTTACAATTTTACATCTTGTCCTTTTCCACAAAACTCCACCAGCACATGACGTCCCCTATCATCATGATACGCGAGGTAATTTGCGGAGTCCACCTTGCCCATTAAAAAAGAAACAGGGTTTGAACATTTTTGTAGGGAGACTAGCATAATGGGCATCTTAAATTACCTGCACAGTTTACACAGCATACCTGGGCGTTCCGCCATTTTGGAAAAAACTCAAACATTTCTTATAGTATATCCCGGCAACTTTTTTTTGTTGTGATTTCCTCTATCGATTAACACCACTGGCCATGTCGCTCAGGGGATTCTAACAATCAAATTGCAAAGCATGATCTAGTACTGGTGTGGTATGAACCCTACAGGGATCCAGCTATGTCGTGCATTTTTTCCGAAATTTGTCAATTTTAAGTTTATCTCTCGTCTGGATCAAGATATGAGCTAAATATCAATATAAAAAAATATCAAACAAACAAAAAAAAATGATAGAACATTTCATTTGATTTTATGAAAGCACAGAACTAAATTTGTGAGACGTTCACAATCTGGAAATACCCAAATGAAGAAAAAAATGTTTTTTTGAGGAATTGCGGCAAAGTCGCTCCGTGCTCCGTAAAAAGAGCGTAAAAAGAAAAAAAGTGGTGGTCGAGAGTAAAAAGAAAAAAAGTCTATTTCATTATCTTTCATTAAAGCACAAAAATAAGTCTGTAAGACTAATAGTTTGCTCACAATCGCGAAATAACGAAAAGTAGGTTGTCTCACAACATAACATAACCTACATACGGGTCACAGTTGAGCCCACGTTTAGCCAGTTATTCAATACTCCATTTTGCGTGACAGGTAGCTAGACCATCGCTGAAAGGTCTTAGCTTGATCCCTATTGGGTTTATAGAGCTGCAGTTGAGTTCAAATTGTTGCAAATTTAATTTACTTTCTAGAGTATTAAGTATAGTTGTCGAAGAACCCACAGTTTATAACTTTTAGAGCAAAAGTGGAAAAGTCTCAAAAATTTACAGTTGTTTGCGTGGTGCGCAGCGAGCACAAGTTTTTCGAAGTTGCAAATTTGGATTAACACTACCATAACTGGCCCATACAACCCAATTGTCTAGTACCCAAGATACAGGGAATCCTAGTTTGAGACTAGATCAATGTGTGTAAATAGTGTCCAAAATAGTGTCCAAGGTATTTCCGACTGTGGACTTATACTCACTATGTCAAATGCTAACTGTAGGAAGCTATACATACTAAAAGCTATCCTAAGAGTTCAAAAAACCCTACGTTTGGCACTAAAATACTTGAAAAAAGGAGAACTTACACTGCAATTGTAATTAAAGCCAGACAGTCTAAGTTTGCTATGAAACAATACGAAACACAATCAGCCCGTTTATATAATACAGTAAATAAAAATCTAGATATATATCTAGATTTTTATTTAGTGTATTATATATCTATTTTTATCCTACGAGTGTTTTTCTTTTCTTTTCGTTCTCTTTTTTGTCAGTAAAAGTAGCACCAGACGTGAGGGTGCGGGGTCTTCTGATACAGGTATTATTACTTAATAGAAGGCCCCAGCCGAAACTTATATGTAGCATATATATATATATATATATTATGGGGATTTTACTCTCAGGAGGGATTCGAACCCGGACCTCTCGCTCGGCAGGCACAGCGTCGAACGCAACACCACAGAGGTCGAGTTTGCTAACGTAATTGCGAAGGAAAATAAATCGTTCCCCGTTGAGATTATGTAATTTTACATCTATTTATCAATTGTTGTTGTCGGAAGATCACACGTCGTTGTTAAAAACAATTTTGAGTAAAGTTGGAAATGAATAACAACTCAAAATTATGCTCTACTTACATTAATGTTGGTTGTTAAATATGGCATGATCAGCGGAAATAACAGGTTATAATAAATAGGTGAATATTCAAATGTAGACTCTTAATCTGTTTGCCAAAGTTATATTGAAAATAAAGGCACATGGCACAAGAACACTGAGTCACTTCTGTTTTGTTAATACTAGAATATGGTAGGGTATACTTTTGTGCGTATTTAGCCAATCTGTATATTTCGATTATTGTGGAGTGAAATCTTTCTGTTTGTCCCATAGAGTTAAGGTTGTTAGGGGTTCCAATGTGTAGATCAATGTTGTACATAGTTAATAGGTCTTTCATAAGGGCATTGTTAAATTCGGATCCTGCATCGGCACTGAATTTAAGAGGTATTCCATAAAAGGAGAAGTACTTAATAAGGGCTCTAACTACTTCAGCGGTTGATCTGTTTTCTATTTGAAAAGCTTGTCCAAGTTCTCTACTAACTATAAAAATATTTCGAAAACTAAAAACCCATCTCTTACAAAACGCTTACTATACTCGAGGAATATTTACACGGAAACTTTATTTAAGTACATATAACACACAACCTACACACACACACCCACACACCCTCTCATACACACATACATACACAAGATAGCTAAAATTACACCTGATAAATAAGTATCTTGTTATAACATAAATGATAAAATACATAAAAATATAGTACATGCATATAATGATCCCACTGTTATTAAATAAAAATTCTATTTTAGCTAAGATAGGTAACTAATATTTATCAAACACAAATGTTAGATGTAAGTTAGCTATTAAGACATTGTAGTGCCCTTACACTGTTTATTGTTGGATATATATTGTTAAAGTGTACTACAATGACGCAATAAATATATGAGTATGCGTATGTGTAAATTTGCTGAAGGCTTCCATTATAGTCAGGTAGTATTTATTGTCCTTCTACAGTGAATAGATCGATGAAGATTTCTTCCTATGGTATCTATTTATTAGGTACTCATTTGTACTAATACTAAACTAATGCCTTTAAACAAAGTCAAGTAGCTTTCAATTTATGTGATCAATTAATATGAAGGAATGTGTTTGTATAATCTACTTAAACAAGGTGCTTTTATGACTTAAACAAGCGTCTACAATGCATCTTAAAAGCTTAAATTCTAGGCCGAACTACATATATGGAAAAAATTGTGGAATAAATATATATCTTGTTTATTAGAGAAGAACTTGCGCGACAAATGTATAGACTATTTGTTATATTTATATTATAAAACCTTTCTTCCTGATGTTTAATTTTCAACTAAATGAAAATGCGCTCTAAGACGAAATCAGTTTTCTATAGGAAACTAACACGCAAAACGAGTGTGTTTTATTTAAATTTTAAAGACAGTATTAAACGAGTTTTTTTTTATAAATTTATTTATTGAAAAAAAATACTGGTATTTTAAAATAAGACGTACGATTATTTCTCTTTTCCGCTCGACCAAAGAGTATATAATTTACTACGTTCATGGTTTTAGTCTTAATATACTAGATATTACTCACACAACACACGAACAAGACAAATGGTAAGATTTAAACTACTTATATATTGTTTAAGAGAAGATATTTTTTGGGTTTTGACACAGAGTAAGTAAGTAATAAAGCAAAGAGCAATCATTCATCCTTGGGTTTTGACTTTGCGTCTTTGACAATAAGGCGTTTGTTATAATAATATCATCATAGTAGATTTATTTCTATTTGGGGTTGTAAATTATATTGGAAATTATTAATAAAATGCGAGATTCAGCCACGAATCAACAGTTGAAAGGGAAATTTCTTTTTTTCAAACTCAACCATAATTAGTCCGTAACTCGTTAGTTTAAATAGTTGATCATATTTGTTTATTTTTCTCCATGTACAAATAAGTGTTTGGCTTGTAAAAGTGCATTATTTTTGCCTATTCGCAATTAAATATTTTGAGTTTGAGTTTAATGTGGAGGTAACAACGAGCAATCCTGGTGCATCTGCTAGTAATATTAGACGGGGTAAAAAGCTTGATGCACAATCTTGCGAAATTGTAAATAATGTATATACATAATTTTGTAGCAAAGCCAATGTATTAAAAGTTATAAAAATATTTATCTTCAAGTACTTCAAAGAGTTCGTGAGGCAACGGAAATATCAAAAAAGAGCGTACGAAATATTCTGAAGGAAAGTGACCCAAATTGCAATAAGGAAAATAGCAAAACTGGAGTAAAGCCAAACTTGAAACATCAGTTGAAACTTGATGATTTAGATAAATGTTTAATTATGATAAACGATTTTCACAAGAGGTTTAAAGAACTCCGTACTCTTAAGTCATTACAGAAAAGACTAAAAGAAGATAACGGATTACAAGTATCATGCAACTCTTCGAAATATTATTCGAGGATTCAGATTTAGAAAAACAGAGAATTATCGAAAAATATTAATGGAAAAATATGACGTCCGTTTAAAAACAATACAATTCCTCAGACTAAAACGGAATTTAAGAGCTGCTAGTTAACATATCGTTAATACAGATGAATCATATATTCACAGTACATACACCTAAAAATAAAAGTTGACATATTCAGCCAACACAAGTTTTAAACAACCCTTGTCCAAAGGACAAAGATTTATAATTTGTACACGTCGATAACGAAAAGAGCCAGGAGCTCTCTTACGAGATCAGCCCGCGTACTCTGACGGAGATTATAACAAGGAAATGTACTCGGAGTAATATGAAAAGTGGTTGCGATAACAACTGATACCTAATTTACCACATGATAATCCGTCGTTGTAATTGATAATGCGTCTTATCATTATCACAGATACTTGTGAAGAAGCCAACTAATTCGAATAGCAGAAAAGGAGACACGAATACATGGCTAGAAAGACACAATATTCCTTTCGCAGCTGGTGCCAAAAAGGATGAACCATGTGGCATAATAAAAGGTCACCAAGAAAACTGTTCCGAATTTAATGTAGATTAATGGAACCGCAGTTCGTTAGCCTCCGTATCATCCGGATTTTAAACCCATAGAGAATAATTGGGCACAATTAAAAGGATATGTTGCTTTTTAAAATGTAGATATGAATAAAATCACTGTCAAGAAGCTGCTGTTAGAAAATATCGAGATTCTGCGACCTGAAGAATGGACGAAAGTTTGCAATGACGCAACGAAATATGAGGAAGAATTTTTAACTGAAGAAGGAAAACTGGGTGGGCATATTTAGCGACAGCTTTATGCATATTATGCTGTGCAAATCAGTATTTTTGATGTGCAAATCAGTATTTTTGATGTGCAAATCAGTATTTTTGATGTGCAGTTTTTATTTCCCTTTTAAAACTACTGAACCGAATTTCATAAAATTTGCACTGTTCACTAAGTTAGATTAAAAAGTAAATAAAAATAGAATGGTTACGATCCGATTCATACAAATAGCTGTCGTTCTAACTTGCTGACGCTTGTGACGTCATTGTGTAACGGCCAGACACGGCAAACTTGAAATTAACGGGGAGTATATTGTTGAACGCGGCTGCAGTTTATGTGATCTTGTGGTTCGGGCTTGTAGAAATATATAATCTCTCCATATAGCTATGTTCTATAGGTACAAATAACGAAGAGCATAGACAATTCTGAATAAATAATTTCCCAGCATAAACATATCTATTTAGCTAGGTATAATGATATACCTATTTATATATGTATAAGGTATGTACGTAAGCAGGCATTATGTAGCAGATGCGTATCACTATCAGATGTATAATTTAAAACTGAAAACTTGCGCATACGATTATTGCAACTACCTAGGTTCTATAAATGGGAATGAGATTATCCACCATTATTAGACAACTTGATTAGATTCAATAACTTGTAAATGTTAGAGGTGATTTGTTGCTCGTTAGCACTACCCAGAGGAAACGTGCAGGGTGGTGGACTTCAATAGATCTGTCGATTCAAATGGACACTTATCAGCATGTCATTGACATGTACACTTTATATCAACACCAAAAAGGCAAACGTGGCAAATGCGCATCTACGATTTTTTAATACATTTTAGTACCCCTGAAAGTAATTTATACCCAAGTGTGTAGCCCTGAAAACCCTGTGCTACT
This sequence comes from Argyresthia goedartella, assembly GCA_949825045.1. Lineage (NCBI taxonomy): Eukaryota > Metazoa > Arthropoda > Insecta > Lepidoptera > Argyresthiidae > Argyresthia > Argyresthia goedartella. The sequence goes on from OX463826.1 coordinate 10,110,159, forward strand.
CCCGTGGTGCTCGAGGAACTGCAAAATTCTGGTACTAACTGGTATAACCCCCTTTTTCCCCCTGTAGGGGCAAATTTCGATAAGAACTTTTCTGATCTGACGTCTCACGTCTTTAAACTTTTTTTAATGTCCGTACAAAGTAATTAAAAAAGTTTAAAGATGTGAGGGGGTCACCCCATAGTGAATTTTTGTTGCCCCAACGGCGCCTCAAAGTTTCTGAATTCAAGACATTATTCATGAACGACGAATAAACCAATTTTAATTATAATTATAATAATAATAATAATAATATTTATTTATTTCAGATATACATCCATAATTAAACACGGTAAAATGAAAAATTAATTGAAATAATGACACAAAACAAAAAATAAATTAATTGGTAACACAGAAAACGAGATCTAAGTATGTAAGTTAAGTTATAAATATAATGCCGTTATAATTCGTTTGTCTTTGTCTGCCACCTTGAAATTTGTGTTTGTGAGAAAAGGACAAAGCACATTTTAGCTATCATAGGTTTGATAAGCTACAGCTACAGCTACAACGTGTAAAGTTTAGAGTTCCAAGACCATCGACCAGAATAAAATAGTAGTTTATGTGACTGCTACATAATGGAGGGCATTAATACTCGAGTTTCATAATAATATCACTCGAGAGTTTTAATGCCTAATAATTATGTACAGTTACATACACTAGTTTATCTACACACATATCATAAGCTCTCTTTGATGTGTTCAGGAACCGCATGTTTGACCGGCATAGGCTAAGCACAATTGTTATCTACCAAATTTTAATGTAAACCTATAATTGGAACTTATTCATTGAATGTTATTAATTAATTATAATTTAAATTCTGTTGGTTTGCTAACAAAATAAAATAGAAATAAAAATAAATAAGTTTTATGAATACGGAGGGTAACTAAACAGGATGTAAGGTATCTCCCATAACTAATTCTGACGCGCTCGAGCTACTCGCAAAATAGCCTAGGGGCCTCTCTTGGACCGCGACAATAATTTTGACCGCGACAATAATTTTGACCGCGACAATAATTTTGACTCATCATGTAATTTGTAAAGTCTTTACTGCACACAATATTATGATTTGATTAATTATGTTTACAGGTGTCTTGAATTTGTATAATGTACAAACACAGGTATGCTAGCAATATGCCCTCTAGAGGTGCTCTTACAATAAACCTAGACATACATATGTGTATTCGTAATTCTTGTGCATTTACAGATAACAGTAACTAGCGTGACATGACATTGTTTTGGAGGTTCCATCCACATGACATTGTTCTGTTCACGTAAGGTGGCATAGATGTACGCCAACCAACATTGCGTGCATACGGTTTCATGAACTATCGAGTTTTGTTATTGGATTCAGTAGGTATGATCGTAGTTCCTTTAATGCACGATATATTCATCCTGAAAGTCCACGGATGGTAACTGGTCGATATAGCGACTGTCACCACGACTGGATGGGGAAGAAAACTGTCAAAATAGTTCAACACATAGGGCGTTACGAGTTTGTAAGAAACAAAGAGTAAGAAAGCAAAGAGTTTCGTTCATCTGAGGTTACAAATGAACCTCAGAGAAGTAACGCAAGTTTTTAAGCAAAGAAATGATTTTTATATAGAACTTTGCTGTTGACAATGTTTTTACATGTTACAAACACGGTGCCCTCTACCAAAAAGTATTATTGAATCTTCCCAATTGAGTTAAGCCCCAGTGTCTTTAAATGATAATACACCAAGTAAAAAACTTAAAAAAACCGACTTCAAGTTCAAGCCCTATTTCCTCCTCCCCGGTCGGGATACGAATGAAGTCTGTGTACATGAAAAGTCCTCATCAAAACTTTTGCTGCACGGAACCACAAACCAAATCGTCATCTGTATATTTTATTTATATTTTTGTTGATTATTTCAAAAAGCGCTAAATCAATTTTGATAAAATTTACATGGGACCACCTCTGAAGTATGACCTACCAATCAAAATAAGAATAATCAAAATCCGTTCATAATTGACGGAATGATCGCGTAACAAACAAACAAACAAAAAAACAGTCGAATTGGGAACCTCCTCCTTTTTGAAGTCGGTCGAAAAGGTATGCACGAAAGGTATGTTAGAAAAGGTATAAAAAGCTTTCTTGGCCCCTGAGCGAAGTGCCCACCCTCTCTTGCCCATGCATATGTCGCTGTTGGTTGGTTAAATCAGACACTTAACTGACTCTCTAGACCGTTGATTAAATACCGACGTTTAACCAAGTCACTAGCATTTTGATTTAAATGAAGCATCGTCGAAAACGTTTAACAATCTGTCTAACCGAAAGCCGGCGTGTTGGAAAACAAGATGGCGTCACGACAACAGCTGATTTGCACAGATTATATTAGGGCAAAACATTGCGGTAGCTTAGGTGAAGGGTAAAGGGGGTGAGCGAAGCGAAGCCCCCTATATCCTTCGTGTTAGGTTGAACATGTAACAACAAAAGTACTTAAAACATGAACTTAAGGACACATAAAAAATATTTATATTGAATATTTCTTGTTGCCTAGGAACGTTTAGACAACTCGTTAAACGTTTTGTTCACTCATTTGTCTGACGGAATTTCAGTGACTTGGTTAAACGTTGGTATTTAATTAACGGTCTAGAGAGTTAGTTACGTGTCTGATTTAACCAACTAACTGCGACACATATTCTCTCTTGGGCAAGAAACTTAGCATCAGGTATAATAATATAGATTGCGTGTAAATTCTGTAGGGGCATATATTTCGTCCAGGCATCGTGCGTGATCGTATAATTAAAGTGTTTTTTTTATTAATGAAGCAGCAATGTATTCGTCAAAATTGGTTTTCTCGTCCAGATTGTCTAAGATTGATAGATCATGTCAATTGTTTGTTTTTTACTTATACATACCTACTATGTTACCTTACCTGCTATGTTACATTGGGTGCTCAATTATTTTGTATAAAATTAATAATTTAACAATTTTGAATCAGAATGTCTACGTTATTTAAGCTCGATATTATGCTATACGTACCTAGGTAGTTAAAATATGTATATGCCCGTATAGAATTTACACGCCCTATATTTTTTTCTCAATCGATGTAAACATAGGTACCTTGGCGGGAAATGCTAGGAAATAAATGATGGCATCACTTTGCAGACTCAATGAATTCTTATTTTTTAATGAAATATTTGGTTCGTCTATAAGAAATAAATCGCTTAGCCATCTCAGGTTTTGTTAACAGTGGATCCTATTAGATCATGCACTTTCTGTCCGAAGTCCATTATGTTGCCATACCTTTTTTTGGAGCATTTCCTGCTAAGGTGTACTATTCCAAATCGCTTTTCCATCTCATGTGAACAATACTATAGTAGGTACTACTATAGTTAAGTATTTTCAAACCAAAATCCCAAGATAAAATGAAGACAGTATAAACGCATGTGTTGGAACACTGCATGAGTACCTATCTATAGTTAGGTACACCTATGATTGTGTTATCGCTTTATCGCTCACTAATTGCGAACGATAAACAAACCTGCCAGAAAAGATAAATAATACTTATCTACTTGTAAAGCATTAGCATAAACCCAAATTTTCAGAGAATCCATAATGCGAACAAAATTATAAGTGGCAATTTGTTTGGCCAACTTGTTCGAAATTTAGACTTACACTTGTACAGCTGTGTTCCCATTATGAGGTAACCTAGCCACATCTTAACAACTGACCTGGGTTGACCTGTAATGGGGCTAAATTGTGGGATCTATAAATTAATAAACTCTCACTATGGAACCTTTTGATCAGAGCAACAACTCGACAGTACATATTATTAAGAATAACCCCTTAATTGTACAGTCTGTTGTTTTGTATAGTTATGCCCGACTCGAGGGTTGTTATTAACACGACACTGATGCAAAAAAATAACCTAAAAATCATAAATAGTGGCGGCCTTAGTTCTGTCGCTTGCTATACGTCGCGCCACATGTTATGAGCGGTGGCCTTGAATGCGCAGTAGTCACTTTTCAATACCTGTACATATGCGCCGCGAACGTCGCCCAGCGCTCTTAATTCGTTGCGCGACGTCTACCCCGCTTACAATATCGTGCACTCGGCGCTAGTAACTAGTAACTAGTCGGGCGTAACTTGACATCACACCCTGTATTTCATTAGGTATAATTAATTAGGTATAAGTAAGAGGGGTCTCACCTAGGTTTCACGTCAATCATCAAAATCGTGATCAGCGCAAGCCACACGTCTATTGATAATGATGATGTGGCGCATGTTCGTGATCGACTGAACAATACCTACTAACGAGTACCTAGAGGCACATAAAAGTGCCCAGTGCTGTTAAAACAATACCAAAAAAATTATCTACGGCTATTTTTTTTTGAGTAAATGTTAATTCAGTATTTTATTCAGATTCTCACTGAAGGAAAAGGCGAATGGATGAAATCTTCTTGATAGAATTTAATTACAAAAATACCTCTAAATGGTTATTTTTTTTCCTGTAATTCTGAAATCCTAACAAATTTCATTGCGGAATTACTTCCAAAGTGTGGATCAGTGTGACCAGATTAAATTTTACGAAAATACCGAGGCACCTCAAAAAAATACTGAAATATACCGATTTACATAGGACAGATATACCAATAAAAATACTGATTTTCTTAACAGGTTTTATTTATTCATTTTCACAATAAATGTTAGAGTTATATTTTAACATCTTTTTCGAAGGATTAAATTTTACACAACCTCCTTCATCCTTAACACCTTGCTTTGTTTTTAAAATTGCTGACACATTTTTGTTTACAAATCTATTTCTTTGGTCCGTTTTTATTAAATTTATCTGTGAAAATATGCGCTCGCATGCAGCATTCGATACCGGTATACATAGCAGAGATTTACTAAAACTAGTTATATTTTTGTATTTTAACATGCCATCACTGTTAGAAATTTTCCCAACTTCCACCCAAAATTGTTCACATGAGATGGGTGAGCCAGTGCTCGAAGATTGTAACAAATCACTTACTTCGCGATCAAACTTTAGGGTTCTATATTCTTCGTCGATTAACTGCATTTGTTCTGGCTGTACTTCGCATGGGAAAGTTTCTATTACATTTCGTAAACTGCGAAATTCTTTATGCACGGCAGTGTGTGGGTCAAGAAATTTTAGTTCTTTAAAAACTGGATTTTCAAAAGGCAAACGTGATTTCAATTGCGTGCTTAGCTCAATTAAAAATGATTGGCACCTTCTGAAAAACTCAGCAATCTGTTCTTTCATGTTTACATTTCCCCTGTGTTTGATTAATTCTTGGCCCACTTGAATACCTAAGTACATATCTTTCAATGGCAAATAATTTACATGTGACTTTGGGTCTAAGGTAAATACATTTTCTGTATGTTTGATGTAATTAGTTTTCATGAAGCAACCCAAAATCGACAAGTACATACTAGATGCATCATCATACAGTCTATCAATGCACGGATAGTCGCCTTGAAAAATTACGTTAAATTTGTTTACAATCGGCAAAATGTAGTCCAAAAAGTGAAAGTACAATTTGTTTATATCAGTGGTAAAAGAATTATATAAAAATTCTGATGACATATTGCGATCACTCAAGTATTGGTCTTGAAAGAACAATTGCAATGCCCTCCACTGCTCAATTATTCTACTAATACAGGCATGAAGTGAAAGCCACCTTATGTCGTAATGACGCAAGATTCTGTGATTTTCAGTGTCTGTGAAATTTTGGAACTCAGCAAATTCTCTTTGACGCTTGCTGCTTTGAGAAAAATATCCATATACTTCTTTTACTATTTGTTCTAAATTTCTAGGCAGTATTTTACAGGCGTGGCTAACACTTAATGCTGCAGAGTGACAAACACATTTTATGAAAAAGCACTTTGGGTTTACTTCTTTAATTTTTGCAACAATGCCAGAGTGTTGACCAAACATCACATTCGTAGTATCAGCAGCGAATCCTATTACGTCTTTTATTTCTAAACCTAATTCGGATAATTTTGATGACAACGAATTAAATAAATGACCTGCGGTCTCACCACTTAAATCAACTAAATCAAGGAATTTGGTTTGTACAGTACATTTAGTTTCAGAGAAGTATTTAATTACTATCGCCAATACTTTGACTGTCGCAACATCTGTACTCTCATCGATTATAATTGAATATACTGGTTTACCTGAAGGAGATGCAGTACGAAGTATGTCCTCAATCATATCTTTTTCGAATTCGGGTCCTAAAACATTATAAGTTATAGCAGCTGCTTTGGTTCTCTTGCAGGAAAATTCTTTCGCAATATCGGAATCGGTAAAACACTTCACTAGAACTTCACTAAGATGGTCCATAGCTCTAAATGGGATATTGTGTTCCGACAGAAAACTGCATAAACGCAGCTCAGCTTTCTTGACTTCGTCTTTCAGTGGGGCCTTTTTGAAAAATGTATCAACCTGAAAATTAAATGAAAAAATACTTGGTTATTTTGGAAACAAAACCAGGATGATTAACTTTGAATTAAAATATATCAAAACTCCTTGAACTAGGTAAGTAAAGCGAGTTATGCTTACCTTTGACTGTCCTTTATATTTTATCAAGTTCGATTTATGCTTTTCAGTATTTGCATGCTGTTTTATAGATGCTAATCTACTTTGCAGTTTCGCATTGCATGCTTTACAAAATGCGGTGAACTCATCATCTTTATAACGTGAAAGCCACGAAGAAAATTCCGGAATTTGTTCCCACTTAGCTAAATAACTTTGCTGAAAACTAGACATGCTGTCCGGATGGATGCAACTAAGTAAATAAAAATAACGAAAATCGCAATCTATTTATATGATGACAAAAACATCTCCTATTTTGGGGAAATTCCCGAATTATCGAAAGAAAGTCCTCAAAGATTAAGTCGAGTGCAGAAGAGACAATCATTTCACTTGAACCGTATTAGACGATTTAATACTAGTAATTAAGTATCTTTTATGTCTAACTACTACCTATTCATGCAACTGAAAACTTAAAAACTAGACGTTGTTTTGAAAATTATAGATAAACTAGCGGTCCGTCCCGAATTCGTCCGGGTAGACTGATATTCATGAAACAAACGGATTTGAATGTATGAAATCTGGAAATTACACTATATCTAATGTTGCAAACCGCATTAAAATCGGTCCAGCAGTTGTAAAGTTTTAGGCGAACATACATTGTGCAACTCTGATTTATACTACGTATTGATTGATAATTGTATAGGTAGTATTACAATACTACAACGCCGGCGACGGCCGTCTTTCTTGTCATATCTGTAACTTACTCATCTTTGCTCATAGATAACATGTATAAACTAAATCCGGGAAAGCCCCCAGCCAATGTTCGCGTTCCGGGGAATTCCGCAAACATTGTCCCAAGGACGATCACTCACTACGGTGTTGCCATAACGTCAACCATAATATACCCAAAAATACTGACTCCCAGCAATATACCTGAAAATATACTGATGTTCGGAAAAATCGATGAAATATACTGAAAAAGTATTAAAATACTGAATCTGGTCACACTGGTGTGGATGGTATGCTGTATTCGTAAACTCTGCTTGAAAATATTTTTGACAAAATAGCATGGTTTATTTTTAAACAATTTTTATGTGGTTTGAGTCGACCACGTTGTTGGCGCTCTATTTTTTCTTATGTGGTAGTAATTAACGGTCACTTATCGCGCCACACGTTATGAGCGGTGGCCTTGAATGCGCAGTAGTCACTTTTCAATACCTGTTCACATGTGCATTGATTCCCGCCAACGTCGCCCAGCGCTCTAAATTCGTGGCGCGAGGTATATCTAGACATTGAAGCCCATTCCAGAGTGTGTCCTCTGGCTTCAATGCCTAGACAAACTAGTGTAGAAAAACGAGATTGAAAATAGAAGCAATGGTGGAGACCGGATATAGAGCTGTTGGATTTTCTGCTGTCAGTTTAGAGTTTCGTCGCTTTCAGGATTGTAGACGTTATGCGAAACAGTACAAAAAATATGTATATTTTTGTACTGAAAGAAGTCCTTCCAGCTCGGTCAATTTTTTTTGAAAATTAGAAATCGGTTTATTAATTTATGGCAACAAATATAATGATCACCAAAATATTTTTTTCCTACCCAAAATGGATAAATGAACACCAAAAGTTGCAAAAAATATCAGGGTAAATTACTGCGGCAGCTTAGGTGAAGGGTAAAGGGGGTGAGCGAAGGGGGTTTTAGCCCCCTTAATCCTTCGTGTTAGGTTGAACATGTATAATTAGTGTTATAATACTTACTAAATATAAGTGTATAAACTTGTTAGAATAGTTAAAACTGTGAACAATGTTTTGAGCTGCACACTAGGTACAACCAGAAGATTGCTCCTGCGACTGAAGCCAACTGCCGATGAATTTGAATGCCGGAACGGAATACTACATATCCAGCTGAGTTCTTTGTTTTATCTAACTAATAGACTAAGACTACTATATAATTACCTACCAGTAGTACAGTTTCTAGCAATAATTAAACTAAGACTCGCATTCTAGTTTAAAAAATAACTTGAATACCACATTAGAAACAGTTTTCTGACTAGTTGACAATTTAATACAATTTAGCATAATTATTATCAGTAGAACGAGCCAATAACATCCCACTTCTTTTCTATAGAAATACCTCACACAATAAGACCTTTCAAATATTAGATTACCTACTAAATAGTAGTATTGTTACTAATATAGTGTTATTGTTAATAGTAGTATTGTTGCAATTCCCATCACATCCATCATCTTATTTATATTATTTTACACTTGTCATTAAATTAACCAATACAAACTGGCTAATAGGCAGTAGGGTAACCATACTCTCAGCTTACAAATTTTCTTAAAAAAAAACAAAAAAAAAATATATAAAAAAACTGTTGCATACCATTTCTACGTTCCAGCATGGAGTCGAAAATAACCACACGGAGAGCTGAAGTCACGGTGCAGCTGCACGCTCTTCAAGATCTATTAGCATCCAGAGAACTCAATGCTAAATATAAGCAAGAGAGAGCTGATAGCGAGCTGGAGATTGAGAAAATCCTGAACTCAAACCAAACTCTTAAAAGTCATTTAGCCCAGCTGCACAATGATTTGATCGATGTCAGCGCAGAAAGAGACAAGTTCAGAAATCTGTTAGACTCCCTCGATCAGTGCTACCGTACTCATGAGTCTAGCCTTCAGAACATATCGGCGCTTGAACAGCAATTACTTGAAGCTAACCAAATCATCCAGCAGCTAAAAGACCAAAAGACAGAGGAAGACACAGAAGAAACCTTCTCTCTGTATCATGAATTGGTCGGACAAAATCAGAACTCGGCAGTCCAACAGCCAAACCCGATCATCATCGACTTAACCTGATCAGAAATCGACTCCACTACTAAAAACAAGAAAATACATTAAAAAATCGAGGAAAATCAATAAAGCTATCATTAAGACACATAAACGGACCCAGAAGCTTAACATTTGCCCTACACCGGAAAATAAGAAATTTGAAGATTCAGCAAGACTGCTACAGGAAATGACAGAGGAATATCAGAATATAGTAACTGATTTAGAATTGAAAATATCGCGACTGGAGATAGAACTTCAAGATGTAGTTACCAAGTATTCGTGGACAGAAAAAAAACAAATCGTGGAACTTAACAAAATAATACTGGACAGCAATACTAATCTACGGAGAGTACTCGAGTTGTCGCAACAGACACAGCAATGCATCAATGAAAACTGCCAGATATGTGAGTCTCAGCAAAACACCACCGCGCCCACCGAAGAGCTCACCATCGTCGCACTGGACACCGGGGATACGCCGCCAGCGGAGTCCGAGGTTGATCCTTTACATCAGCCGCGGGCCTGCCTCAGCGCGCCACCACAACCGGCGAGCCCTCGCATCAAGTATACTGCGAGCAATCAGCAGCTCGCACCCAGTGTCGACACCGACGCCGCCGCAGAGCCCGAGACTGACCCTTTACATCAGCCGCGGGTCTGTCCTCTCACTGCGCACATGGTGACGAGCGACCAGCAGCTCGCCCCGAGTGACGTCACCGCCGAACTCACACGTGCGCCGCCGCCACTGACGCCGCAGCCTGCCGCTGCACACCAGCGCCAGTGCCAGGAGCCAGACAGCCCTGCAACGACGTGCACAGCGACGCCCCCGGCCGGGACCTGACACGTGACTCCTCGTAGGACTGTTATGTTCTCGGACAGGCTAGGTGTAGGTATGGGACCAGCTCTTCGTGCTTGTCGCGTAGGTACGGTCATTAACTATTGCATGCCCGATGTCCCCTTCAAAGTTATGGCCAAAAACATTTTAAACTACAAATTTGAGGAGGGCACAACCGTAATATTATATATGGAGAACAGTACAGGTGTAGGGAAACAAACTATGATAAAGTTTGTTGATGCTCTCTTTAATCTAGAAGTGGGCAAGATTGTTCTATGTGCCTTCCCTTACAAAAATACAATGAATGGAAAGCAACAGCACGCTACTCATAGGTTAAATATGTATATGTATAATATGACTGTATGCAAAACAAAAATTGTATTCTTTGACACAAATCTATTAATTTGTACAATCATCACTGACGGAAACATTGAGGACATCAAAGTTATTATTGATAAAATTGACACTGACGTAACAGCTAAGTCTTTAGCTTCATTTATATTAGAATCTGTTATAAACAGTATAACAGAAGTAAGTAATTGTATAACGGTTACCACAACGATTAGTACACGTACTAATAAGCATGTAACTACTGACAAGGAAATATGTACAAACGATACTATTGTATCTTTAAACTGCCGCAACCGACAACAGAAAAGCACGGCTTGAAGGTATTGCACCAAAATATGCAAGGCTTTTCTGGCAAGCAACTAGAATTAGAAATGTTTTTAGAAAGCGAAAGAATAGATATACTTTGTATGACAGAACACTGGCTGCAAGAGTGTGCAATGCAGTTCAGCATACCAAATTATAAAGTGATCAGCTGTTTCAATGAAAGACTAAAACTAGAGGTGGTTCCTTAATTTTAATAAAAGATGGTTTTAAGTGTAAAGAACGAAAGGATATTGTTAGTCTTTCTAGTGAAATGAATGCTGCAGTCTCGTGTTTTGAGATGGAAAAATATACTATTGTTAGTGTGTACAGGCGGGGCGAAGGAGATTTTGAAGTCTTTGAGACAGTGATGGAACAAATTCTACAACTTGCATCCAGAAACAAGTCCAAACGCATCATAGTTTGCGGCGAATTTAACGTAGATTTACTAGACACCGCAAACCGCTCTATTCGCACTAGGATCTTAGCAGTATTTAAGTCTTACAATATGGGAAATGTCTTTCTGGAGCCTACACGATTAACGGCTACCTCCGCTACTTGTCTAGATAACGTATTCTGTGAATGTAGTATTCACGATAAACAAATAGTTATAAGGCATTAAGTTCAGACCACACAGGTCAGATTGTAGTATTTGAAGAAAGTAATGCTATAAAGCCCGTTAAAGTATTGTGTAGACCAGTAACTTTGAAGAAAATTGAAAAATTTCGTAGTTGACTAGTGTCAAGTCTACCGTTAACAGTTAACACCTTACTGTGAAGATCCGAACACATTATACTCCAGCTTCTTCAAATCTGTATCTGCGGAATTTGAAAAGGTTTTCAATCTGACAAAAGTGAGAACAGAGGATTTAAGACAGAGTAGGTCCAGACTATTTGAATTGTATGAGCAAAAATCATATGATCACAGTCCTGAGTTTAAAGTCTTTGTCAAAAATTATTCTAAAAATTTCAGGAAAGACTGCCACAAAGCCAAGTGCCTACACCTTAACAATGAAATCAAAGCTTCTGGCGACAAAATTAAAACTACATGGAACATTATTAAAAAAGAGACAGGCAAGGTTAGGTCTAGTGAATCTAGCTTTAATTTAAAAGTTAACGACAAATTACTCTCATCAAACGAGGACGTTGCTAACGCATTTGAAAAGTTCTTCAGTACCATACCCATAATAACAACAGAAGCACTACCATCCTCTTCTGAAGTCTTTAGATTACTTGGTTGAAAATGTGCCCCAAAACAAGGATGGCTTTAACTTCAAGCCATAGGCTCTTTAACTATAGTTAAAACATTTAAACTTCTTAATATGAAAAAGACTGAAGATTTATGGGGCATGTCGGTTAACGTGGTTAAATCAGTAATCGATGTGATTGCACCATATATGGCAATCACATTCAATAGTTGTATAGCAAACGGAGTTTTTCCTGACCTCATGAAAATGAGCAGATTAATACCACTTTTCAAATCCGCTAGTAAACAAGACCCTGCCAACTTCAGACCTGTATCTGTATCGCCAGTGTTGAGCAAGGTGTTTGAAAAGGTCATATTGAGTCAACCACTCTCTCACTTCAATGCATCTGGGCTACTCCACAAAAAACAGTTCGGATTCACTAAAGGCAGATCAACAACAGACGCCGAAGTAGCGCAAGTAGAACACATTTATAGTGCGTGGGAAGGATCACATGATGCGGTTGGTATTTTCTGTGATCTTTCCAAGGCCTTTGACTGTGAGGACCATCAAACTCTTTTGCTCAAACTCCAACACTATGGTATCAAAGATAATGCGTTAAAATTAATGGAATCTTATTAATGGAAAGATTACTAAAAGTAGATATAAACTGATGCAAGTCCACTGGAACCCCTATGAATATTGGTGTACCACAGGGTTCTATCTTAGGCCCGTTCCTTTTCTTAGTGTACATGAATGAGTTGACTTATATGGTGGAAAAAATGACTCAGATTGTTCTATTTGCTGATGACACATCTATTATTTTCAAGGTGAAAAGACAGGAGAAATTCTAGAAGACGCAAATAGTACACTCTCTCATGTGTTAAGTTGGTTCAATGTAAACAACCTGTTATTAAACTCAAAGAAGACTAAATGTATTTAATTTTGTTTGCCTAATCTACGACAGGTTAAAAGCAGTGTAAGAATAGGATCTGAAAGATTGGACCTCGTTGACACAATCTTTCTCGGCATCACTATAGATTCGAAACTTCAATGAGGTCCTCACATAACTAATCTCGCACGAAGACTTAGCTCAGCCGCTTTTGCGGTCAGACAAATCAGATATCTTACATATGTTGAAACTGCCAGATTGGTTTACTTTAGTTATTTTCACAGTATTATGTCTTATGGAATATTGCTCTGGGGGAGAGCAGCAGATATAAATACGATATTTGTCTTACAAAAAAGGGCGATCAGGGCGATATATCAATTAGATGCTAGAGAATCATTAAGTGAAAAATTCAAAGAAATGAATATACTTACGGTTACCTGTCAATATATATATACGAGAATATCATGCATGTAAGAAAAAAACATAGCTTTATTTAAAATTGTAGGTGATAGCCATACAATTAATACTAGAAATAGAAATAGGTTAGCACTACCATTATTTAGACTAAGTAAAGTAGGCACATCATTCATGGGGCACTGTATTCGCTTCTACAATAAAATACCACAGGAATCATTGATCCTTCCTGAAAAGAGGTTCAAAAACTATGTTAAAAATGAGCTGATAAGAAAGTCCTATTATAGTATTAAGGAATACTAAGATGACAAAACTGCATGGTCCATACCATCTCAGCGCACAGAAATTCGACGAGGGGCGATGGATCAAGTCTATCACTCGCCGGCGAATTTCCTTACACCGAAACGAGTACCTGTTGTACAGTCACTTTAAAAAAAAATGGTATGGGGGAGTTTCTTGCCGTTTCTTCTTAACCCCGAGGCCCACCTTCCGAAACGTTGTAGTCTTTTATTGTATATAAAAAAAAATACTTGTAGTTACAAGTAAGTATAATTTTGACGTTGAATAAGATAATTTATTTATTTATATTCAATAAAAAAATTGACTCTGACTCTCTGACTCATTTAAGAACAACAAAAAATACTTTAAACATAAACTTAAGAACACAAAACATAAAAAGAAGTTTGGTGATCATTTATCCAAACACAATTTGGTGGACATTTATCCATTCTGGCAGTCATTTCGAATTTATTGGTAGTAAAATAGATGCGTTTTTGGTAATCGTTTAAACACAAGCCTTAGTTTATTCTCCAAATAAGTATAAAATCTGGATTATGATGTCATCCATGTAAACGAAATTGCGTTTTTCCTTCCTGTGACTATTCAGGTTTGTTTACGGTCAACATTCTAGTTACCCATACATTCGTTTGATTCGTGTAATATTTGTGGACTTCACTCTCGTTGTCGTGTATACAGGGTGACTTTTATGTCGTGAATTTGGATCACATTCTCCTATAAAGCTACATAAAACTAACTCGAAGCACCAACACTCATGTACTTACATATAATGAGGTCCAAAATTAATTTCTTTTTAGAAATAAGCTCACCTTTGCATATTGTTCGTTGTATTTTTTCCATTGTGTTTTCTGTGCAATAAAGAATTATTATTAATTATGAATAAAAAATATTGCTTAACCTCAAGGGGGGTTACCACAATCTTTTTCCGATTAAAATTTGGTTCAAAACAAGAACATCATGGCAACCATTTCCATTCCAATTCGCCATAATGGGCTTATTTACCTAATCCAAGACTTGTTTTGAGACGGTCACGGTAATTTTGCGGATCAAATTAGGTTCCTAATCTGAATCGGCAAAAGACGTTGTGGTAACCCCCAGGTACCTACTTATCATTATTCATGGTCAGGGTTGACTGTGTGCAGTTCACGTAACTCAAATGCAATATGTCAGTTACGCTTTCATCCATAAACCTGTTGACAATGTTGACTTTGTCGACTGTCGCCAAGAATATCTGATCACGCCAGCAAATATTCAAAGAAGTTATAAAGTTATGTAGGGAGACACTGATTTAGGAAAAACAATAGAAAACTTGAAAAAAGCGAAACATAGTTATTTACGTTAGTTATCCGTACAAAGAGCTCCGTGTTCTAATCGTTCCTTGTTAATTCGAACAATTCCGAATTTGTACAATCGATAATAAATCCTGATTCACACAATTTTGGTCACGAATTCGTTCAATATCCTCTAGCGTCTGATACAAGGTCAATCAAAGGAAAAAAAAACTTGTTTGCCTCCCTATAGAGTAAGGTAGATAGGTTGGGTTTCAAGCTTGCTTCTCACACAGGAGATGCAGGTTTGAATCCTGATCATGTACAATCGAACCAACTGAATCATGACCCTTTTGCCTGATAATTCGTTTGAAACTTTCAAACTTGTAAGATCTATCAAAATGTCAGTGTCTAATCAAATGATAACAAGTTCGTTACCAAGGAAATAAACCTTCAAGCGAATTTCGACCTACTTGCTTTTAAGGGGTTTAGCAAAATAAGCTTATGGTGGGTCATGATTCAGATGGTTCGATTGTACTTACCAATGAGATAGGTAATTAATTTATCTTAACCCCTCAAGGCTTTAATTTTATTAAAATTTTATTATGGTATAAGGTTCAATATCGCGATGCCTCAAAAAAAACGTGGGCTTTGAGCGGTTAAGTACAGTTACATACAGTATCGGACATTCAGTAAGTATTCAGTGTTTCGGACTTTCGGATGAAGCGTCAAGCTGTTGGTCCCAGCTGCTGTCGCTACGTGGAAGTGGTCGTAAAATCCCTCCATCAACCCGCACTGAGCCAGCGTGGTGGAGTATGGCTTAATCTTACTCGTATCCGGGCCTGTGTCCCTCGGTGGGGGCATTAAATCGCCACATTTATTTTATTTATCGGTGAAATCGTTGATGTACGTATGGAATTGGTAAAAAATCTTAAAGCCTCTAAACACCCGAGAACCATGAATCCCATTCGCATATTATTTGCGGCTTTCCCATTTTTGTCGGTTTTTGTGTCCCGCGACTAAGTGTTCGCAAGGCACGAACATGCCGCGAACAAAACGACGCTCCGCATTCACTGGCGGCGGGCGGCGCGAGCAAGTGCCGCGAACGGCTGTGTTTTTGTTTCATGATACGATTTCACGAGCAACCTTAGTAAAAAAATGAGTTGGAACTGGAGTAACGAATTAGAACCAACATTTTTAGGCTTTTTTTTGTATTTTCCAAAGGCTAGTATTTAATCGCACATCAAAAATACTGATTTTCACAGCAAAAAAGGATCAACAGAAACACTTTTTATTTTTTAAATATTTTATGTGTACGTTTATGTTTTAAGTATTTTTTGTTGTTCTTACATGTTCAACCTAACACGAAGGATAAAGGTGAGAATCTAAGCTACCGCAGCATTTTGCCCTGATATTTTCTGCGCAAACCAGTATTTTTGATGTGCAGTTTAATATTTCCCATTTCCAACGCGCAAAGTAGCGCCACAGCAACACTAACAGTTTCACCGTCCTCACTCGTCCGAGTGCGAACTATACTGTGAACCGGGCGCGAACCTCTGCGAATGTGGAGCTCTTGCATTTTAGAGCCGCGATCTGAGCGCGATTTTGCACCGTGACCCGCGCGCTATTGTGAAGAGGCCTATCATGGGCTTGCGCTTTTTTACCAACACCGGCTATTAATAATAATAATAATACATTGGACACTATGGACTTGTAGAGACCGTGAGAGTAACAGGCTATATAATGTAGTTTACAAAGTTATTAATAATAATAATAATACCTTGGACACTATTAATACACATTGATCTAGCCCCAAACTAGGATTCCCTGTATCTTGTACATACTTATATAGATAAATATTATACTTAGATAGATAAACAACCATGACATAGGGTAGGACAACATAGGGTACAAACATCCGTTCTCATCAAACAAATATAGGCCCCCACCGGGACTCGAACCCGGGACCATTGTGTTGAATATGGCTGTTGTAGGATCAGGAGATTTTGTAGCTTCGGCCACCCCCCCAATAAAGGGCTGTACGTACAGCAGTGAGTAATGTGCGCATGTGTGTATATATGTATATATGTGGTTGTTGTTTTGTAAAGTTACGCCCGACACAGGAGTGGTTACTTCCAGGACACTGAAGCGTAAATATGTAGGTAATATACAGTGGTGGTCATATAATTACAGGCACTGAATGCATATTAGAATAACAAAGCTATTCATCTCTATATTTTTTATCAGACTATTACCTATTGGGACTTGCTTTACAATTTTAAAATATTTGTGTGAGTATTGTGTTATGTTAACACATTTTTATATTGTCAACAAAACAGGTCTGTTCCTAATCTTTTATTCGGTTTATCCTAATTGCTTGCAGTATAAACTCATCAAAGATATGGCTATATAAAGTCTGGCCGCTGAGAGAATGCGATCCTGACAGTTTTGAGCTGTAAGGACAAACATTTTATTTTTTATGTACGTAGTAAGAAAATGACATAATCGTATTCTAAAAACGGCGGAAGTGGTATTAAAGACACTCCATTTGCTTAGAAGAAATAAAAAATGTTTTGTTATTATTGTAATTATCTTTACTCCACAACATTCTTAACACATTTATAAAACATTTCGGTACGTTACAATCTACAAAATCAAAGTACAAGTTACATCTCTGTGCCGAATTTCAAGTTTCCGGACATCTTGATATTAAAACCAAGAAGTGTCGACCGGTAAAGTTAAAACGTGTTACTACAAAAATTTACACTTAGTTTAACCTCAAAACAAATGTCAAATCCTATACATTTTTGTCTCTAAACAAGTGTTGAACAGGTGTCTATTTTTTTTGGTAAGACCCATAGTATTCATATGTACTACCTATATTTACATTACTCATACATTTTCAGGGTTCCATACCCGAAGGGTGCCAAACGGGACCCTATTACTAAGCCTCCGCTGTCCGTCCGTCCGTGTGTCCGTCTATCAGTGGGCTCTACCACATCAACCGAAATAGGTAGAGCTGAGATTTTCAAAGAGTAGTAATTTCTACTGCCGCTATAACAACAAATAATAAAAAACGTTTTTTTTTTTTTTTTTTAAGAATTGACGTACACGAGATTATTTGTAAGGCTATTTTCTTAGCCATTTTGGTTTAATTATTTATCGGTGAACACTCTCCCGATATTATCGAAAAAGATCTTTAATTGTGTGTATTGAGTTTTGTGGTTAGTTATTTGTCATCATAAGATTAATAATTGCTCATAATTTTCTTTATTGCACACAAAAATTAAAGGAAAGGTTCATTAAAGACAAAACAGCCAAATTTAAGTTGTAAATATGTCCACTACTTACATACTAATTACACAAAACTATAAAATTTTTCAATGTTTCGATGTACGGCCTTGCATGTAGTTAAATTAACTCTTTCGCGGACGATGACCGAATGTCAAGTACGTTTTGGACACATACACATTGGACGCAAACCGAAGGAGCGAGTGAGAAGGAAGAGAAATTTTTTCTATGTGCGAAAATGGTCTTAGAGTTTCCGTCCAAAACAGAGGATCAAGGAACGAATTCTATGGAATCCGCGTCACTATGACTTCTTCATTGACGTATTCTTTAAGGTTTTAACTCGTACAAAATACTGTCGTTTTACGTTTTTCCGTGGACAATGGTATGGGAACCCTTCGTGTGCGGGTCCGACGTCCTACTCGCACTTGGCTTGTTTTATTTTGACTTCGTTGCATTCTCAGGATAGTTACGTCATGTCACGTGTAGTGTGGATAGCTATTTAAATTTTTCCTTCGTATTGCATTACATGTGTTTTCCATTTTTATTGTCTGTATATTTTGTTTTGTCCAATAAGGCATAAAAAACTAGATTTCGTTTTTTGTGTTCGAGGATGCTTTGTAATATTTGATAACAAGTTCCTACTATTTTTAACAAGTGACTTAATAGGTCACGATTTCAGTGAATTAGGTACCCATAAATTACTTTACTCCATCAGCATTAATCACTAAACAAGTAAATGTAGGTGCAAATCACTTGACGGTAAAGAAAATTTGACACACTTAGTCCGGATAAAATTATGATAAAGAAAACATTCCTTCTCTCTTAGAAGTAAATAAAACACAACTTTTTATGACCAACTCTAGCCAAATATGACTCCTAGGTCAATCTTCATGACCATAAATTGGGAATTGGGTATACTTACTATACTAGTATTTAAGTAGTGACATCAATCATCATCATACGAATAATTTTCTCTATAATAGCTTTTATAACTCAACACACAGCATTAATAATGCTATAGTGGGTTTGTAATCAACTTTTAACAACACAAATCTTTACCTGACTTAAGTTTATTACACCAAGCAATTGCACTGTTTGCAGATTACCTTCAGATAAAAAAGTTAGAATAATCAACTTACCATTATGGAAAACTCGCGTTTGCGCGGCACTAGATTATCACGAGGTTCCTACTGAGCGTAGATAACACGTGCTCTCTGTTCTTCGGTCGGCATGCAACTGCGGTGGGTGAAGGTGAAGTGAAGTGAATTGCCGGTGGATGGGTATTGGGTAGCCGGTATGTGCGCGTGCGCTGTTCATTGATAATGATAATGAAGACGCCGGAGATGCTTTGTCGCCTTACGAGGATTGATCGTCGGCTTCCGAAGTGCTCGCTTTAGAAGCCAACAACTTGCGAATGGGGAGGTTTTTGTAACATTCTGGGTCAGACGAGGTATAATTACTTGGAGCTGTGCAAAATTATAATCCGGCATGAGGGGTCCTTATCGGTATCCATCTAGGCAGCTTGGGGCACAGTAGTGCAAATGACATTTTGTTATTTCCGTGTGCTCGTGTATTGAGTTATTTAATTACTCAAAAGTGCTCGTGCAGATATCGGAAAAGCTCTGCTCAGGAGAAGCCCATTTTTATTATATTATATTATATTATATTATATTATATTATATTATATTATATTATATTATATTATATTATATTATATTATATTATATTATATTATATTATATTATATTATATTATATTATATTATATTATATTATATTATAATATATTATATTATATTATATTATATTATATTATATTATATTATATTATATTATATTATATTATATTATATTATATTATATTATATTATATTATATTATATTATATTATATTATATTATATTATTTTATATTATATTATATTATATTATATTATATTATATTATATTATATTATATTATATTATATTATATTATATTATATTATATTATATTATATTATATTATATTATATTATATTATATTATATTATATTATATTATATTATATTATATTATATTATATTATATTATATATTAGTATATTATATTATATTATATTATATTATATTATATTATATTATATTATATTATATTATATTATATTATATTATATTATATTATATTATATTATATTATATTATATTATATTATATTATATTATATTATTATATATTAGTATATTATATTATATTATAATGTATTTGATAATATAACCACATATTTGTAAAAATATAACCCAGAGTTTATTCAGCACATAGGATGAAGAATACGACATTCACAAGAGTGACAAATGACAGTTAAGTCATAACACTACGAAGTTGGCCAGGATTAAAGCAAGGAGGCTACAATGAAACCTCCAACACGCCCTCTTAATCTTGGACGACTTCCAGCATATCTTGAACAAACAGCTGGTGCTTACAAGTAGGCAGTGCCTTCGTGAGCATATCAGCAGTCATCTGCTCTGTAGGCATATATGACAAGTTAATGACTTCATTGTCAACAGCCTCACGAATATAGTGATACCTAATGTCTACGTGCTTAGACCATTTATGAATCCTTTTTTGCTGTGAAAATCAGTATTCCGTGATCCTTTTTTGCTGTGAAAATCAGTATTTTTGATGTGCGATTAAATACTAGCCATTTTGAATCGAGATTAATACCCAAGAGTTTAGTTGACTGTACTAGGTCTAAAGGCTCGATATTCATTAAAATACTTACTTATACAAAAAATACAAAAATGTTTATTGTTTAACAAGGAAAATCATTTACATTGTTTAGGCTGAAGCCTTCTTTTAAGTAAAAGTACCTGTACCAGAAGACTTCGCTCTCTCATTCCAAGTCATCTAGTTGAGTTAAACAATGTATAATATAATGACAAATAAAGATGTGAGAACATTAATCATACGTTTGTGTGTGATACAACTTTATTTACTCAGCCAAAATTCAAATCGACGTAGTTTACAATAGTACTTAGAGGGATCCTCTTGACATTGTACAGGAAGGAAGTTCTTGAATTTTTTTATTTATTTAGTTATTTATTTATTTATTTATTTTATAAGTACACAAAACAGAATACAGCCATTTGAGACAATAATACATCAATACAGGTCTTTGTTTTGGACTGTAGCCCAAACTATGTGTACATAGTAAAACTTAATTTAATGTGTTTATGATTCCATTACATGATTTATTGATCAAACATATAAAAAAAGAATAGAAATCTAATTCTAATTATTTGAAGATGGCTGGGACAGAGCAGAGTTAATTAATTTAATAAATTCATAAGGTCTAGGTTCATAAATATCAAGATAAGGGTATTCACTGGAGAGTTCGTTGTACAAACGGCACATTCTTGAGATGGGGTTATAGTAACAAATATTGTTCCGGTAAATGTGAAGGTGAAACGGTCTGTAATAACCAGTACGGGTAAAGCAGTTGAGATTAAGTTTGTAAAGCAAAAAAGGGGAATCGATTTTAGAGTGTAAGATTTTGTGAAGAAGCTTAAGATCAAGTATCTTTCTTCGGTTTTCGAGGGAGGTGAGTTTAAAGTAGTTCAATCTTTGTTCATAATTTAGAAGAAAATTACTCTTATTAAAGCGGTATGACAAAATCTTCTTCTTCTTAAGCATTTTGTTTTGCACACTGTCAATATTATTAATATGAACTTCGTAGAAGGGAGACCAAACTTGGCAGCCGTATTCCAAAATACTTCTTCTTACAAGAGCCTGAAATAGATAAATAATACTACCGGGTTTTTTGAAGTCCTTCGTGTTTCTTATTATGAAACCAAGAAGTTGACGGGACCTTTTAGTTATGTGTTCATAATGCTGTCTGAAAGATAACTCCGCGTCGAAAAGCACGCCAAGCTAGCGACAGTCTTGCGGTCTAAGGCTATGCCATCTAATGTGTATGTGTAAATAATCTTGTGATGTTTTTTAGTGAAAGAGATGACATAGCACTTGCTCACATTGAGACACATTTTATTGACAGAACACCATCCGCATTTCAGGTCATTTTGTAATGTAAAACAGTCATTAACATTATTAATTTTAGATCATCGGCATATAAAAGACAGTGGCTCGACATTTTATTGATTAGATCATTTATAAATATAATAAATAATAACGGACCCAAATGGGAGCCTTGTGGTGCTCCTGATGTGACTGACGTAGGTGATGATATGAACCCTTTTATGGCAACAAGATGACTTCTGTTTTGCAGATATGACTTGATCCAACGTAGCAAACTATATATATGTATACCGAGGGCGGATACTTTATGACAAAGAATTGTATGGTTCACTTTATCGAATGCTTTACTAAAATCTGTGTACACTGCATCTACTTGACCACCGACGGCAAAAGATGAGCATAGGAAATGTTTATACTCCAACAGATTGCTGATTGTAGATCTACCTTTAATAAAACCATGTTGTTTATCAGAAAGAAATGGTTTCACCTGGCAGAAAATATATCCATAGACGAGAGACTCGAATAGTTTCGCAATACATGATAAGATACTTATCGGTCTGTAATTTTCGCAGTTTGATTTGTCACCTGACTTTAGCACTGGGACAATGTGAGCTGTTTTCCAGACGGTCGGGAATATTCCCGTTTGGAGAGATCTATTGTATAATATGACAAGAGGGAGACTGAGTTCCTCTCCGCACATTTTTATAAACGATATTGGAATACCGTCCGGCCCTGCCCCTTTATTCGAGTCAATTTGTTTAATTTTAAGTAGAACGTCTTCTCTCTTAATCTCTATGTTTGCCAAGCAACTGCCCAGATCATACGACGGACCTCTGAAGTCTCTAGTTAGATTACTAACTGAGTAGTCGTCCTGAACCGAAACAGAAGCGAAATATTTTGAGAAAAGCTCGCTTATACAACTCCGTCCGATGATGATTGCTGGCAGTAGTTGACAGACATGTCCTTTTTTACTATTAATGAACCTTCAGAAACCCTTTATGTCATTATCCAGAGAATCCTCAACAGAAGACACGAAATTACGGTAACATGATGTCGTAAGCCTTTTACATCGAGCACGTAGTAGAGAAAATGTATCGTAATCCCTGGGGTTCCCATACATTTTAAACTGACGGTGGAATCTATTCTTCTCCTCTAGACAGTTTTTTAGTGCCGGGCTGTACCATATGGGGAAGTTATAACCTTTGGACTTGCTCAGGGGTGTATGTTTCTTAATAATTTCATTGAGCTGGCTATAGAAAGTCCTCACACTTTCATCCAAATTCGGTGAACATAGAAGTTCATACCATTTAACGTTATGTAAATCACTGTTAATGTTACCGAACTCGCATTTATGAAAATTGAATTGCATATCTTTTTTATTAGTCAAGGATTTTGTAATCCTAATTTCTGAGGCATCAATCACAAAAGCCGGGTGGTGATGGTCTAGTCGGGTCAAGGCGTCAGCACCGTAGACCTGGATATTATCTATTCTGGAAAGGACAAGGTCTAGATATACATTATTATGATTAGGAATATTTTGGAACTGATTTAGATTGCAAATAGACATTGTCTCCATCGAAAGCCTCGCTTTATGATCCAAAGGATCACCTGGAACCAGTGCTGTTGAAGTAATATACCTGGTCCAGGTTATGTTGCGCGTGTTGAAGTCTCCAACTATAAGGAATGTTTCGGATTCCTTAGCTTTAAGTATACTTACTTGAAGATTATTACTACTTGAGTTATTATTATTACTTGAGTTAT
>OX463826.1:10134340-10144340 GCA_949825045.1 Argyresthia goedartella
GGAAGCGCGCGTCCGGAGGCTAGCGGGGCGTCGTAAACGAGAATTTTAGTTCTAATAGTAAGGATTCTAATTAGAATTTGTAAATGATGATAGTGTATATAAACACGGCAGGTGTAAATAGCCATGTATGTAGCCAATTTTAAGGAAATAAAGATTTTAGCTAAAGCGGGGGTGAGGGGAGGTGAAATAGGTGCGTGCCTGCCCGCGTCGCTATAAAAGCGAGCCACCGCGTTGGTTCGATCTCTCTTTTTTTCCACGCCCGAACGTCGTCGAGTCAACACACCACGCACCTCGCCTACTCGCCTCGCCCACGCCCAAGCCGCCATTTTGTTCTGAGTAACTTGGTAGTTTTTCTGCACCCCAAGCTCGCAGCCCCAGGATCCCCCAGCCCCCACATTTATGGTCCTTCGAGCCGGATCCTGCGAAGATGAGCGAGAAGAACGCCAGGGTCACCAGGAGCAAGGGACGCCGAACCTCAAGTGAGTGTGACATTCCCAGCGGTAGCGCATCAGACGCGACGATGCGCACCGCCACCGACTCGACGGCTACGGGCACCACAGCGACATCGAGCGCGTCGACGGGCACCACGGCCACGTCCGGCACCGCGGAGACCATCGTCTCCTCCCACTCGCCGGGTGCTGCGCCCCCGAACCCAGAGGTCGCCCAGAGGCTGCCATTCGCGCCTCCGACCTCCCCTATAGGCCCGCCGCCGCCGATGCCGCCACAGACGCTGCGCCCCGATCGACCCAGGCCGCCGCCGCGGCCTCCCGCGTCCATCGCCCGCAGTGCAGCGTCCCGTAAGAAAAGGATGATGAGAGCAGAGATGGAAGAGAAGCTCGCCGCGCTGGAACTTCGAGAATTCCAGATTGCGGCCCGGATAGAGCGCGCAAAAATGGAAAAATGCAGGTTAGAAGAAGCATCGTCCGAAGACGAAGCCCATGAAGAGGAGGAGCTTATGGAGCGCCGCGTGGAACAGTGGTTCGAGCAGCAGCCGACGCCCGCGGAAGCTGAGCGTCCCCCCTCTCCTCCCCGGCCCCCCGCGAGGGCCATCACGGCGCCAGCGTCGGTCGCAGAGCCGCCGCCGCGCCCCCGAGAAAACCATGAGTACCAAAGTACGAGGTATGTAACTATGCCCATATTAAGTGATAACCAACCGCGCCCGGCGGCGCCCGCCCACGCCCAAATAGACGCGCTCGCGGCGCAGGTAGCGTCGCAGGTGAATGCGCGGCGCGCGCCGCACTACATAACAGAGCTGCCCAGCTACGGGGGCCGGGCAGAGGAGTGGCTGTTGTTCAAAGCTACTTTCGAACAGACGTGCGATCGCTTCGCACCTGGCGAGAACGTGGCGCGCCTACGTCACAGTCTCCGGGGGCCCGCGCTAGAAGCAATAACCTCGCTACTTATCACCCAGTCGGCGCCAGAGGAGATAATGCGCGCGCTGGAGCGGCGCTTCGGTAGGCCCGACGCGTTAGTGATGGCAGAAATGGAGAAGCTAAGGACGCTGCCGCGAGTCAGCGACACGCCACGCGAAGTGTGCGTGTTCGCAAACAAACTGAATAACATAGTGCGGACCATAGAAGTTTTGCACAAACCGCACTATCTACACAGTCCAGAAATGCTGCGAGCGGCAGTCGAGAAGCTGCCGCCATTACTACGCGATAAATGGTATGAATGCGCCGCTAGCGACCGCAGCGGTCGCCCCGAGTTGATCACACTAACAGAATTTCTAAACCACCAGGCAGACATGCGCGCCCCCTACGCGCCCCCGGAGCTGGAGACGAAGCCCGAGGCGCCCCGTAACCCGGCCAGGCAGAAGAAGATGGAACGCACCTTCGTGACCGAAGACACGAAGGACGAGTGCCCGATGTGCGCCCGTCCGCACGCACTCCCCGATTGCAAGCGTTTCATCGAGGCCGACGTAGAGAAGAGGTGGGAAGTAACCAAGAAGAACAAGGTATGTTTCCGCTGCCTACGCAGCACCCACCGGAGAGACTCCTGCCGTGCACGCGTATGCGGCGAGGCAGGCTGCACGCTGCGCCACCACCGACTGCTGCACTACAAGCGACGAGAGCTGCCGATCGCGCCGCCACCGCCGCAGACCGAAGAAATACACGCGTCGGCCATCGGCACCGAGATTGCGAACGCGGCCCAGACGCGGCGCCGCGCCTACCTAAAGGTCGCACAGGTAACGCTAATAGGACCCAAGGGGAGTCGTGACACGTATGCGCTCCTAGACGAGGGCAGCACCGTGACGATCATCGACCAGCAGTTGGCGGACGCAGTAGGCCTCGAGGGCCCCACCGAAGTTATGAAGGTGCAAGGCGTTAGCGGAAAGGTAACAACACACGCAGACAGTAAGCGAGTCACGGCGCACATCAAAGGCAGATACGAGACGGAGACCCACGAAATGAACGACGCGCGAACCTTCGGGGACATGAACTCGTTCACACAGTCCGTCCGCCCCTGCGACATAGAGAACTGCACCCACCTCGACGACGTGAAGACGCAGCTGCTCTACGACAGCGCCACGCCCACAATACTAGTAGGCCAGGACAACTGGGAGTTGATTGTATCGCGTGAGGTACGTAGCGGACCCCGCCACCAACCCGTGGCATCACGCACTCACCTCGGCTGGGTTCTGCACGGCTGCAGGACGACAACCACCTACCCTATGGTATTCTGCGGGCGCCTAGACGCCGCCCCCGAGGAAGACAAGCTGGAGGGCCTCATGCGCCGACACTTCGAGTTAGAATCGTTGGGAGTAGCACCGCGCCGCCAAGCCAGCGACCCCGAAGAACGCGCCCTAAGTATTTTAAAGGAGAAAAGCCGCCGTCTGCCCGACGGCCACTTCGAGACCGGCATGTTGTGGCGCGATCCCAGCGCCCCCATCCGCCATACCGGGTACGAAGACGCCAAAAAGAGACTGGTGAGTTTGGAACGAAAACTCGACAAGAACGAAGATTTGAAACTGCAGTACAGCGAGCGGATAGAGAACTTGCTAACGTCGGGCTACGCCGAGCGCGCGCCAGCGCCCCCTATCGGCGGGAGAGTATGGTATCTCCCGCACTTCGCCGTAGTAAACCCCGACAAAAAGAAGATCCGCGTCGTGCACGACGCCGCTGCGAAGGCGCGCGGCGTCTCGCTGAATGACATGCTGCTACCCGGCCCCGACTTGCTACAGTCCCTGCCGGCCGTAATAATGAAGTTTCGTCAACATCGAGTGGCAGTAACATCCGACATAAAGGAGATGTTCATGCAAGTGAAGGTACGTGAAGAAGACCGCGACGCGCTTCGCTTCCTGTGGAGGGGAACACGCCGCGACGCCGCCGCCCCGCCCGAAGAATATAGGATGACATCAATCATCTTCGGGGCCTCGTCGTCCCCCTGCAGCGCCCTCTATATCAAAAATAGGAACGCAGAAGAAAACGCGCATGAATGTCCAGCCGCCGCGGACGCAATAGTAAACAACCATTACATGGACGATTACCTCCACAGTTTCGACACCACCGAGGAAGCCGCCCACATCACCACCGCCGTCGACCGCATACATCGTCGAGCTGGTTTCGAGCTACGCGGCTGGACGTCGAACGACGAGGCGGCCATACGACACTTCGCGCCGCGGCTGGACAGCGCACATAGCGACACGGTTGAAATCGGCGGCAACGACTACGAAAAAACGTTGGGCCTGTTATGGTATGTCAAAGAAGATTTATTAGGGTTCCGTGTGAACCAGCGACGTGTCCATCCCGATGTACTCAGCGGCCTGCGCGAACCGACCAAGAGGGAGGCGCTCAGCCTCATTATGTCGATTTTCGACCCACTGGGTCTAATCTCGCCCATAACCACTCCAGCGAAGCGGATAATGCAGGATACGTGGAAGTATAAAACCGGGTGGGATGACCCCATCCCGCAGGCGCTTCACGACAGATGGCAGTCGTGGCTCATGGGTCTACGTGAGCTACACACACTACAAATCCCGAGATGCTACGACAAGGAGCCGGCAGCTGAGTACGAGCTACACACATTCGTCGATGCGAGCGAGGAGGCATACGCAGCGGTCGTATACATCCGTATACAGCGCGCCGACGGGTCCATACAAGTAAGCATAGCAGCCGCAAAGAGTCGCGTCACGCCCACGAAACCCATCTCCGTGCCACGCCTCGAGCTACAAGCAGCGCTACTGGGTGCACGCCTCGCACGGTCGGTACAGGAGGGCCACAACTTCGACTTCGCCCGCCGCACGTACTGGAGTGACTCGCGCACCGCACTGCATTGGATCCGCGACGAGCCACGTACCTACAAAACGTTCGTAGCACACCGCCTCGCTGAAATAGAAGATTTAACCAAGAAAGACGAGTGGCGGTGGGTCCCCACCGCTGTGAACGTCGCCGATGACTCCACGCGTGCCACCCCAGCTGACATGTCGCCGCAACACCGCTGGTTTACCGGCCCCGAGTTCCTGCGCAGCGACCCCGAGGAGTGGCCGCGAGAGGACAAGAAAGAGGTACCTACAACAGGAGAGGAACGAGCAGCGGTCATCGCGCTCCCCGTAGCTGCAAACGTGGCCCCGCTCATCGACGTCGACCGCTTCTCAAAGTGGAACCGACTGTTGCGCGCCACAGCCCGCGCGTTGCAGTTCATAGAGCTATGCCGGCAGCGCCACCTGTCGAACGCCGCGCGCCGCAAGCGTACGAAGAAGATTGAAGGCGATGACGACTGGAGAAAACGTCCCGCCAACAATAAGGCGGCCAAAAGGCCCCCCCCGATCGTCGCTGCCCCCCGCGAGTACATCCCACTACCCGCGCGCCATCTATATGCGGCGGAAATGTTACTCGTCCGAACATCGCAGCGAGACATGTCGAGGGCAACGAACAAGGACAGCCCCCTCGCCGATCTCAGCGTGTTTACAGATCCAGATGGCGTCCTACGACTACGTGGACGCATACGAGAGGCCAACGACGTGAGCTTCGAGGCGGCCAACCCCATCATTCTGGATGGCAAACACCGCTACACGCGACTATACGTGCAGCACACCCACGAGCGACTACACCACGGCGGCGTCGAGATAGTCGTAAACGAATTACGACAGCGAGTATGGATGGCGCGAATTCGACCGACGGTGAAAGAAGTCCTGAAGAGCTGCCCGCCCTGCCGCCTGAAGAGGGCCAAGCCGGCCCAACCGAGCACGGGCGACCTGCCGTCGGCGCGCCTCGCACACCATAACCGCCCCTTTACGTTCTCAGGTCTCGACTATTTCGGCCCGCTGGAAGTCACTGTGGGCCGGCGCCGCGAAAAGCGTTACGTCGCGCTTTTCACCTGTATGACGTCGCGCGCCGTACACCTGGAAGTCGTCGCGTCGCTGAGCGCCGACTCCGCCATCCACGCCCTGCGCCGCATGATTGCGCGCCGGGGCTGCCCGACCGAGCTATGGTCGGACAATGCAACCTGCTTCCGCGCCGCCGACCGCGAACTCGCGGAGGCGTGGCGCGCCCTAGAAGACGAGGCGTCGCGACGCCGCATCAACTGGCGTTTCCTGCCCCCGAGCGCCCCCTTCATGGCTGGCGTGTGGGAACGCATGGTGCGGACAGTAAAAGAAGCCCTACGAGTCACCCTGCACGAGCAACGCCCGAGCGATGAGACACTCGCCACGCTGCTCGCGGAAGTTGAAGCCACAGTCAACTCCCGCCCTCTGACGCATGTACCTGTCACGCCGGAAGACCCACCCGCGCTGACACCCAACTCCATCCTGCTTGGGCCCGACTGCCACATACCGGCCCCCTGCGCGTACGAAGAGGACGAGACCGCCGCGCGCACACACTGGAGGCGCGCCCAGCGCCTTGCCGACATCTTCTGGCGGCGCTGGGTGAAGGAGTACATGCCCCTACTCCAACACCGGCGGGAGCCCCACGCTACCGGGGCTCCACCCAAGATTGGCGACGTCGTGGTGATCTGCGATTCGAACCTGCCCCGCAACACATGGCCCCGGGGACGAGTAACACGAGTCTACCCCGGCAAGGATGGCGAGGTGCGAGTCGTCGATGTCACCACCAGCAGCGGACGAGTACTCCGGCGGCCGACCAAGAAAGTCATCGTTCTGCCGACGGGATCGCCTGCAGCGACGGCGGGAGAATGTTCACGATGACCCCTCCGTGATGTGCGACAAAACTTAAATAAATGTGTGCAATACCTAAGTACCTTATAGCTCTGTAATGTAAATAATTCGTAAATATTTAGTAATTGTTATAACGTGTAATAAGATGTACCTACCCCCTATAGAGATAGGCTGATAAATAAAGAGTCCGCTTCTGTTGTTGTTACTGTCAGGAAATGAGTAAAGATAGCAGATAGGAAAGTAAATAGAGACGTAGTCACTCAGACAGTATGTCATAGCAACATTTTAGTAGGTAACAACCGATTTGTCTGTAACTCGGTGTAGAGGTAGTTTACGCATAGTTATGCCCTAGAGTACACGATGTTATCGCTACGGCGTCTCGCTGGCTTCTGGAGCGCGATTTCCAAAACCCTCCGTATTTACGTGAGGGGGTGAGGAAGCGGGGAAGCGCGCGTCCGGAGGCTAGCGGGGCGTCGTAAACGAGAATTTTAGTTCTAATAGTAAGGATTCTAATTAGAATTTGTAAATGATGATAGTGTATATAAACACGGCAGGTGTAAATAGCCATGTATGTAGCCAATTTTAAGGAAATAAAGATTTTAGCTAAAGCGGGGGTGAGGGGAGGTGAAATAGGTGCGTGCCTGCCCGCGTCGCTATAAAAGCGAGCCACCGCGTTGGTTCGATCCTTTTTTTTCCACGCCCGAACGTCGTCGAGTCAACACACCACGCACCTCGCCTACTCGCCTCGCCCACGCCCAAGCCGCCATTTTGTTCTGAGTAACTTGGTAGTTTTTCTGCACCCCAAGCTCGCAGCCCCAGGATCCCCCAGCCCCCACAAAAAGCTTGATGCAAACCAAGCATGAAGTGTATTCACTAGTCAGGTCCTATAAGGCGTTGATAATGAAAAGGTACAAAACTCAAAAGTAAAAAATAATGCACTTTTACAAGCCAAACACTTAATAATAATAATAACACAGAGATAAAAAAAATATCATGGAACTTGGAACCATGCATTTTTGTCTTTATCATAGTCATTAAATTGTAATAGGCTTTCTTTATGAGCTTAACCTTAATAAATGTTTGAACCTTGGTTGGTTGATGCATGCGTAATTGATCAATTACCTCTGGAAACTTATTATAAAAGCGAATGCAGTTCCCCATAAATGAATATTAAGGTGATACAAAAAATATATCGGGTTTTATTCGAATCCATTTACTCCACTACAAAGTCGCCTACAAATTTTATTTTTGCGTAAACATTTATTGATTAGATTCTCACTGAAGGAAAACGCGATTGGATAAAAATTTCTCGATAGATTTGAATTGCGAAAAGACCTCTAAATTGTTTTATTTTTTCCTGTAATTTTGAAATCCTACATAATTTCATTGCGGAATTGCATTCCAAATGTTGATATTATGTATTCAAAATCTCTCCTTGAAAATATTTTTGACAAAATAGCGTAGTTAACAATTTTTATGTGGTTTGGAGCTACGTTATTTAAGTTAGAGTCTAGCGCATTGTTTGCCCTCTCTTTTCTTTCTCATGTGGATGTAATTAACGCTGTCACTTTCGTCTACATTCGTATTCCTTTTATATATATTTTTTCGTATCACCATAACTTCTGCAACCGGTGCAAAATCTAGGCACATTCAGTTGATTTTTATTTCTAGTGTTGAAATTATGAACATCGCAATTTTTGACAATAAGTCGTTAATATTTTTCGAACGTACGAAAAGTTTTCATATATATTGACAAGCCACTGTAAGAATATTAATCTCCTTAAATCGTTCCCGGAGAGAACCGCGGGATTTAATATGGAACGAATTGCTCTCTTCTTTATCGAATATCCGCGGCTTTACCCAACACATAATGCCACATGCATGACATAATGCTGTGAAAGTAACTGAAATATACTAATCTTGCAGTGGCTTCAACAGTACACTGTCTTATTTTTCGTACAGCAAAAGCTCAATCTTCCAGCTACAGACAATGTGAGAGGACCACATTGTAATTTTGAATGGGAAATATTAAACTGCACATCAAAAATACTGATTTGCACAGCAAATATCAGGGCAAAATACTGCGGTAACTTAGGTGAAGGGTAAAGGAGGTGAGCGCAGCGAAGCCCCCTTTATCCTTCGTGTTAGGTTGAACATGTAAGAACAACAAAAAATACATAAAACATAAAAAGTATTTTCGTGATCCTTTTTTGCTGTGAAAATCAGTATTTTTGATGTGCGATTAAATTACTAGCCATTTTGAATCGAGATTAATACCCAAGAGTTTAGTTGACTGTACTAGGTCTAAAGGCTCGATATTCATTAAAATACTTATACAAAAAATACAAAAATGTTTATTGTTTAACAAGGAAAATCATTTACATTGTTTAGGCTGAAGCCTTCTTTTAAGTAAAAGTACCTGTACCAGAAGACTTCGCTCTCTCATTCCAAGTCATCTAGTTAAGTTAAACAATTTATAATATAATGACAAATAAAGATGTGAGAACATAAATCATACGTTTGCGTGTGATACAACTTTATTTACTCAGCCAAAATTCAAATCGACGTAGTTTACAATAGTACTTAGAGGGATCCTCTTGACATTGTACAGGAAGGAAGTTCTTGAATTTTTTTTATTTATTTATTTATTTATTTATTTATTTATTTATTTTATAAGTACCCAAAACAGAATACAGCCATTTGAGACAATAATACATCAATACAGGTCTTTGTGTTGGACTGTAGCCCAAACTATGTGTACATAGTAAAACTTAATTTAATGTGTTTATGATTCCATTACATGATTTATTGATCAAACATATAAAAAAAGAATAGAAATCATTAGATTTCTATTCTTTCTTTGGGCTCTTCAAATAATTAGATAATTCTATTATTTGAAGATGGCTGGGACAGAGCAGAGTTAATAATTTAATAAATTCATAAGGTCTAGGTTCATAAAAATATTATATTATATTATATTACATTATATTATTATATTATTATATTATATTATATTATATTTATATTATATTATATTTATATTATATTATATTATATATATATTATATCTATATTATATTATATTATATTATATTATATTATATTATATTATATTTTATATTATATTATATTATATTATATTATATTATATTATATTATATTATATTATATTATATTATATTATATTATATTATATTATATTATATTATATATATATTATATTATATTATATTATATTATATTATATTATATTATATTATATTATATTATATTATATTATAATTATATTATATTATATTATATTATATTATATTATATTATATTATATTATATTATTATACTATATTATATTATATTATATTATATTATATTATATTATATTATTATATTATGTTATATTATATTATAATATATTATATTATATTATGTTGGAGGTTTCATTGTGGCCTCCTTGCTTTAATCCTGGCCAACTTCGTGAGTACAGTAGTACAGTAGCTTTGTCTGAAGCGGCCAAAGAGGCGGTATACGTCCGTGCGGTTTCTTACTGAATTAATAGGTCAGAGCAACACTGTAACCCTGTATAGTGATAATCAGTCTACGGCGAAGCTTGCCACTAATCCGGTTTTTCATAAACGGTCTAAGCACGTAGACATTAGGTAGATATTCGTGAGGCTGTTGACAATGAAGTCATTAAGTTGTCATATATGCCTACAGAGCAGATGACTGCTGATGTGCTCACGAAGGCACTGCCTACTTGTAAGCACCAGCTGTTTGTTCAAGATATGCTGGAAGTCGTCCAAGATTAAGAGGGCGTGTTGGAGGTTTCATTGTAGCCTCCTTGCTTTAATCCTGGCCAACTTCGTAGTGTTATGACTTAACTATCATTTG